>JAEAOA010000768.1:6595000-7025000 GCA_016746295.1 Potamilus streckersoni | reverse complement strand
TTTCAAATGTACATCCCATCAAATATTTTCAAAATCACACATGTTCTGTAACTTGTCGGTTTCTACCTTGATATTCCTAAAGTTTTTCTTTGAAATACACAGGAAACAAAAACCTTTTTTACTCATTGTAGTCTCATATCTCTACTGGAAATGTTATGTCGGAATCTATTTCATCGCATGTATTCATCTTGGTTGGCTTATTACAGTATTTGTTCCACCACGGTGGCTGTATTTCCATATTAGGTTTATCTCTGTTTCACCATTGTGGCGGTATGTTGCAGATTAGGTTGATCTCTGTTTCACCATTGTGGCGGTATGTGCAGATTACGTTGATCTCTGTTTCACCCTTGTGGCGGTATGTGCATATTAAGTTGATGTCTGTTACACCATGGTGGCGGTATATGCAAATTAGGTTGATCTGTTACACCATCGTTACGGTATGTGCAGATTACGTTGATCTCTGTTTCACCATTGTGGCGGTATGTGCATATTAAGTTGATGTCTGTTACACCATGGTGGCGGTATATGCAAATTAGGTTGATCTGTTTCACCATCGTTACGGTATGTGCAGATTACGTTGATCTCTGTTTCACCATTGTGGCGGTATGTGCATATTAATTTAATGTCTGTTTCACCATGGTGGCGGTATGTGCAGATTAGAGTGATCTCTGTTTCACCATGGTGGCGGTATGTGCAGATTAGGTTGATCTCTGTTTCATCATTGTGGCGGTATGTGCAAATTAGGTTGATCTGTTTCACCATCGTGGCGGTATGTGCAGATTGGGTTGATCTCTGTTTTCCCGTGGTGGCATTATGTGCAGATTAGGTTGATCTCTGTTTCATCATTGTGGTGGTATGTGCAGATTAGGTTGATCTCTGTTTGATCCTTGTGGCGGTATGTGCAAATTAGGTTGATCTGTTTCACCAATGTTGCGATAGGTGCAGATTAGGTTGATCTCTGTTTTCCCGTGGTGGCGGTATGTGCAGATTAGATTGATCTTTGTTTCACCATTGTGGCAGTATGTGCAGATTAGGTTCATCTCTGTTTTACCATTGTGGCGGTATGTGAAGATTAGATTGATCTGTTTCACCATTGTGGCGGTATGTGCAGATTAGGTTCATCTCTGTTTTACCATTGTGGCGGTATGTGAAGATTAGATTGATCTGTTTCACCATTGTGGCAGTATGTGCAGATTAGGTTCATCTCTGTTTTACCATTGTGGCGGTACGTGAAGATTAGATTGATCTGTTTCACCATTGAGGTGGTATGTGCAGATTAGGTCTAAAATCTATTTTTTTCTTCATAATATGAAGGTACATCTTGATACATGGAAGAAGAGTTTCTGATAAAACAGAACTATACGACAACTTACTATCCATATATTACGTACGTGACTAATAAGATGTTGCGTTTACTGAATTAGATAAAACTATACATACTAAGGTCCATCTGTCTAAAGCAAATACCTAATTATACGTTAATCGTGTATTGGTTAATTAAAACTAAAAAACCCCACAGAAATGGGTTTGAATAAGATTGCATTCAGTACTGGAACGGATGAATAAAAAAATTGAAATCAATATTGCATATAGGTGTTTGAGGAGAAAACTAAACTAATGCCGGGATATATATATATATATATATATATATATATATATATATATATATATATATATATATATATATATATATATATATATATATATATATATATATATATATATATATAAATACATACATACATACATACATACATACATACATACATACATACATACATACATACATACATACATACATACATACATACATACATACATACATACATACATACATACATACATAGAGAGTTATGACTTTCACATTTTCACATCGTGCCAAGTCAAAATTATATAGTTGGTAGTAAAATAAAAGTGGATGTAGAACGATTAATTTAAAGAAACAGCAACGCCCATATTATTAACTGCTATTGCACATCAAGAAAAGTTGCTGGACATTTTTAAAGCTGAAATAACACTTGAGGTAGCATCTGCAACCTATGCAATTAAACCACGCTTCATCAAAATTCCATCTAGATACCTTTCAATCGTGACAGCATAATTCCACGTACTCAGTAGACTTTTATAATGAACCCAACCATCTTCAAAATCTAAATGATATCCATAATTACTGTCTAGACGAAAACAAATGACTGAACATTTAGACTGAAAAAGAGGCATTTCTGCTCTTTAAGAAGGTAAAATATTTATAAAAATACAATTTACAGACAAATATCGCCTTGAATATGATGACTTTTGTGTTAAAAAAGAACACATAGTAACAACATGGGTACTTTTTGGAGGAAATGACAATATAAAACTTACCAAGAGTGACTATCTGTTCAAAAAACGGCAATGGACAAGTACAATCAAGGAAAAATACACAAAACTACAGATCTAAATAAAAACAGATAAAACATTCTATTGAAAGGAATGAAGGACTGGGATAATAATGTTTTGTGCTAATTACATTAACAATCTTGATCGTGCTTTTGGTCCTTGAATCCACCCGTTTCAACAAAACACATTACATTAGCAATCTTGATTGTGTTTTGGTCCTTGAATCCACTCGTTTCAACAAAACACATTATATTAACAATATTGATTGTGCTTTTGGTCCTTGAATCCACCCGTTTCAACAAAACACATTACATTAGCAATCTTGATTGTGTTTTGGTCCTTGAATCCACCCGTTTCAACAAAACACATTATATTAACAATATTGATTGTGCTTTTGGTCCTTGAATCCACCCGTTTCAACAAAACACATTACATTAGCAATCTTGATTGTGTTTTGGTCCTTGAATCCACCCGTTTCAACAAAACACATTATATTAACAATATTGATTGTGCTTTTGGTCCTTGAATCCACCCGTTTCAACAAAACACATTACATTAGCAATCTTGATTGTGCTTTTGGTCCTTAAATCCACTCGTTTCAACAAAACACATTATATTAACAATATTGATTGTGCTTTTGGTCCTTGAATCCACCCGTTTCAACAAAACACATTACATTAGCAATCTTGATTGTGTTTTGGTCCTTGTATCCACCCGTTTCAACAAAACACATTATATTAACAATATTGATTGTGCTTTTGGTCCTTGAATCCACCCGTTTCAACAAAACACATTACATTAGCAATCTTGATTGTGTTTTGGTCCTTGTATCCACCCGTTTCAACAAAACACATTATATTAACAATATTGATCGTGCTTTTGGTCCTTGAATCCACCCGTTTCAGCAAAACACATTACATTAGCAATCTTGATCGTGCTTTGTGTCCTTAAATCCATCCGTTTCAACAAAACACATTACATTAGCAATCTTGATTGTGCTTTTGGTCCTTGAATCTACCCGTTTCAACAATACACATTACATTAACAATATTGATTGTGCGTTTGGTCCTTCAATCCACCAGTTTCAACAAAACACATTACATTAGCAATATTGATTGTGCTTTTGGTCCTTGAATCCACCTGTTTCAACAAAACACATTACATCAACAATATTGATTCTGCTTTTGGTCATCGAATCCACACATTTCAACAAAACACATTACATTAACAATATTGATTCTGCTTTTGGTCCTTAAATCCACCTGTTTCAACAAAACACATTACATTAGCAATCTTGATTGTGCGTTTGGTCCTTGAATCTACCCGTTTCAACAAAACACATTACATTAACAATATTGATCGTGCTTTTGGTCCTTAAATCCACCCGTTTCAACAAAACACAACTCATCATGACACCTATTTTCACCAAGAAAATAAAATAACAGTACTGAAGCACAGAAAACCTAAAGGAAGTGATTTCTTGTTAACCTGATGCACGAACCTGTAAAATACCAAGATCCATACCAGGTCAAAAAAGTTGCCTTCATTATTAGACTCGTATGACATGCAGAAGTGTTGAGTGAGATCAGTCGCTGGCTCACCCCGCGATTTTCTAAAAATTCCATTTTAGCAATAAGGATACGTCAACAACATAAGTTATGCCGTACTTGAGACTTGCACTTCCTGAAAGAATAAAATCAAAACAGAATTAACTAAAATCGGCAATAGTGGGATGAAATGGCAAGCAAATATATACACAGAGTGCATCCATTGGAAAAAGAAGAGAAACAATTTCTGAATAGATGGTACAAGTTTAAAATAACATAATACATGTAAAATGTCACACAGAACGTTTGAATCGTATTTTTCATTTACAGTACAATTTAAATGGAATTATTTACAAATACGTCGAAGAAGTCAAATAGATAATGTAAGATGCGTCTGTTGGATATTAATGAACTTTATTGTGCATTCGATTCATCATTTATCTTGTTCTGTAAAAGGTTTGAAAGAAATATTTCTATTCAGCAAAAAAGGTAGCCAATTTGTTTCTATTGCCTCAATAATGGATACGTGATGCACAGTAAATACGGGCAATTAACACACAGCTAGCCATAGAGAGGGAGTTTCACATATAAAGGAGCAGATGTCTAAGAGGGTAAATTCTTGTCTGATTTCCGGAAGGACCAGGCCAATGATGGCCAATATGGACCCCGACTGTCTTACACGTAACCGTATCTCTTATTCAGTGAGTCAATAATAAACAAAAGTTTGATCAAACGCTCTCGTTTGTTCGCTTTTCTTCCAGATTTACTGTTGAAACAAAATCATGGTGGATTTCATTTGAAACACTATTTAACTATCCACGTACTATCAATAGTAAGTACTGTGATCCATATACTTTTACCATAGTCAATCTGTGGTACGTCGATATTTCAAAAATTACGATATATAAGAAACGGAGCTTATAAGTGATGTTGTTAATTTCTTAATTTTATAACTGAACCTTCCTCGTGCAATATATCAGCTGAGTATAATGAAAAAGAATGATGCAATTGTATCAATTGCGATAACAGATCGATTAAAAAAAAATCAACAAATGGTAGACGAGATCTTTGGAAAGTTTTTGCGACCAATGGCCTGACGTGCATAAGCTCCACTCACTCACCTATTTGGATTCTCTACTGGGAACTGTTTGCAGTTGACAAAAACCAGAAAAATATAGCAATGTTATTATTTATCTTTCTAAGATTGGTCTTCTAAGAGAAACTCGAAGAAAAGAATACGCAACAAAAAACTCATGTTTAATGTTTCAGAACCAATTTTTTTCCGCTGAAGAAGTAATAGTTTATTTGATATGAAGACATATCAAATGATATTACAGTACGACGATAATGTACTGAGCTTCCTTGTTCTCCATGCTATAATTCCGCTTCTTCGTTGGCATTGATGTATGCACACAAAATCTATCAATCATTACGTTTAATGAGCCGATCGTCAGTATCCACTCATGAGATTAAACGGTTGTCTGTTTCAAACTTGCGTCACAAACGTTAATAGAAATGCAATATTTCAGTGAAATTCTCACCAAAATGTGGTGAAATATTTTGAAGCAGAGAGATTTTTAATTTTGAATATGTTAATACGTTTTACAAAACATTTACGTGATAAAAAAGCTCGCGCTACCTTATACAAAGTCTTTTACTTAATTATATACAGGCTGCAAGTGTTACACTAGATCAGGATTTAATGTGAATTTTGAATACACAAATCTTAATTGCTGTGTCGGTGACTCTGACTCCGTACCTCTAATGGTCCATGCACACATTAAACCAAAATTTATCAACCTTGTTGTATAAATTTTTTTATTATATATTTTTATTCATGTTATGCTAACACGGTGTTGTAAGTTGATTTGTTTATACAATATAGATACTTTTATCTGTTAAAATGAAAATTACTGATGTTGAAGAAATTTGTATTCCAGTATTTATTATTCTATCCTTGGCTCAACAAATGTTTCAACATGAATCAATGTGTTTAATTTGTAATTAAATATTAACTGAGGCAGAGCTACGACAGCCCATGTGTCAGTCAGACAGGACATAATGCAAGCACCAGTGTAACGCTAACATTTTCGCTGCTTAGGTGCAAGCCATAAAACTGCAACCACAACGAAAGCATGTCGATGCATTCAGAACATTTCTGACTGTCAGATACCTGGATGATTTAAACTAAAAATAAAATATAATTTGATTCCTCCTATGCACCAAATGGCACGAAAATCATGCAAAATGCATCGATTAAAGAAGACTAAAGAAAATTTCGGACGAAATGGAAAATACTTGATATTACAAAATATATCTGAGAAATTTCAATATCAAAGGTTTAAATATTAAATATCGTAAAGATTGGAAAACGTATATGGCGTAATTATCAAACTTAATTAAGTTTTTATGCTTTTAAATGTAATGGCATACTAATCGGGCACTCTCTTTGCGCCAAAAAAACAGACATGCCACTTAAGTCTGTATGATGGGCGTAAAGTTTACTAAAAGATCCAAAATTGTCGTTCCTTAAGCGATACTATCAATTACACAAAATAATGGATTTAAAAAATAGAATTCGATGAAATTTTTTGAATATATAATACTTTGAATTGGTATAATGATACTCAATAACCACTTTGATGTCTAACCAAGTCTGACTAAAGTTAGAAAAAAAAATTCAGCCGCTACGGTATAATTATTCACTTATATCCTCCAATTAGTTTCAACCATTGACGGATAGATTGTTCAACCATGACGAACAGATTGTTGTAGACCTGAGAAGAAATCTTCAAATAGTGATTAATTATTAATCTTAGTTGTTATACATTAAACATCGATTGTTTCCTTTATTACTCTGGTTTCTTTTTCCCTTTTACCGTCTTACTTTTTATATTCCTATTTTCTATCTCTTTTAAAGAAAATATTTATATCTTGATAAAATCAAATATTATAAGCTATCGATCTATACACGCTGCTAATCCCTATGCTCGTTTACGTAATTGAATTAAAAAAGTATCAATTACGTTCATAATAAATGATTTTACTGGTGAAAAATATAGCTGATAGAGCCTACATCATTATCATCACAATGTAATAGTAATTCGTTGTCCTTCATACAACGTTTGATAATATTAATGCAGAAATTGATTTTTTACCGGACCTGCCTTATAATTGTCGCAAAATTTCCATTTTAAACATAGAAGTCCATAATCTCATTGTATCCATGCTCTATTCTCATTTCATGATCACGAAACCGGTTTCGTGTCAAAAGCGTCCGATTTTCATAGCATGAGGATTCTGTTTTATTTGTTTTTATTTCTTCAGTCTCTGGCTTTTATCATACAGTTTTGTTTTGTTAATTACTATGGGTGTGCCACAAAACATAAGGTAAGCCATGTCACGCAATATTTTGGTTTATCTTTACTCTTGCAGTCTGCATGACCCCTTAGTGTCCGAGCGGTCGAAAGCGCTCACTGTTACGTATCAATGCCATCTCACCACTGTCTGCGTGGGTTCGAGTCTCGAATTCGGCCTATGTGGTTATGTGAGAAATCTTGCCAGTAGCTACTCGTTGGTTGGAGGTTCTTTCTGGGGTTTTCCAGGGTTCTTCCTCCACCATTTATACTGGCCGCCATGTATAGCCTATTTTGTGCTGAAATTTGACGTTAAACCCTACAAAACTCTTGCAGTCTGCAATTCAAGCCAGCAGCATTTCCCAATAAGTCATGTGTAAATTGGATTTCTTAGAATAAATTGATTAGGGAGTAAGCCACGTCGCCATATAGATTATTATATAAATCGGATTGAGTTATTTAGCGACTGCAGAACATTTTGATAATGGTGTCTTTTGTGTAGATTTGTCAGTATCAATACACGACTATTTCTTTTAGTGGCATAATGATGGTAGTCCAACCGTGCTATAGCATTTCATACGCCATTTATCAATATATCTTGTTTCGTGGGCCGATTAATACCAGTAAGCATACAGCAGATTGAATTAATCATTATGTGAGAACATACGTGGGTAAGTAATATATATTTGACGGCCTGATAATACTGCCCTTTAGTTCATCGTTTCAAAACCGTCTTTAAATATACCGCCTCGTATAGAACAAATAAGACACTTTAAAAAAAATAAACATTGACTATTTATTTGCAGTCTAGTACTTAGTGAAAAGAGAAAGACAAAAGCCGTGTAAGTGTTGGATCTTAAACTGTGACATAATAAAAAAATAGATAATGATCGCATGTAGAACAAACGTGTTAGCCATTGCACCATGGCAGCCGGAACAAAAAAAAGAAGAGCAAAAAAGCTATTTTCTCCTGTCGATTCAAAGTGTAATCCTTATTCTTCTCACTACTTTCTTACTTGTAAAGTGTGCACAAATTTTAAGACATGAAGTAAATTTGTAGAAGGACGATAATAGAAATTAAGACAATGTCGTTGTTCTAACTGTTACTTTAATTATATGAGACGATATCAGCATCATGCAAATTTTAACCTTAAAACCTATTATACCTCTCAACATCCTTAACTAGAGTCAATAAATTGAGCAGCGAGTAATATGTTTTGGGCTTTTATTTCAGCAAAGTTTGTCACCAGCTGACAAATGTTATGACACCATAGTCACGTGGCAGGATTCATACGATCGAGATCCGTCCTTCACCTTTCTAAGTGGTCTGATGGAGGCATCGTCGGAAAGCATCTCTGCCTGTGAATTTCTCTACCGTGCCTTTCACTTACTTTCTGGAACATGTAAGCTGCTCTAATTTTCTTATATAAGATTCAAGTGTGATTTATTCGACATTTCTCTATAGCTTATTAATGCAGAGTTATAATTCAAGGCATTTATACTTAAATATTCTTGAAATTCTTAATAACATGTCTTCTTTAGTCAGAGGAAACTACATTCATTAATATTTACTTTAGTAAAAGTATTTGTTAAAAAAGCCATTTCTTGAAACAATATGAAGGAAACTTATATGTAATATCGTCCTTAAAACTGACTTTGTTATAGGATTAGATGATAATGGTTGGGTATTTATCGATGTGTACATTTAACTAATCACTCACAAAGTATATAAAGTCCGATTAACAAGGAATAATTATTCAAGTGTTACTAGATAAAACTTCACATAAAATGACCTGAAAACAGGGAGCCAAAAGCAGTCAGCATTAGAACTTCACATAAAATGACCTGAAAACAGGGAGCCAAAAGTAGTCAGCATTAGAACTTCACATAAAATGACCTGAAAACAGGGAGCCAAAAGCAGTCAGCATAAAACTTCACATAAAATGACCTGAAAACAGGGAGCCAAAAGCAGTCAGCATAAAACTTCACATAAAATGACCTGAAAACAGGGAGCCAAAAGCAGTCAGCATAAAACTTCACATAAAATGACCTGAAAACAGGGAGCCAAAAGCAATCAGCAGAATGTATCTGTATCAATGTGTAAAAATTTCCAGATCAGTATCATGAGACCGTTTACATCCATTCAAATTGTAGAAAATGCGGTCAATTCATGAAAGTTGGAATTATTCGTCAGTGTCCCCTTTAGAAAGGCAATATTTCCATTTCCTGGGCACTAACACTATGAATGTTCTTAAAGCGCCATTAAAATCAACAAGAACAAAATATTAAATTAAAAAAATCACTGTAACCAGTTTGTTTGATGCGATAACCACTCAATTTAAACTAAGGATTTAAAATCTAATACGATAATTTGATCTTTAAATATAAAATATATTCAGCTATGCAATGAATAGGTCCTCTCTCAACAAAACAATCACCACGTTATCTGCATAAAAAGGAGATAAAATTGCAAAAACGGTACATAGCAATTTATTATAGCTTTAAATTTAACCCTCTTTACCATTAACATTTTTACGTTATAAAATCTCCTTGAGGTACGATTCAGGTGACGACAATGTTTGTTGCTCTTTTTTGTCTTCCTTATTTTTTTTCTTTATAAAGTAATGTTTAATTGTTTATTACTTGCCCATTTCATCTTACATGTCTGTCGCCAATGAAAAATTTTTTAGATGAATGGGTTCAGATATGTTATGGCGAGTGGTTATCCATCTAAAACACGTCCTTTTGTGACGTATTTCGTTCTCTTTTTTAATGGGCCTTCTCCTGTGTATTAGCTTTGTTATTTATTGTTGTTGATGTTGTTATTATAGGGTTTAACGTCATTTTCTGCACAAGATAGGCTATACGTGGAGGCTAGTATAAATGGTGGAGGAAGAACCGGTAAAACCATGGAAAAACCCACCGACCCACGAGCTTTCTCGTTTTATCGTCTTTGGCACTGAGTGGGCACGAAACTGTTGTATTAATTATATCGAGCTACCTGAAACGTATTGTCCTGTTTATACAATACCGAAATATATCGATAAACATTTTCACTCTGCAGTGATAAGCTATCCGACGACTTTGGTGGGGGGAATCTTCGACGATTTCAGATATATATTCTTTATGAGGGAAGGAAAGCTCTTATATCAAAATAGAACTATTCGCATTCTTATCCGAAGCTTTTATTTACTCCTGAAGAGCGTGAGACGAAGCCAGAGGTGACAAAGTCCATCAGTGGAGGAATTCTCCCTAGTTCCTCAGGTCACGAAGGCTAAACCTGGATGCTGGATGCACATGTTTATCGCAAAGATGATCGCACGGAAATGTCCTTTGTTAGCTTGAGAAAAGTCTTCGATAACATGGAGGGCGACCTGTACACAACTATTAAAAAAATACGTGGTGGATCTTTTTGACCCTCAAGATGCAGCCAACAAAGCCTCTAAGCCTCTGATGATAAGACCGTTGTAGCTCTCGAGGTGGCATCCATGAAAAGGATGTTGAAAAGACTGACTTTGACATCGCTCTTGAAATGTTCGGCGCGATAGCAACTGGTATGTTGATCTGCAGGTACCTCATCGAGTAACCTAGACTGGTCACAGAATGTCTGGACCCTTGGATACGGGAAAAAACAAAGTCACGTCCGTAGCAGACCCTGAAGCCCATCAAGACTCTGCGACCATTGCATTTACAACCGGAGTTATATGTTTCCCTGCAGTGTCCTCTAAATATGACCTTATGGAAACTTATATCAGCGTGACGAAGGAACAAAATAATATTGTTATGCCTCTGTAACCCCTATCAACTTCTCGCTCAGCTTAACCTTGAAGCAAATATTCGAGTGACGTTAGTGTCAAACCTAATTTTAGCTACTCCAGAGGAATTTCAACCCATTCTTATACAAATATCTAGTCCTTATATTTATTTTCGTTTTCATTACTTAGACGCTGGTGGGGAGTCTGCACTATATCGTGCAACGCTCGCAGGATGCGCAGAAAACACTGTATAAAAATAGCATTTATTTTGCGACAGACAGTAACATCGCAGGCGCATAATATCGCATATCAAAAAAGTTCGGCTTCGCAGGTGCATAATATCGCATATCAAAACGTTAGACTTGTTAACAGTTTATTTATCGATATTGATATGTTGTCCCTTATTTACTCAATCTTTGACATCTCTTGTATCATACTATTGCAAACTGAGGCAGAGGGTTTGGAAATGTTAGCGTAGATATTTCATTGCTTACTTATGAAATAGCCTAATAGTTTAAACAAGTCTGATAAATTCGTATTACAATGTACCCCTTGATTCCCATGATGATAATCCCCATTACTACAGGCTTAAAACATCGGTAATATCGAGGCCTAGATTAATGTTCAGATCGAACAACGACTCCGTCCTTGCAAAATTTATTTGCCAGCCGTCAATGTTGTGGACGGTGTGGCAGCGGCGTTTAGCACCGTAGCCATAATGAGTGGATATTGCATGTGTAGGAGTGTTTTGGTTATTCCACTCGCATTCCCTTGGATTACATATCACTCGTTCTTTGGTTGCTTGCATATATATGATGACTGATAAAGCATCTCGGTTTCCCATACGTGATCAACGTTCTTTAATGCTCTGTCGCTTTCCCATCCCACCCACCCACCTATGGTCTGTCTCTACCCAACAATCAAAGGTTTCCGCCGCCAAGTGTTATTAATACCTAGGCACCCCTCGATGATCTGACCCTAGCATGTAATGTTTTACGTCATGATCTCAGATCTTCACTTTACTACAACTTACTTCCTTATTTTGGCAGCCTTTTTTCCAAGATACAGCCCAACAGATTTATTAATACTGTAAAGCTAATATCCACATTTATAAACACTAATTATTCGAGAAACATGGAATATCTCTTTTCATATACTTTATCTTTACTAAACTTTTCTGATTGTATTTTACACCGTATGTTTTTTTACATCGAATAACGAAAACGTGGGTTGTAAATAGACTATGTATTAAGGTTTGTTTTGGAGCCACGATGAAGTCTTTCCTAAAATGGTAAGAAAAACCTGGCTCTCTGTTGTCTTGCGATGGAATGTCTTTAATACCAATATATTTCCTTAACTTTACATACTTTACCAGCTGAAAAGTGACATTAAAATCTATCAAAAAAGAAACATAGCTGTCTGTTTCATCTACTTCATCATCAACATGATTTACAATAGCTACAATTTTTATACACAAACCTCGAGTCCATTCATCTTTGCATTAAGGAGATTAGAATCATCAGTGCATAAAATATTTTTTTAAAACTCCTTCTATATAGAATAATAGATGAACCATGTTTTCCTAGGCCAGTATTTGAAATCAACGTTCTCTATAAAAGATAACACCAGATATCAAACCTAATGATCATATGCATCTGTCCGTTTGTTCTTTAAATTCATTTTTTCTCAATATTTTTCATGAATAATTTAAATTTCAACTTTAAAGAGTAATAAATAATTTACAATATGCCTGGTTGTGTTTTTATAATAAAAAATATAAATAGTAGGTATAATCAACAGGTTTCTCATAGAGACTGGCCATTAATAGTATGGGTAAAGGCGATAAGTAGAGAGGGGAACAAAACATTCCCGGTCCCAAATATCCTAAATCGAATATGCTGCTACTGCTTGATGGTATCTGAAAAATTAAGAACTAATCAATACAGCATACAGGATCCCAGCATGATCCAAACAAATGAGCACACACAAGTCTTATGTTTCGAACTTAATTTTAATAATACGTTGTTTTTTTCTCTATTGATCTGTGTCGATTTTTAGGACTGGCACTATTCTTCCGGTTTATCACTCATGGTAAAGACGGTACGTTTCTTTTAGGTGGCGCTCACCAGTTATTATGTACTTTTGAGAGTGATGTATGTAAGGTGAAGTTGTTTGCATTCTATACATGCATAGTGGAGAAAATGTTGGCATACTTATATGCTACTTTCATGTAATGTGGCTGAAATTTCTTTGGATATTGTTCTTTTGAAAATTTTAAATAATCTTAGGACACTAACTAAAATAATTGCTCCCTTGTGCTCCAAAAATCAACCTGAATTTGTCTTAAGTATACTATTCTTGGCAGCTATTAAAATATGGAAAATGAATTTTGCCAAACTAGACAACTTTTAAAAGGTTAATAAATGAATTGCATAATACATAAAATGTAAAAAATGTTATCGGCTCATTTTTTACAATTTACCTCTGAAGTTCGAGAAGTGAAAATGAGCAAGTAGAGCTAGCACTTTTTTGAAAGATGCACATTTGGAGTAAGGCCAAGCTATATGCTCTCTAATCCATATTGCACCCATCAATCATACATCTAACTAAAGGGAATTAAAGGTTCTTTGAACAATACCTAAGATATACAAAGTCTCTTTTAAATAGTCAGTATTAACTAGTGATTGATTGATTGATTGATTGATTGATTGATTAATTGATTGATTGATTGATTGAGTGAGTGAGTGAGTGAGTAGCAACTTTCTAAACTTTAAATCTAAGCTGCGTTACTTCTATCTCGCTTGTTGTTATCGATATTGAGCAGGAATGCCCACAGTTATTTTTGGGGGTGGGGTAGGGTACAAACATGTAATGATCAACTATTAAATTTTACGGATGTAGACCAAAACATGTTTAGTGGTGAGTTGGAATAGAGTGCGTGCATCCGTGACATAAAGTTACTTGAACTCAAGGCAATAAATAATATGGTAACATCTATCTACATGACTTGAATCAGTATATATGGCATATTAGTAGTTCTTCTGTTTTGTGAATCCTAATTATGTGTTGTCGAGTCAAAAGAGAAACACGGATGTGATACGCCACATTTAGAGTTGTATTATGAGCAACCTTTCTTGACTCGGCACAAATATGGCGACAGAAGGTGACAAGTCACAATGTGAATAGAGCCATTGCAGTCGAAAAGTATGTGGTAGACTCCATTGAAGGACAATCATCAAACCCATGAAATGGACATGTAATCCTACAACGACATCTGGTGTTATTTCTCGACTTCATGGACATAAACGAACAATGTTCCGATCATCGGTTGTTTGGTTTTGCTGTTTTTTTGTGTTTGCAGAAAAAGTATAGAGTCTGCCCTCTCTTGCGTTTGATAAATTGTGACTAAAGCACGTAAGATCCAAGATATATTTAGTGAATGCCGTAATTAATCAAATGTATTGCCGGCCAAATTAATCGTCCATGGTTATTTGCCCTATTCTTAAGTGTATGTTAAACAGTGTTTTCAACTAATACAATCATAAAACATGTAACAATTTATTTTCTTTGAAAATGAGATAAAATAGGTTCCAGTGCCTGGGACAGATCCAGTAGGGAGAAGATGGGACTGAGCCAATGCGCACCTACACCACCTGTGTCCTCCCCCCCTCTCCAACCCCAACAAACAAATGAATACGGAAAAAGCGGAAGGTTTTCTATTACCCGTTCTCTTTACATTTAAATGGTAAAGTCATGCTCAGGAAATACTAAAACTGCGAACGATTCCTGGTGCTTTTTGTCACTGGGCCCAAATCTGGGTTCCCTTCCACAAACCCTATCACCTACTTATTTAAGTCCACTCCACATACCCTCGTGCACTCGAAAGTAAACTAAATGATACGACATTTCCTTGAGAATCAGTGACACCAAGATAAACATATCTTGTCAGGGTTAAACTCGGCTGAAACCTTTGTCACTCTATCTAGCCTGGCCATCAAGGATAGCGGTTCTGGCAACTTTCAACAGCTCAACACTGTTTTGAGAAACAATACGATATTAATTTAATTATATTAGCGATATCAGGATAGCTAATGCAAAATCGATAATAAGGCAAAGATGATTTTGACATAAGCGTATTCAATCTGGACCTTAAAGACAAATTGATTTGTTTTTAACCTTGGGAGACAATGATGGGGTTCAGAATCTTGGAATATAAATATAGACTTCTAAGAAAAATATTATTTTGAGCACCTTTGGTATAAAGGATTGTGGCAGAATGAGACTGGTTTATATTTTAGTTCAATTCCAAAGTGAACATTACAGAAAAAGTATATAACAGCCGTCATAGGACAGTGATTGAAAGAAACACATAAGCAAACAAGAGGTATGAATTTATAGCAAATATTTAAATTGTTTATGTTATGTAGAAATCTAAAAGTTAATTATTAAAACACTAGACAGGAACTACTTATGTGGTCGTATGTTCTTCTTGTGTGTATGTGTGTGTTATGTTGTCATGTGTTCATCTTGTGTGTGTGTTATGTTGTCATGTGTTCTTTTTGTGTGCATGCATGTTATATAATTGGGATATAAAAAACGGCAATAATTCCATGCAGCTAGTTTCGCAGAAAATACAGGCACAAAATGTTTTGAAAGAAAAGAAACGGATGACGTCTTTAAGTTCTAAAAAAAACAATTACGTCATTACGTAAAGTCATTTATCATATAGTAGGTATAGTTTTCCTATAGTATGTACAGTTTCATATTTTTAATATTACCACACGTTCAAATATCACTTTATGTGATTCTGATTGGTCCAAATGAGAATATGAAATTATTGTGTGGTATTTTCTTTACTGATTGGCTGGGATCGTGGGTAAACGTTTTCAACCCCATCTTCTAGAATGTTTTGATCTGAATGAACATTTTTGGCGGCCATTTTATAACTCGACTCGCAAATGGAAAATAGGGAAATATGATATCGGCAGTCTCAATATGGATATGCTGCTACTCCAACAGGGGTTCATTATGTCATGTTTAACAATATCATCATAAGACAAATGGCATAAAACTACAAGACAAGAATGACAATAACGAATAAAACTAAGGGATAGCGAGGTGGGTGGGTGGTGTGCGTATATCAGTAACATAGATATCGAATCCATCGAATATGCTAGCGTGGTTTAAATTTTAACGAAGTAAACAAACACACCTTTGTTCGGTGAAAAATCTGGACATGAATGGGTCTCCTAACTCAGTGGTCCCCAACCTTTTTATCGCCGCGGACCGGTCAACGTTTGATAATTTTACTGCGGCCCGCTGAGATGAGGAGGTGGGGAAGGCGTTGATTGTTTATATTTTAGATTGTTTTGATTTAACATTTAATTTAATTGTATTTAAACATGCCTTCAAAATAAAATACAGTTACACCAAAAAATGAATATAAAATGATTTAAAATTTTAACTCACTAGAACGCTAAATCAATGAGAACCCTGCACTTGTTTATTTGCAACGAGACGGTTCAATCTGGGGGTTATAGGAGACAATGTGTGTTGCTTATGTCCAGTTTATTCCGTTGATTTATTTTGGTTGCTGTCACTGCAGAAAACCCGCATCACGCAAATATGATGTCGGAAATGGCAATTGGGATTAAAGCGCCGTGGTGGCAATCTCAGGGCATTCCGCCGTGACTTTAATCCAGAACACCGGCAGAGATGTTGTCTCGAACGTAGTTTTAAGGCCGCCGTCATTTGCAATCTTCAATAGTTGATCTTCTTGCACAGACATGCTAGATTCGCCTGATTTGTTGACAAATGGGTCGCAGATCCTTTCCTTACCAGTTCGTGGGTCTATTGTGGTTGGGAAGTATCGCTCTAACTCTTTTAAAAGCAAAGACTGAGAGACTAACTGCACCAACTGAAAGAATGAATGCTCAGAATCATTTTCGCCAAAAATCCACGCTAATGTCTGAACCATGTACAAAATGCCTCTGTTCACGCACCATCCCCACAATTCCAGTTTGGCTTTAAATGCAGCTACTTTGTCTGCCAACAGGAAAAAGGTTATCATTTCCCCTAAAGGGACAGATTGAGTTGATTGAGCAGGCTGAATACGTAATGTCACACAGGTAAGCCAGTTTTGCGACCCATACCTTGTCACTAAAATGTGCTGCCAGAGTTGACCTCTTTTCTGAGAGAAGTCTTTGCAATGCCTCTCGTAATTCAAATACTCTGGTTAGCGATTTTCCTCTGGTCCTATGGATAGCCATCTTATTTCATTGTATAAGGGAAGGCATCTGTGCTCTGCGTCCATCTTCTCACAAACCTGCTGACACATGCGTAAATTAAGGACGTGTGCTTTGATGTGGTTAAACTACTGTGACATTTTGCGGCTTGCCAGCATTGCCCTGTAAATGATACAATGCGTAGATTCATTCTCATGTGCAGCTTCCTTTATCCAAGCAGTTAAACCAGACAGTCTTCCAGGCATGGCAGCAGCTCCGTCTGTGCATATGCCGACACAAAAGGACCATTTTAATTGTTTTGATATAACCATCCAGTGACATGAACTGTTCTGCTCCTGTAGTGTTGGTTGGCAAAGATAGAACACCTAACAAATCCTCATGCACATCCTCCAAATAAAGATATCGCATATAAACAAGTAGTATTGCCTTGTTGTCGATATCCATAGATTCGTCAACCTGGAGTGCGTACCACGGTGATGTATTAATCCTCTCCAATAATTGTGTTTCAATGTATTCGGCTATTTCCTCAATGCGCCTAGTCGCAGTGATAGCCGACAAAGGCACATGTGTTATCTTTTCCACAGCAGTCTCTCCTAGAAGTTCACGGAAAATGTCTTTAGTGGAGGGCATGATCAATTCTTCACCGATAGTGAATGGCTTTTTAGCCTTAGGAATACGGTTAGCTACCAGATATTATGCTCTCAGTGCATTCACCTTTATTGATGTGGTGGCCTTCAAATATTTCTTCTGTCCTTCGTGTTCCCGTTTTTCTTTTCATAAAGGCCAGTGGCTTGTCTTTTAATTAAGGGTGTTTGGCGTTCAAGTGGCAAAGCAGTTTTGAAGGTTTCATTGCTTCATTAGAGAGCTGGTCGCCGCATACTATGCAGAGCGGGGTTGGTGTGTGGGAATCACCTGTCCCCATAGATCCATATTTCAATTAGGACTCATGGTATTGTCTTTTAAAAGTTTTGTGTTTCTTTGACGTTGAAAGCTCTTTTGTCTCTTCAGTGGACCTTTTCTTTTTCCAAAGGAAACTTTCTAACAATATCTGTTTCGTACTCATTTTTGCTAATTTATGGGTTAAATTTGAGCAAACACAATATACACGTACACCAAGCACTCTTAAACACGTACAGGTGAACAGAGAGAAGAGGGATACACACCTTCTCTCCAACAAAGCCGCTCATCTCCAGACGTGACCTAAAACCGCTCCGATATCACGATATTATGCGCATGCACGGTATTGGTGCGATTTAGGTGACGTCTATCAGCTCCTGGTTAACCTCTCGTCCATGGAAAATTTGCCCAAATCCGAGAGAAATATACCACAGTAAAAAAAATGGAAATAATTTAAAGTTCACTGGGCGGCCCGGTACCGTTTGATCCACAGCCCGGTACCGATCCGCAGCCCGGAGGATGGGGACCACTGTCAGGATCTAACTGACAGATTTTTATCCAACCACAACTTATTTACGTAGCATATATGGGATGTAAATCCGACAAGAAAATAAATTTGTTGACGTCTTCTGTACAATCTATTTTTCAAATCAAATGCTACAAATATCAGGTCACAAATGTCAATGTGGGACTTATTGCATCCAGTAATCCTATTTCACATTAAAATCGCAACAATGTAACGTCTTTTTAGGGTACATGTATATTCTACTGTTGGCCTGCTATACTGTGTAACGTATCAAACAACGTGGAAGCATCACATCGCATTTATAATTCTGTTTTGAAAAATGATATTGTGGTTATAAAATGTTCTATTTATTCGGATGGAAGGTTTTTCTTTAATTTATAGTTTGTAAAACAGTACAGTCTACATTTACCAGTTCAGCTTTGTTTGGGACTATTTTGTATGTACAACAAATGAAAGGTACATTGTCTGTCAGAATGAACGATATTATTAGCTCTTCCATCTTAACAATTTCCACTGAAATAAAATCTATGTGATAAAAAGAATCTTAAATGGGTAAGCTGGACATTATTAAACTTGTTTCATAAATTCAATATTAAATCATTACACATTTGAGATCCTCTATAAATACCATGTATCATATAAATACCATGTATCATCATAACAATTATATATGACAGGATTTAAAAGATACACGAGTCTCTAATGAAACCTGAATCAGTAAAATATTACAATAAAACAGAGACAGTCATACATACAATTGTATACAGACAAACAGTCGATATATATGACATAAAAACAACACGGTATGTGTGAGGATAACTCTGGCGAACATTGCTCAACAGATACAACGCGTAACAATATTAATATCCTGTTCCTCATACAGCCTTCGATTTTCGTTTACTGAGCTTAAAGCAAGTCGTTCATTTTAAAAACAGCAGGTATGCTATAATATTATTTCTCAGTTTGATGTTCGTTATCATGAAGATGCCATACGGTTACATATTTGGTTACAAGTTGAGTCCAACTGAAGCAATACAGATCCTGATCTATCTTCGCATACTGCTCTGGAAGATGAAGGTCTATGTTGCTTGTTTTATTGATGACTCCTAACAAACGAAATAGACCCTTATGCATTTTGCAGCTGGACTGCAAATAGAAAATACCTAGAAAATATGTGATAGAATGTATCAATTGTGTGGTGATTTTCACGATTTAGAATGGAAATGATTGCAGTTGATGGAAAGCCTTCTCATAATATATCATGAAAAAAAAGTAATTTCTCCATGTCAAATAGCTCGGCCTATTTTGTGTGTATCAATTATTTTCAACATGCAATAAACTACTGAAGATAAGATTTAGTTATTATTCTTCTCTATATCGCGCTATCAATAGTAGATGCGACATGGCTTACATCGCGTTTTCCATGGTAGTGCTGACATCGATTATATCGCGTTTTCCATGGTAGTTTCGATATGGCTTATATATCGTTTTCTATGGTGTCTGAGATTAGATTAATCACGTTTTCATTGGTGGCTGCGACGTGGCTTTCCTGCACGTAATAGTACCTAAACAGCGACGTGGCTTTCCTGCACGTAATAGTACCTAAACAAGCAAATGGGAAAAAATATTTGACTCTTGAGAGGAGTTGCAACCCGGGAAAAATAAACCATTTGAGGAAGTAGCCCATTTCTACCACGGGCTAAATAACGTCATGAAACTAATTTTACAAGATAAAATGATAACATTATTTTATTCAGATTGCATTATTTAATAAGTTTTGTATAAATTTCCAGAACAGAAATATATAGTTAAAGTTCTGATAGTACAAATAACGGTTGATGACGTCATCACATTTAAATATTAGAGACTAGTACTAAAAGAGAACAGATTCTGCGCCGTGTTCGGAACGATTATTAGACCGTAACGCATATTTACTGCAGGGTAGAAACTAATAGAAATGGGCTACTTCCTTAAATGGTTCATTTTCCCAGGGTTTGTGACCGTAATGGTGAAAATGAAGGTTAATTCGCCGGACTGGATTCTTGCGATGGTTGTCCGAGAGTGATGCTAAGGTACGTTATTAATTTTTGAATGGATATGTGTAGTTTTTCAGTCTTTGCGCGATTCTGAAGGGATTAAAGACGCGTGAGAAAAATCTAATCGAGCGGAGGGTTGTGGTCACGCTTACATTCCTTATTTTAATTTATAATGCCGTAAAGGTGATTTCATGTTGTCAGAAATTTCGTCGTACATTATTGATAAAACTGCAGATTCCTGTGGTATCCGCAAAAGGTCTATATAGACTGGTTGAGACATAATGCATCTATAGGTTTAATTCATGTAGAGACAGCCGTGTAGAGTTTTACAAACACGTTTTCTTTGGGGGGTTTTTTGTTTGTTTTGTCTATGTTTTGTATATGACTTTGAAAAAGACTCATTACGTGTCGAAAGCGCACAGGCTAGTTAAATACTATAATCCGACCCCGAATCCCCGTTTGTACGCCCTTTCGTTTTCAATAACTAAAACGTTTAAAGTGATAAAATGTGCACATAACTAAGTCAATAGAATCATTGATTTATAATTTCTAACCTGTGACCAGAATGGCACTAATACTGGTATCCCCTTGCACCTTTCAAGCTAAACGGACTTTCTATACTAACACGGGGTCATATTCCGTATACTATGGGGTAGTTTATTCCCATCCGAAAACATAATGACGTAATTCATCCTATTCGGTAACTGCCGGATAATTCCGTAAATTATCATAATGTTGAGTTTGGAATTATATACCTTTGCACAACATATTAATGAAACCACTTGTTAAATCTACGTGAAAGGCAAATTTTTTGTTGTCATTTTTTTCGTTTGCTTAAATCGACACTGTAAATATCGGAAGCATCTTTAGTCGCACATAGTTGCTGAAAATGTACTTGTCCAGGAACTGGAAATAGGTCTCAGGTATGTCCGTCTATAATATTGAAAACTTACGTTAAGAATGAAATGCATAGACGATGATGGTGTAATGAACATTCTACTTGCAATCTGGTTAGAAATATAAATCAATAAATAAATTGACTGAGTTCTTTGCACTTTTATCAAATTAAAGGTTTCTGTTATTGAAACCGGTAGGAGGTACAAACAAACAAACAAACGGTTTAATAGACTCTGACTATAGTTTTGCACTGTTCGTCATTTAATTGCATATATATATATATATATATATATATATATATATATATATATATATATATATATATATCTATATATATATATATATATATATATATATATATATATATATATATATATATATATATATATATATATATATCTTTTACATACTTATAATATATATAATAGGTTTGAGGAAAAAAGACGAACGTTTTACTTGCAGTAACTGATCACTGTTAAGAAGTGTTGAAATGAAACAGACGTCACAATACACTGATAATGTCAGAATGAAGCGCATATGAGCCGACGAACTCAGTCTGGTTATTTTCCCATATGTTTGATTAAATTGCCATCTGTAAAAATATATACCTGATTTTAAATGGGTAATGATTTAATACTAAATTTATGAAACGAGTTTAACAATGTTCAGCTTTTTGTGAGCCTTTTGAGATTTTATTTATCATAAAGTTTATATTTTAACGAAAATAGTTTCGTGGGAAAGAAGAAAACTTTCGTACTCTGCTCATGTTATTTGTTAAGCGTAAAAATAGTCATTGACGCTATACAAATTAAATGTGTGTGTCTATGTGTGTGTGTGTGTGTGTGTGTGTGTGTGTGTGTACAAAGGCTTGATAGAAGGATAGAATAAGATGGAAGCTTATTCCATTATGATCTCGTATCGGTTTTAAAGGCTGGTTCTGTGAATTAGTATAAATTTTAAATACTGCTAAAAGCCATGTACTATATATATTCACCTGTGAATCGGATTAGAATGCAAATTTGCATCTATCTAGATCTTCCTGTTGCCGTCTAATGATGGACCAGCAGATCTTGCAGTAAAACAACCAAATAAGACTATGATCTGCCTTATCAGTAAACGATAGAGTTTATGAAAATCTAATAGAAATGAACGTTCACTACACATGCAACACCACACGATATATTTCTAATTTATAGGTTGAACTTTTTCTAGCACCGGGGCAAATAAGACAAACAAATTCATCCTAAATAAAAATAAAGTTGTCTGGAGATTCATAATATTACATATTTCAATTTAAAAACGCATTCGAATCGTTATTGTGTATTGATTTTCCTTTCATAAAACGTTATTGTGTATTAAATATCGGTAGGTTTACATTTCATGAAGCGTTATTGTTTATTACATATCTGTGGATTTTCCTTTCACGAGACATGGAAAGCTACACTAACAATATTTTATTCAGCCTAGATGATTGTGAAGACAAACTGACTTGTCAATAACGTTGTAAATGAAGATGTGTACTCCATTATATAACACATGCTTATGAGGAAAACAATGGTTATTTATTACACATGCACTGACCCAAAATTACTCATACAATTTGTTACTCGGTACTTTTCTAAATTTTCTAAGTGGGGAATTCTGGGGTTCAATTTTCTACAGAAATAAATCACATTTTGGTGCCAATGAGTCAAGTAGTTAACGCAATATATTCCCGCCGTCGATGTCGTGCCTGTTTTAACTTATCGCGTATTATGGGCCTGTGTTCTATCCAGCGGCGATGTTTCCTTTCCATTTTCGCTGTAGTTAATAGATCAATTATCCGGACTGAAATACCTCAGCAAGTTTAATTTTCTTTTTATTTCCTTCTAGACATTTTAGCTGTATTTTTTGTGCTTGATTGTCCAAATGTGAATGGATACTATGCTTCATTACGAACTGCCCATCACTCCTTCCGTTATATGTTCATCATTTTACAGACAAAAGGGTCAAGTAATACGCGCATCGTATACTTTTGCCTTTGATTCAGCTCAAATAACCATGTAATTTTCTTTTGATGTCATAATCGTAAAATGACCTTTCCACGGAAAAATTCATTTATACTGAACACGTCAGATATTCTATTAGTCTATTATGCAGTGCATTGTCCGTATGCAGTTTTTCTCAAACAGTATTAGCATTGTTATGCTGCTCAATTAATTCGTACTCATACTTGGTACATAAATCAGAGAAACCAAAAACTATATACGAATCATTTGAAATAAAATTTTATTTCGTTGCAAGCGTTCGTATCTTTTCATTGCGCCACATAATCCTTTACAGGATTACAATAATTCAAATTAATTAAAATTATTTCATGCAAACAAAGAAATAGTGCTAGAAAGAACAGCTTTGAAATAAAGATGATACGGTACAGAAGACGACATGGCACTAGGATCACTGATTATGTGGGGATATTGCTCCAAACGATGAACACACAGTAAAATGTACTGCTACTGGAAATGGAAAAATTGCTTCGGAAACGTCAGCATGGACCTCTCGGGATTTCTTCGGTAAATTTGGGCTGTAGCGTGTTAACATCAAATATTGTACTGGTAATATGATCTGATAATATTTATACATTATCAGTTTAATAACATGTAACAAAACGCATAAAGTAACGATATAAAGGAGAATATATATATATATATATATATATATATATATATATATATATATATATTGCAGTTCATTTACGTCGATTTAGAGTTGACACACCGTAACAAATTATACATGATAATTTACCGGTATGTCTTTCATTTTATTATATATGCATTATAACTTTGTAATATTGAATAACTAGCCCAAAAAGGTATCCGTGAGTCGGACAGCTCCGGTGGCCTAGTGGTTAGAGAATCCGCTTCGGATGCGGGAGGTCGCGGGTTTGAACATACCTAGGGTGTATGCTATAGTACAGAACTTAACGGACTGATAAATAAGCAATTTTCCAGTGTCGGTTCATGTTTGCACAAATACCTTTTATTCAAATACACCTATAATGGCTTCCTTCTTCTACAGTTATACTTTCAATGTTAAACTTACTAAGTATCGTTTTTCGTCCAATTGTCCCCTACGTTTTTGGTCTCTGCTCGTTTCTCCGATCCATCCATTGAAGATTTTTCACACTTTTTTTGAGTCAGGTTCAGAAAAGTAAATATATGTTTCATAATCAGTCACAATCTCAATCAAACACTCTGATATTGTATTTTTGGCGAGCATTTTTTTTTCTCGATTTTAATTCCAGTCTGTAAGGATCAGTCTTGTACAAACCTTTCATAACTTCACATGATTATTCAGTATAGGTTATTTAGTACGCTAAAAGCACCTGATATTCTTCCAGAATGTGGGTCATCTCACTTAGATTCACGACTGTACTTTTAGCGATGAAACGACCTCAAATATGTACAATATGACGTAAAATTTTATCCCTAAAATCTAATCAAGTTCGTCTGGATATCAGTCAGAGTACAATCACGGCGTCTAGAATTTACAGTATGCTCTTTCCACAGTAGCAGAGTTATTCTCTTTTTCTGATATTTCTTGTACATCATTGTAATAGAGGAGTGTGTCTGAGAGTCTAAAATAGTTTATCGTCGTATTGAAGGAAAGTACATATTAATATAATTACGTTAACCACATCTGCAAAGTGACGTCTTAAATCAGTGAGCCAGGAACAGTAAATATAACAAAACCTTTTGGGATCAATCTTTGATGCAAAGACAAATTAATTTATCCGTGTCTCCAACAGAAAATAAGTTGTAGAAAATATGGGTTAGAATGCGTTTACCGTTCGGAAATAGGATAAGGAAACGCGGTACTACAGTTATGTTCTTTCTTTAGTCCAAACGTGATTTTCACTGGAAAAGCGAATAGCCATATCTCTTATTGGTTGTTGATGACTGGCAAGATTAAATCATTACCAAATAATAAAAGTGAATTTACATATAAGCGTCTTACACAGTGAGGGAGCTATATGTCATTGTAACTATAACGAAATCCTGCTAAGAAAAAAAAATAGTAATCAATAATTTTTTTGATCGAAATTCCAGCAAAATCTTGCATCATTAAATCATGATTAGATTAATGGAGATATAAAAAGAGGAAAAATAACTGTTTACAAAGTTTGAGAAATTAGTTTTACAATATTTAGTAAATGTGTTACGGTTGAACTCTTATTGCCATTAACAATGTTCTGTGCAAAACGTGTATTTAACCAATGAGAACTGAGTTGTGACAGGCTAAATGGAAGTAATGTGACTGTGCTCTAATTACCACGGCAAAAAAGTAATTATAATTGATTACTTCAGTGTGATAGTCATCGTAATTGCTATCAACTACTACAATGTTTAATACGAATTGTGATTTGAATTCATTACCTTCACAGCTGTAATCTATGTATCATACACGAGAGTTGGTAAAGAATTCGTTTGCAAGTGTCTTCATGATATTACGTACTTTTGTAAGGTACATAAACTTCACAGTTATGAAGATAAGCACTGTACTAAATTCAGATTTCAATACTGGTTATATAGGCACTACACTAAAATCAGATTTCACTATTGTGAATATAGGCACTGCACTAAAATCAGATTTCACTATTGTGAATATAGACACTGCACTAAAATCAGATTTCACTATTGTGAATATAGGCACTGCACTAAAACCAGATTTCACTATTGTGAATATAGACACTACACTAAAATCAGATTTCATTATTGTGAATATAGGCACTGCAATAAAATCAGATTTCACTATTGTGAATATAGGCAACACTAAAATCAGATTTCACTATTGTGAATATAGACACTACACTAAAATCAGATTTCACTATTGTGAATATAGACACTGCACTAAAATCAGATTTCACTATTGTGAATATAGGCACTGCACTAAAATCAGATTTCACTATTGTGAATATAGGCACTGCACTAAAATCAGATTTCACTATTGTGAATATAGACACTGCACTAAAATCAGATTTCACTATTGTGAATATAGGCACTGCACTAAAATCAGATTTCACTATTGTGAATATAGACACAACACTAAAATCAGATTTCACTATTGTGAATATAGACACTGCACTAAAATCAGATTTCACTATTGTGAATATAGACACTACACTAAAATCAGATTTCACTATTGTGAATATAGACACTACACTAAAATCAGATTTCACTATTGTGAATATAGACACTACACTAAAATCAGATTTCACTATTGTGAATATAGACACTACACTAAAATCAGATTTCACTATTGTGAATATAGACACTACACTAAAATCAGATTTCACTATTGTGAATATAGACACTACACTAAAATCAGATTTCACTATTGTGAATATAGACACTACACTAAAATCAGATTTCACTATTGTGAATATAGACACTACACTAAAATTAGTTTTCATATGTCATAAGGTCATATGTCATAAGGTTATAAGGTGGAAGCGTTTCAAACAAGAGATCTCGCTGAATACCAAGTACCTTCTCAGCATGGAAAAACTGGGTCTTCCAAGCCAAAATAGGCTTTTAGAAATGCAGTCAGGACCATATGCCTGTAAACAAACAGTGTATATAGATACACTGTTTAACAATCCTGAGATTGTGAAAAATAATAGAAACACGTGACATAAAAGTATTATACCTCAATTATGATTGTATATTCATCTAGATCGTTAATATTTTTGTTTAAGGTAATTATGTTTATAAAAAACAGTATTCCATGATGGAGAAAGTCCTGTGCAATTACCGTCACTCCTTGTATGAATCATTTATTTTCTATATTTGTAAGTAAATTAAGAAAAATATAAATACAACGAGATTTCGCTCACATGAAATTCTGATAAATAATTACAAACTTTTACTAAGCCTTTGCAGAAAATATTTAAACTGGTTAAATTATAGTTTGTGACTTTGTAACAAACATTTATACCGATTACATTATAGTGTGTGACTACGCATCAGGTATTTAGACTGGTTACATTATAGTGTGTGACTTTGCATCAAGTATTTAGACTGGTTACATTACAGTGTGTAATACAGAAAAGTTTAAGTTATTAGTTTAATGTTACCAGATAGGAACTATTTATATATTCATGTTTTTCTCCCTATCTCTAAACAATCGTTAAAATATAATTATGTTATTATGTTTGGAATATTGTTGTCATTGTATAAATATTTGTAATTATAATAATTTAATTGATATTTAAAAGAATTTACAAATTCATTTAGCTTGAAATCTATTACACTATATGCATTAACAACATATGCTTCGCTTCTGCTGTTCATACAGTGTGTAATCAATTATCAAACTTCGTAACTTTATGAATCCTGTAAAATTCGAAGTAAAATTCTCAATAAGATTTTATTGATCGGTTCATTTGATCAAATCTACCACGCATCACAGAAAAGCTTTAATCTTGGCCATAAGCAAACCTAGACTTTATTTCACACCAATTTATCATTCACAAAAACATTTGTTTTACATTATTTGATACCTTTTACAGTTAATCTTACTAGTAATATTATTGATTTGACTGCTACCAGAGGAATTTGTACACATAAGGAGCTCCTCGCACAAGAAATAGCGCAGCAGTCTTAAAAATATGATTCGAACAAAACTGTGTCCTTGGTATACAATCACAATACGGAACACCATCAACATTTGCTCCCAAGATATATAATATGTAAAAGACTTCATAATAAGGAAAACCCCTTGGTTGCTTTGCATGAAACTTTAAAGAAACTGATACAACTTATTTGTCTTCCAAACTTGAGACGAAATAAAAATGTTGGAGTGTGTTGAAATTTGTGTAAGTTTGATGCATTTCATAATAATTTTCGGTTTGAGGTATTAAATGTAATGGAGTTCCTTAAACAACTGACATACAATAAACACCTCACTCTTACACACTTACATATGCATGTGCATTAAAAGTAGTTCCAGACTTCCAAATTATATTGTTCTTCAGGAAATGATTGAAGTTATAAACAGATAACTGGCTACACAACAAATATCTTGAAACCCTTTTATAAGTATAGCTATGATAATATTGTTTGGAATTGGCTCAGTTTTCAAGAAAGAATATCTTTATTTTGAATCTTTTGGAAATAATAGTTATGTAAAATATTACTCTTTAATGAAATAAAGATTGATTTGTATAATCAATTATGGTGGGTAGAAATAGGTGAATATCAATTCTGAGCAGTGGTGCCACTGGGAGGGGGTGCGTGCGAGGGTGGGAGTGCGGACCGAACCGGGTGACACCATCAGAAGGGGTTACACTAAAATGACGGTCTATAAAATTTGTGATTCTTTTGTCTAGGAAGAAGGTCCATTGGGGTGACTCAATGAGTTACCGCACATGACTGTCTATAAAAATTTCGAATTTTTGTGCAGGAAGGGAGTCCATGGGGGTGACACCTTGAGTTACTGCATTGGTGACACCAATCCTACGGACCCCGCTGATTCTGAGATAAGGTTTCCTATTCATGTGCATAATTTTTATCATGTTTCGTTGTTGGTCAGACATTTCAAAATAATGAGACTTTTGGTTTAGCCTTTTCAGTAACAAAACGAACATCACATTTCAAAATCTAAATTGAATTTCAGGTAACCCAACTCAAATTTGTCTTGCATGAATTTTTATGAAATCATTTTATTCCTTATTAACAAATTATGTAACCGCCCCGGTAGCCTAGTGGTTAGAGCGTCTGCCTCGAATGCGGGAGGTCGTGGGTTCTATCCCCGGTCGAATCATACTAATGACTACAAAATGGTACTAACAGCTGCCTCGCTTAACGCTCAGCATTAAGAGGTTAGTGTTTGAACTGGTCAGCCTGGTGTCAGGTTAATGTGACTGGGTGGAACATCATTATACATGTCCGCATCATGATGCCCCAGTGTTAGACATCACTATAAACTGCTACACTGGAGACATCGTAGCGATATGACTGAAAAATTGCTAAAGCTACGATAAAAATCATAATCACATCACATTACAAATTATATGACTATTCTTTGTGAAGTTTACTAACCTTTTTTACTTATTGTACCTTTAACGAAAATTTAAACAAAGAATATTCACATCTTGTTCTTGCGAGATTATGACGGCCCGTCTATCCATATTATATGGAATTAATTATAGAGTTGTAATCTGCTTCCCTGCCGTCTTCACTCTGTAAAGAAATGAAGAAACCAGAGCACCAGACTACAGTCTTTGCTCAATTAAAATACGAGTCAACTGCAATCTGCAGAAACCCTGATCCGCCGTCGTATATTGCCCAGGCAGATCTGGGTATTTGCAGTTAATTAGGAGTAAACAGTAGAACAAACAGCAACTGCAGGTGCATTATACCACAGTAGGTTATAATCTTTGTTGTTTATAGTTTGACTGGACTTTTGTGCGAGTATACGATACTCACACATTGGTATTGTAATAAACTTAAGGTGATGCTCATTTTGTTGTAGCGTTCCGTTGAAGCAATTCTTAGGTATGTGTGATTACTTGTTTGATTATTGGAATTCGGCGCAGTGAGAAATATTCCTTAGCCCGAAATAATTAGCCAATTACTAGGAGCAAACGTTAAGGAGTAGAAGTGTTTGTGAGTTTCCATGATGACATGGTCAATGAGTAGAGAATTTAGACTCAATCTGCATAAGTGACCCTGGAATGATGAATTCCTTAATAAAATCTAGTGGTGTACGTTGGTATTGTGACTGCAGTGGCAGTATTTACGGTAGGAAACCGGTAAATTACAAATAAATGAGAAGGGACTCGGCATATACCGTTTATGTTGCCATGGTGGAAAAAGTCATGTAGTTATACTGTCGTGATTTGCCTCGACACGGTATATTGAATTGCCTAAGGTGGCGTAGTTAAAATAGTCCCTCGTGTTAGGGATAGTTGTAGAGTTTTTACAGTGTGAACTGCTAACGGTGCAGAAAGTTAATGTAGAGAAACTATGAGGATTTGGGGCTGATGGATAATTGGCAAGTTGTGAACAATGTGGTCTTATATTGATTAGAGTAAAATTTATGTATAGAATAGACACGTCGGGCTTTCCAACTTACAACTGAAGTTGTATAGAAGTCTTTGGAAATTTTGGGTAAATTGTGACGTCTAGCGTTAATCGCGCCAGGGTTTTGACACCGCTCGGTCAAGCAAAGACCCCTGGCTTGTAACAGTATATACTGGGTATTCACACAACCATGGCAGTTATTACAACAGTGAAATTGCCTGTTACTTAGTGACAGTCAGGGATGTAATTAATTAAAGTTCCTATTTGGACGATGCTTTGGAAAAGAAACAAAACCATGTTACTATACGGCTGTGTGAGAACGTTAAACCAAAATATCCCACTCAGTGGACCATAAAGGAATCCTCAAACAAGCAAGACAGGACGACCGTTCGTGATCATCCAGCGTGGTCTTCTCACCATGCATACCGAGCTAACATGTGAATGCATTCGCTTGCAAATCTTTTCTAAACCGGAAGCCAGTATGTAACTTAAGTTTACTGCACTATATAATGGTGAAATATAAGGTTCTAATGTCGCCATAAATCGCCTTTTGTTCAATTTTTCAGAGCATTTTCCCGTTTGTTGACTGACGACCAATTATACAGACTAAAATGAAGCTTTTTGGGTTTTCCTCTGGATTATACAGTTGTGCTATATGGGCGTAATTTGTATTGCCTCGTAATCTTTCGTTATATATTCATTGTTTCTACATACAAATATGCTTACTCTTTACGTGTGTGTAACACCCATGACTCTTCCTATTTCTTCTCTGAAAATTGAAAGCTCTGAGACTACCTGGCTAAGAAAACTCTCAAATGTACCGAATACAAATTTTAAAAAGATGTTTGTCTTTTCAATCCATATTGCTCTACAATTCGCTGATAATACCTTAGCCGCCTTAATATTCACATGAAAGATGTAGTCATTCGAAGATTTGATTGGTTAAAATTCAGTCATTCAAATTTTTTATTGGTTAAAATTCAGTCATTCGAAGATATGATTAGTTGGTATTGTTTAACGCTATTTTCAGCACATGATAGGCTATAGAAGGTGGCTGGTATGTTTGGTGGAGGTAGAACACTGGAAAACTCCGATAAGAACCATCCACCTAGGGGAATCTAATGACAAGCATTCTCACATAATTGACCACTCCTGTGGCTTAGTGGTTAGAGCGTGAGCCTCGGATACAGGATGTAGCTAGTTCGAAACCCGTTCGGGTCATACTAAATACCATAGACTTATTTTTGAAAAATGGAACTAACAGCTGCCTCAATATGCGCTCAGCATTAAAGAGATTAGTGTTAGGACTGGTCAGTATGGTGTCAGGATAATGTGACTGGTTGGGACATCATGCTATATGTCTTCGGCATATGCCTCATGATTCCTCAGTGTTAGACATCAATATAAATTGACACATTTCAGACATCGTAACTATATGACTGATCGATTGTTAAAGCTACTATAAATTCAAATCTCTCTCTCTCACACACACACACACACACACACACACACACAAACACATAATCGCCTTGACAGAGGATAGATATTAGTGATTTAGTAAAGGTCAGTGCCTTCAACCACATGGTCACTCAGGGACTTCGCGAACATCTGGTGCATGACATAAAAATAAAATATTTGCATCGCAAGACATTAAATCGCAATTTTATCGACTACCGAATCGTTTATAAATCCGCATCGCAAAATACCTTAAAGCGGACTAATTAATGTGCATGTCTAATGCACAGCAATGAAACGATTTGGAAAGTTGCACAAAAGCCTGAACACCGAGCAAAATCGTTATGCTACTTCAGCCAGAGAAAGTACTAAATAAAAGATAATGCTACCAGAACCCGCACTGTTTTTTTGAAAAGAATTTATTGTAATGGATCAAGATAAGTCATATTTTAAACTGACATTTTTCAAATGGAATTTAGTGACATATAGCATAAAAGGTTTGTATGAATCAAATAATGGAATAGATGCACGCTATGGCATAAATCAGCTTTTATTGACGATTTATGGTTGAAGGATTGCTCAATAATTTAGATTAACAAATCCTAGAGGATAATAAACTAACGTGTCAGTATTTTTTCCAACTACTGTATTATCAAATTATCAAACTTTCATGCCCTACAACACACTATGCATGATCGTTGCATGATATTTGGGTTTATTTACGCGCGATTGCACAAGATTTGGATTTATTGCGCGTGATTGCATCATCGGTCCAGCTAATGGACCGTTATCAGCTGTTGAAACCTTAGATCAAGATCTTTAAAAGTTTATTTTGTATGATATAACACGTACTACGAAACCATATAAGGTCCTTAGATTCTAAATGACTTAAAGTAATTAAGATTTAATAGTATATTAATAGGCTTAATGTCAAAGAAGCGTAAATATATGCTACTGATAAATGGTAGTGACTTATCAGACGATTAGTCCTAGTGTCCGTATTAAATTCATTCCTTGTGTTGATCGAACTATCGGTATATATATATATATATATATATATATATATATATATATATATATATATATATATATATATATATATATATATATATATATATATATATTAACTGTATTGACTTATAATCACCTTTCTTGAATTGATCTACCATTATCTTTCTATCTGTCTTATATTGAATCTATTAGCTTTCTTGCATTGATCTATCATCATCGTTCTTGTATTGATCTATTATGAGCTTTCTTCAATCGACCCATCGTGGCCTTTCTATACTGACATATCATGACTGACCTTTCTTGTATTGATCTATCATCGCCTTTACTGCACTGACCTATAATTTGCCTTACCGAGATATCACCACCTTTCTTGTATTGATCTATCATCGCCTTTACTGTATTGACCTATCATTTACCTTACGGATATATCATATCCTTTCTTGTATTGATCTATCATAGCCTTTACTGTACTGACCTGTTGTAATAAAATTAAGGAGATGGGCATTTGGTTGTAGCGCTCCGTTTAAAAAATTCTTAGGTTTGTGATTACTTGTTTGATTTTTTTGTAATTCGGTGCAATGGGAAATATTCCTTAGCCCGAAACAATTAGTCAATTATTAGGAGCAAACGTTACGGAGAGAAAGTGTTAGTGAGTTTCCAAGATGCCAGTGTCAACGAGTAGCGAATTCAGATGCAATCCGCACGAATGAGCCTGGAATGATTAGGTCCTTAATGAAATCTAGTGATGTACATTGGTGTTGTGACTGCAGCGGCAGTATTTATGGTAGGAAACCGATAGATTATACAATGTAATAAATGAGAAAGGGCTCGGCAGATACCGTTTATGTCGCCATAGTGGCAAATGTGATGTAGCTTTACTGGTGTGATGTGCTTTGAAACCGTAGATCGACTGGCTTCAGGTGGCGCAGTTAAAATAGTCCCCCGTGTTAGGGATAGTTGTAGAGTTTCTACGGTGTGAACTACTGGCGAAACGGAAAGTTAATGTAGAGAAACTATGCTGGTGTGCGGTTGATGGTTATTTGGCAAGTTGTAAATAATGTGGTCTTACATGGATTAGAGTAAAATTTTGTTATAGAATAGACACGTCGGGCTTTCCAACTTACAACTGAAGTTGAATAGAAGTCTTTGGAAATTTGAGGTAAATTTATGACTTCTAGCGGGAATCGCGCCAGGGTTTTGACATCGCTCGGTCAAGCAAAAGACCCTTGCCTTGTAACACTATAATTTGCCTTACGGACATATCATCACTTTTCTTGCATTGATCTATCATCGCCTTTACTGTACTGACCTATCATTTGCCTTATGAACATATCATAACCTTTCTTGCTGTAACCTGCCATCGCCTTTATTGTACCAACCTATCATCACGTGACCTTTTTTGTGCAGGCCTATCATTTTTTTTAATTTTACTTATCGTCACTTTTCATGCAGTGACCTATCACCACCTTTCCTATTCTGGCTTATCATCGCTGTTTTTTATATTGACCTATTTATCTTGGCCATTCATATATTGACTTATCACCACCTTCGTTATTTTGATATTACATCACCTTTCTTTTACTGATTTGCCAAATCTCTCTCTCTCTCTCTCTCTCTCTCTCTCTCTCTCTCTCTCTCTCTCTCTCTCTCTCTCTCTCTCTCTCTCTCTCTCTCTCTCTCTCTCTCTCTCTCTCTCTCTCTCTCTCTCTCTCTCTCTCTCTCTCTCTCGTTACTACTTAGAGTACTCTCCCACAATCCCAGGCGAAAAAAGCTGCCATTTTCACCAAATATGACTTTTCTTACAACAGCAAACGTGTGTTGACATATCTGAATAATTTAAAATGTATAGCAATACGTCACTTCCAATATTTTATAAGTGGACTATTATTGCATATTTCAAGTTGTAAAAGTAGTTCGAGGATGTGTGTGAGATAAGGAAATATTTCGTGTGCGATACAGCCATTTATGGTGTTCGATGCGGACATTTTTGGTGAGCGATGCCGAATCACATATTCAATATCTGTTTGGAACGCCAAATTATCGGTGTAAGGTTAAATTGGTGTGGATTAAAACTGTTATCATCTTTTCTACTGCACAGGTACTCCACAAGATTTTTCTCAGTACATAGATGGACTATAAACATTCTCTATTCTATAAATGGAACAATATCACAATATTTGAAAATGTAATTCTGTTTTATCTCTTCATTTAGTGTTTGTGCTTGTTTTAACTTTGTGGACCAGAAAATGTTCGCCCTCCTACAGACTATCGAACTGGGCATGAATGGAAGTCGTATTAATTAGGTCACTCCCTTATTTCCTTAATCTAGTCATAATCTTTCTCTGTACTCAGTCGTTGATTCACCTCTAGATCGTTACAAATTTTGTTCGTGATTAATTCATAACATTTTTGCGTTTAACATAATGAATATGAATATTATACACATTTATTAGTGACTTCAAAGGAAAGTTTACTGAAAAGTAATTCATTGCTGTATTTCACTAACAAACATTTTTTTCAAAACCAGTGATGATTTCAAATCTCAAAGTATTTTAAACTTTTTGGTTCCACTTTAACAAGATTATTTACTAATCAGCACAACGTGGGTGAGACCTTAAGGCAGACATTCTTGGAATCCCACTAAGAATATAAGCTTCAAACATATGATTTCTCTTGAAGAATGTCTTTATATTTTATTTCGCGTCTTATGTTTTTTCTTTTATTATTGACAGTTCTTTTTCAGGAACTAGCCATTATTAAAACCGCCAAAAAAACGACGAGATTCATTACAATATTACTTCAGTTTCCAAATTATAGACGATTACTTTCACCAAAGACTTATCTTGATGTCATTCCACCTTTCTTGGCCGTAGAAAAACTTTACCCGATTTACTAAGCTTGACAGTATATTAATATTTAAACGTTTTATTGCGACAATCGGTCTCAATTGAATCAACGACATCATATCGCCATGGTAACCAATCATTTTCAACACCATCGGGTTTAAATGAGTGTGGTGTTAACCAGTTTTTATAAAACATAATTATGGCCCTATATCACAGACGATTTTCAGAAAGTAGCATTGTTTTCTCATCCTTATAAATAATCGAAGATTTGCCACCTGGCTTCAGTGCATGAATAGCAAGCTTTCAAAAGAATGGAAGATAATCGAAAAGAAGTGTGATATTTTCATGAAAAATTAGTGTTCTCACCACAGGACTCCCTTTGTGTACTAGAAGTGATAGACATTTCGAGTCAGTGGTACACAAAGTTTAGGTTTCAGATTTTGTTTCGAATGTTTTTCATGTCAGTAAGAACGATTAGCGAGACAAATTCTCAAAATGCACTATTTAAGAATTTACAATGACTCATGATACATTCAATGTTTTGGTGTCTAGAAATAATTTAATAATGAAAATATGAAATATAAAATATGGATAATTAACCGTTCCCAGATTATGTAATTGTACGAAAATATATCACCGTCTCAATGTTGCAGTAGCATCAAAATCCATGGTTCATGGCTCATATTACCAGGGCACAGATTTTCAATGTGAAAAACCACTACGTGACTGCTAGACGGGATAAAAGCCTGTTCAAGATAAATCTCTTATTTGAAATGTTTCCCATTTATACTACTGTTACATTAAAACTGGGCTAAGAATTCCAGATGAATCTATTGTTTGAAAGGTTTGCCAGTTATGCTAATACGTTACAATTAAACTGGGCTAATTAACTCCGGATGAATCTCACAATGTTTCCCACTTATACTAGTATGTTACATTAAAACTTGGCTAATTATTTCCAGATGAATTTCTTATCTGAAAAGTTTCCAGTTGATACTAATATGTTACATTTATTCTGGGCTAATTAATTCCAGATGAATTTCTTATTTGAAATGTTTCCAATTTATACAAATATGTTACATTAAAGCTGGGCTAATGAATTGCTAAAAGAATTGGCAGTATTGTCTGCATGCCTCATTCATGTGGAAAGCAAAACCGATTCCTAAAAAAGAGTCTCTACTGGAAATGTAAATACTGTACATGTCTTCTCCTTTAAACCTCTGACCAAGTGTCATTACTTGAATGACTTTGTCACGTAGCTGGCACACAGGCACATTCGGTGTTTGCGGTTTATTGTTTTTGATCTGTCAACATGTAAACGTATAACATTCTTATAATTTCATTTCTCCAAATGCGCCCATTAAAGCTTTGCTCGGTATTCTCAAATTTGATTAACTGCCATCATGGGAATTTTTCCCTGCTCCGCCTACTTCTAGAGTTGATCTAGTCTACTATTGTTATCAACAAGATGGCTGCCGTCTTTTCAATCGGTAATCGGACACTGAGAAAAAGCAGGTAACTATCACAAAATATGCACGATTATAGTTGCCTAGACTGGTTTATAAACATTCATCCTACACAGAACTCTCCGAATTCCCACAAAAAACTACCTCTATGTAAGTCTGTCTCAAAATGTTTTGTATGGTATGCTGTCAAAGTTGAAGAGACCTTAATTTCCTTTATGGGTGAATTTATTTTTGTTATATATCTCTTGTTCTTGTTGCTGTTTATGTTGCTGATTTTATAACAAATCCGTCAGGCACAGCGGAAAACAACTAGGGTCTCTTCTTTACAGCGGGTGGACAACATACTAAGGAAACCTAAGGGAGATAATAAAAGTAACGTTAACAAAACAGCAAAAGTAACTCTATTGTGATTTCGTTTGCAGGTTCAACAGGATGTTTGCATATGTCATGCACGAATACCTTAATGACCAGAATAGATAGTTGCATCTGAGAGATTTCTCAAAAGTTACATCTCAGTTCAAATCAATTTATAGGACGTTGAGATTAGCTAATACCGCCTTTCCTCCGCGTCAATCTTTAAGTAACAGACAACACAAACAACTGTTTAATAGGTTAACATTTTATATTTGCAGCTGCAAAATTTAGTTTTACTATAAAAAAAAACACTTTTATAGTTTTTATGGTATTGTCAAAGCTTTACAATGGTCATTGTTTTACAGTGAGATTCTTCTTAAACCAGGTAACACACTCTGTGAATTAATGAACCAAACCATGGAATCCTATCCAATTATAAATGTAAAATTCCATAAAGCGTGTCAAATGCTGTTTAAGAAAGCACTAAACTCAGCATCTACACGAAACTATTGCGGAAAAACGCAGGATTTAGGTGATCTCTGCGTGATATAGATCTTGTTATCTCCAAGTCACTGGGGCAGAGTAAAATAGTTGAAGATCAGAAGAAAAACAACGGAAAGCCGATGAAATAAGTCGGAAAAACATCCAAATCTAGTGCGGATACAATTGTCATCTATTATTGAAGCTGAAAATTGCGAAATATATTTTTGTAGCACTGCCACACTGAGTCTGTCATAATGCAAAAAAAAACCTTCACAGGATCTATTTTCGAAAAAAATAAATATTATCTTATCAATTTTACCAACATACCAATGTTTAGATATGATTATTTATCGTTTTTGAAAACCAGAAAATATCATAAAATACTCAAAACAATAATTCCAGCTATCATGAAGCTTATTTTCTGTCGTATGATTGTTTGTAAACAGTCACTTGATACAGATATTGAAATTTTTTTACTCATCAGCAAATTCTGTAGGATAATGTCAACTGTTTTATGTTAAGCTTAACCTGTATCAACTCCTCGTAACTTTACAGTCACAACAAATCCTCAATTTGCCACTGAGATCAAATTTGACAACAGCAGACAAAATATCAAATTAGACGTTCAAACATTACAATTGCACGTTCATCACCTACCCAAACACTCGTCGCTGTTACCGAAAAAAGCATATGTATATGCTAGTCTGTAAGAGTGTAAAGTACTGCATTTTTGCTTGCGATCGTGCTTTCAAAGGACTGTTATTTAGGTCAAGGTCAAATTATGTAAGAACAGAGGGATTCACTGAATGAGGATTCGAATTTCGTAGGAAAGAAACAGGAGGAAAGCATAAAGAACGAGCGCTTGACTCGCAACAAGTGTATATTCACATTCACGAGGTCATAGTGACCCTAATTAAATTATGTGTTATTTTGTATTGGCTATTTTGATTATCGCTTGCCAATGGCAGGTGATACATTTACACCATGATACACTATGTGACTCAATAATCCTCGGCTGTCGACGATGGTGCTAGGTATACGCGCGCAATGTAAAAGAGACGAATAAAAGAAAACATGGAACTAATGAAATTGAATGCTTTGTTGAAGGAAACCAATAGTTTGACAACATGAAGGATGAAAATTAGAATTATAATCATTCAGTGATAATGGTTGGGTATTTTATTGAAGACTAATATTTTATGAAATACACTCACGAAGTTAGTATAAAAAGTCCTTTAAATAAGCTTTACATAATAAATGTCTTGATAAAATGTACAAACATATAAATACCCAACCATGACCATCTTGTTTTGAAAGAACTGGAAAGGAAAGTAGTTTGCATAAATTTAATCAAAGGGGTCATAAAGACATTGCCGCTATTTTGGCACTTTTACAAAGTACCATGGTATGTATAATTTATGACAACTGTATTTTTGCTTTGTATAGTATTTTGAAACCTTAATTTATGTAATTTAAAATTTTTGTCATATGATATACTATCTGCACACAAAAGAAGTAATAATTTTAGCTAAAAGTATTTGTAATCTGATTAAAACTGATATGTATTTAAAAGTATATCCGTCAACCAATGATATCAAATTCATGTTCTGAGAGCTTTTGAAATGCACGGTGTTCCATTTCGTAACAGAAAGACTTATCGTTAGAAGAGATACGCTCTGAACGAAAGTTTTCACTTTCAAAAAATTTCAAAACTATAAATTGATTGGTAAATCGAACGAGCCATAGAACATGAATTTGAATCGATGTTGAACCAATTTCCGTTATATATTAGATTATTTTAAATCAGATCGAAGCTATTTGGATTCTACTTTTATAATGCGCTTATGTGATATTTTAACGCTTAAGATAACAGCACAATGTACATGCTCCAGTCGATTATGAAATTCACTGAATGTAAGTTGCCATAATTGCCCTTAATATATTCCTAGTGATACCAACTCTAGTTAGCACGGATTCAATTTTTAGGTCATTGTGCAGTCATTACAATAGGTATTCATAGCCCAGACACAATGATATCTCAAGCTAATCGATTTTCAAACCACGCTCAAGATCAATTCTGAAAAAAATCAATCATAACAAAACGTACAAATAGAGGAACTTTAAGTCCAGAATGTAAATCGTAGGATAGTGTTCCCAACCCCAATATCGCGACCCAAATCAGTGTCTCAAAGACATTCTGGACGGAAGTAGGGTTACCAGGTGGCAAAACTCATAAAATCGTGAAAATGTGGTTTTTAAGCTCAGAAAAAATAAAATTTAGGGTGGCGACGTTGGGAAACGATATCGTACACCAATCACTAACAGCATTTAATACCTTCGGATCAGCTAACCCTTGCACAGGAAGACACCAATTCCTGGAAAATTCCTGGAAAGCCTAATGTTGGACAAAAATCGATTGTGGATTGAAGGTGTCTACAGAAAACACATTTCTTCTTTAAGCGGGAAACAAAACAGTCGCACAACGTTAACTATTATATAGAAGTCAGAATCTGTTTTTACTTTTAAGGAAATTCTGTAGAATTATGAATTATACATTGCTATTGTTTGTTTAGTTTTTTAAATTATTTTATTTTTACTTTTTTATTTTGTAACTCATTTTTCATCTGTAACGGTCTTAAGCGCATATTCATTATTAAATGTGTTACTCATAATTCATCTTAACACAAACATTGATGTTTACCAAAGGTAGACTAGGGGTATTGTAACTTTGACCAAATGTTCCGCATCCAGGAAGTCAGAGTTAAAATAATTTTATTCTAAGCTATGCTTTGCACCCAATATCCATGCCAAATCACCTTCATAATATGTTACGTGTGAGCAGTAGAGAGGGTGAACCTACCAACTTTTAGAAGAAATTATATTTGAAAAGAAAGCTTCCTACGAAAATAAACTGATAAGCGTCAATAATTCTAATCCGAAACTTCTACAAGGTTAGCACATTTTTTGTCTAGACACTTGTATTTTAAATTTATTTACCGACCGGTGACATTTACTGCATATGGTCTCCCTTGATTTGCAACGAGTTAAGTAATTAAATTAGTAATGATATCAAATACTAATGAAATATTCCTACGCTAACGATGAAATCCCGCACAACTAAACAAGCTTGACAACGACAAGAATCAATTAAAATCTATCTTCCAGTTCGTGATTCTGGCAAAAATTACAAAAGCGTAAGGATTCTCAAGCAAAGTTATTTAAACCAGTTACAAAAGCTACCGAAGGTCTTTTTCCCACGTTGGAGAAAATCGCTACAGCTACTGGAAAAATAGCAGAAAGAACCAGAAGAAACAAAAAGATTCTTCGAAAACTTTCAGGCGAAATAGATGATGCTAAACCAGTGCAAGAATACTTGAAGGTAATGACAAGCTCGTGCTGAAATAGGTGATATAATATATCTTATACCAGAACGAGAACCAAAACCAGAACCAGAACTGAAATCAGAATTAGAGCAATCAAAATTCAAAACTGAAAAGAATGATAAATTTACCGAAAAGAGTATTGCCTTCATAAAATATTGACAGCGTGGATAAATTATCTGTGTTTTCTGCGCGTAGTTTTGATGATAGAGAAAAAGTTTTGAAATCCGAGTACGCTGATTATCCTGTAGGTATGATACCTGGTATAAATGGATATTTCGCATACACTACGGAGTTGATCAAGCTCGAAATAAGGATGTATGATATATTGCATTTATCAATAGAATAGATAAATATTTTGAACAGTTACAAAAACGTTAATTACAAAAAAACTGGCACTAAATCCGGAAAATGTCTTACCACTGGCAGTGTGAAAACACATCATGGTCTTAGAAAATCAAACCCTACCGTTGCCCAATAAACTTTTTCCTATTAATGTCCTTGCTGATGTTGATAGACGATAATGTGGCAACAAACAAAATAAGTGGACGGCAATGGCGTCACGATCAGGACTGAAATACGTAAATGCATTGCTAAAACTCGCAATGCAATGACTGGTTCTCTCAATATGGCTAATAATAAAATTAATGGTCTTAGAGAACAGGAATCAAACGATAACGCAGCAAGGAAGATTTATGTCGACATTAGCAACATCCTGATTATAACCTCGTTAATAACAATAAATGAGAAAATGACCACGTTTAGATCTGAACATTAAAATCATGTAATCGCGTTAACAAATTTTCTTATAACAACAAATAGAGCCATTAATGATTTTTTAAAAAGTGTAGCAGTCATTTACATTTAGTTCTCCGACATCAAAAAGATTACCTATGGTGTGGTACATACAGTAGTGTCTTATCAGTATTATGGACACCACTCAAAAAAAAACCATCAAACATACAGCTGAGGTTACCGGTGTGTACAGGTTCTCAGTACACGGCGTTATAACATTTTCAACATCTGCCACAATTTCACGGCGTTATCCATTGGACGGATCTTCTGAATCTATGTTAGTGATATTGGAACAAAATGACAAGGAAACATTTGTGGTGGAACTTTAAGAAAAAGGCACCGATGTGTTGTATTATTGGTGTATTAAATCCATCGCTAATATTCCACTTACTAGAGTATTAGTAATCTGCATAATCAACCAATCTCCGGTAACACCATTGACGTTCAAAGTTTCATATACGAGCAAGTGTGTTTGTGGCAGATCCAACAGAAAATACTGCAAACGTATTGTTATCACTGACATAATTGTATATTCTGCATCCGCCGTAGTCGCTGAAACAGTGACTATATAATCGGATCATTAGCAGAGACATATATAATAGCACCAGTAATAGAAATTGGTGTTGCAGTTATAACCAGTATTGCTGGTATTCTCAAAATCATCATCTCAAAAAAAAATACGTGTGTGGCTGATAAAATACGCGAATATATAACATTGCTATCAGCGGCAACACAAGCACATGCCAAAGTATCATTCGGAAATCATCAGGGCTTAATGATGGAATAATATAAAATCAGGAATTCGCAGAAATGATGAAGGTTTACTAAGAAGCAACTGGAAACCAAGCCCCCCCCCTTGACAGACTCAATTTCTAATGACAAGGACTCTGCCAAGGTGGCAGACTCCGCCGACTCCGGCTTTTAGGTCCCAACCTTAAATAATAATGTCGCAAGATCAATCAGAGCGATTGTTAGAACAAATTGTAGCTAATACAACAACATCACCAGCCACGATGATATCAGAGAGCTCAACCAAGCTTGATTTTAACGTTATCTTCCGAATGGTAATTCCAACCAAGAAAATAGCTCAGCACAATTGCAAGTACACTGCAGCTGGCAATATCAGAGTAACGTCTTTCGGTTGGTTTCAAGCAAATAATTCATTGGTATTTGCGAAAAAACATAAATAAGATGCCCCATTTGCAAAATGCTGGTATTCCTACAGTCAGTTATAAAATATAGCAGATCAACGCTGAATTCCAACGCAGGATTAAGTCTATCACAGGAAAAGAATCCAAGACCGCTATCACGGTTCAAGAGCCAGCGTTATCAGCCGCCATTCAAATATAAACGCTTGACTACAGCGTCGATATATATATATATATATATATATATATATATATATATATATATATATATATATATATATATATATATATATATATATATATATATATATATATATATACATATATATATATATATATATATATGTGTGTGTGTGTGTGTGTATGCATGCATGTATGTATGTATGTATGTATGTATGTATGTATGTATGTATGTATGTATGTATGTATGTATGTATGTATGTATGTATGTATGTATGTATGTATGTATGTATGTATGTATGTATGTATGTATGTATGTAGGAAGGCAGGCAGGCAGGCAGACAGACAGACAGACAGACAGACAGATAGATAGATAGATAGATAGATAGATAGATAGATAGATAGATAGATAGATAGATAGATAGATAGATAGATAGATAGATAGATAGATAGATAGATAGATAGATAGATATCAGTCGTCGATCGGAACTGAGTTAGGATGGCCAGAAGTACAACAACTAGTACCACCGCACCCTCAACGATCCGATTATGTTTCAGACAAGCAGGAGTACTGGGGAAATATTTATGGTATCTCAGCTGTGGAGATCAATAAAAATATGATCCCTTTACCATTGGTGGTATAATCACTATTACCAAAATCAAAATCATTTGGAACAGTAACATTCTCCTCGTTATAATGAGCTGGGAATATGATAAAAACGCCGTGAAGCCGTCATATACCGACGATCATCATCATCGTCGTCGTCATCATCATCATCATCATCATCATCATCATCATCATCATCATCATCAATCCCTTTACCCAAAGTACGTTGTGGTACCATAGTTGACTTCATAACCAATCTTCTCCATCATTCCCTGCTCTCAACTGCCCTTTGGGAAACTCCAAATCCCATGTCTCTCCACTCCCTAATGTTGTCTTCCCATCCTCTTTTTCTGTCTACCTCTTCTTCTGTACCCTTGCACTGTGTCTTGCAATATTGTTTTTACCAGTCCAGATGATCTTGAGACATGAGCGTCCATGTTTCACAAGCACACAGAAAGATGGATATGACAATCCAGCGCATCAGCCTTATTTTGGAAGTACAACCAATGTTTCTATCTTCCCAGATTTGTCTCAACCTTGTTATTGCTGATGTTGTCTTGGCAATTCTACAAAGTAGTTCTGGCTTCGAGCCCTCACCTGTGATAATTTATCCCAAGTACTTCCAGCTTGTGACTCATTCCAGTTTCTGTCCGCTGACCTTTATTTCTAAACTGATACCATTGGTGTTGTTTGTCATCAATTTTTGTCGGTGCTAGTCTCCATACCGTATGCAGTGGAGGTTGTGACAAGGAGCTCAGTGAAGCCAGCAAGTTATTTTTCAACTCCTGCTAAACCACCAATATCATCTGCAAGGCGAAGGTTGGTGATTGTTTATCCTCCGATGTTGACAGTGTCCTTGTGGTCATGTTGACGAGCGTAGGTGACAGTATAAATCCCTGTCTGACTCCAACTGTTATTCGAAACCAATCTCCTCTGATGCCACTGATGAGAACAGCGCCCAATTCATCATCTTTGGTTGTATAATTGAAAATTATTCAAAGATTTCTCACGTTTTTGATGGTTAATGTGATCAATCACAAGTCCAACTTTGATCAGGCTATAAAAACAATCTTACATAAGATTGTGATAAAGATACCTTTATCGCCAACAGCGAATCCGAGATTAACAGCATTATTACCGATATTTTTGTCAACCGTTCCTAAGAAACACTAGAATGCAACGCCTCATAATTTTTAATGATGAGATGTGTTACAAATTTATTAGCGTTATATTTTGCTTCATTTATATAATATATATCAGTTGTTTAAATTTTTATTTTATTACTATAAAAAATATGTAGGATGCTGCTAGCGTGAAAATCTAGCGACATTGCCTTCAGCGTATTATATCAGAGATTCAACGTTATCATTTTTATTATAATACCATTTCAATGTCATGTATTTTCTGCCTCCAGTCTACACACAATTGCGTTTCACCTTGACTTCTTTCTTACATTTCAAACGCGGTTTTGGTCTGGTCCGAGATTCCCTCCTCGTACACTCTGCAGGTTGTATTCACAGAGATCCGTTACACAATCTTTATTACAAGGAGTTGTTGATCCATTAATAAACCAATTAAAGTTGAATTTAAATATTTACTTGGCTTTGTTATATATTAGAGGAATTTACAAGATCACGCCCTCTCAAGCTAGATTCAATCTTGACAGAATAAACCGTGACTTGCCGATGCAAGCTCTGGTTAATATTGATTTGATGAACAAGACTTTAATCAATCGTGTCCATGCTGCCAAGAGACAGTTTTGCAACCAACGATGGTGCTGCTCATGTGTGGTTAAGATTCAGAATTAGCAAGACGATAAACCCCAGACTTAGGCTACAACGAATTACCAGCGAGAAATTTGATCATTAATTATCTTGACGTTGAACAAAGATCCTTTTTAGAATAAAATTTATTGTGGCAGTAGACTCTACCAAAATATCTTGGATTATCAGTGACAAACGTAACCCTGTTGGGGATGTTGTCACGTTAAATAAAACTTCCAAACCAAGAATACTAACGGATATTGACAAGCAATATTATGAGTGAGCATACCTTTTAGTGGCAGTTGTTTATGCGTTATATCCGCTAATAATCCTGGCGTTGATGATCTTGGACCAATACAAATTTCGAATTTAAATTGTGTTGCCGAAAGAGTTATAGAACATTTTTCCAATGCAATACTCAGAAATGGTTTAACGGATCTGAGACGCAAAACAATACATGAACAGGCCTAGCGCGTTAAAGAAAACGGAGCTATGATCAGAGACGTAGCCGAGTTGGAAATAAAATTAAAATTTCCAATAATGGTGAAGTCGAGATTTTGTACGTATCAAAATATAAATCAAAAGGAACTTCGATAAAGACACTCAATGGTGGAGTCGGTTTTAAAAATATTTCGACGAACTCGAACCGTTAAATTTTTATGACGATGATATCTTCGATTTTATGAGAAATATCAGTAATATTGACCCTGTATCTGTGTGGTTGTTTCAAAGTTCCGATTATAGCTATTATGATCAATTTATACGGCCTAATGGAGATATTTATCGTAAAAATGTCTTCTAGGCGAGATGCGTCGAAATACATTGACAATGCTAATATTATTGAACGATTACTTAGTAATTGCTTCACTATTCCCACAGTTGCTGCTCACTTTGCTCAGGAGGAAAATTTATGGAGGTCAACAGGGTTGGAATATATACAACGCAATTGTGTCGAATACGATAAGGCAGATTATCGAATGCTAAATACCATTATAAGGATGATGTCTTAGTTGATATGGTTGCATGTTATCCTGATTATTTTGAAAGATTTGGACATCCAACACACGCGATGAATCGAGTTGCGATAGATGGACCCTTGTCAGATTTTTTAACTTAACTGGATTTGCATGTGTTGAGTCATTTGAGTTTGCATCGGAAAACTTTCATCCGGTTTTTATTGTTTGGTTTGTTCGTCATTTTAATAAACGTTGTTGGACTCCAAAAGCTTTATTAAGATATATGCTTAATGCAAAAATATTGATATCGTTAACCGTGAGAGAAGCAGTAATATCGTGTCGTCTACTAAAACAAGTGTGGCTACAAAAACCAACTCTCGTGGGGTGGTGACGTAGATATCACTTGCAATATCGGAGACTATGAAATTGATTCATAAAATTATCTGGGATGAAATATTCACGGTATTCGTTGACGCATTAATAATGCTTCCTAATTGGTTATTGACTCGAAATACCGCTGATATCATGTGTGGTGATCATGGTCAACCACCAGCTTTTGTCGGTGAATCTCCACATATCTGGTTAAAAGAATTTACCGATTATTATAAGGAAATACTTGATGATCACAGAGCTATTGACGAATCACCTAAAAAATTCGAAAAGCTAATCAGACTGTAGCCAGATAAAATTCAATAAGAAATAATGCGCAAGAGATTTTAAGAAACAATAACCGAGGGTGTTTGTAATTTGTGGAGACCTGCTGATTTGAGAGTTGCAAGTCGGAAGATAGTTCGTAATTCACTTCAGCAACAATTATTTCTGTTACATCAAAAAAAATATTTTCAGATTTACCTGTACCATTGTGTTATCGTCCAGCAGATACAGGTAAACAAAAGTTGATTTTAAATTCAAAGACCCTTGACAGAGTCAGGGTAATATCCAAGGAAGAAACAAAACTCTTTTTTAATGTTGTTGAGAGCTCGTTAACGATGGATAAATCTCCACAATTTCTGTGATACGTTATAACTATTCATTCATCACAGGGAATAATTCTTGCGGATGCTAATATTTGGATTGTCAAATTTAGTTTATCTAGCAGTGTCTAGCATCAGAGTAATGTCTCAGCTCCGGAGGGTTATCATAGACTGCACAATGAATCAAACTCAGGAAATCAACGCATTGTTGTTAAATAATATAGTAAAGAAAACATCTGGTTATCAGCAGTGTGACAACAAAAAATGAGCGTAATTTCGATCTCGATGTTAAATTTATCATGACACTGAAACAACAAAATAATTACTGTGCTCGCTGTAACACAGTAATGTTGTGGCAGTATTTTCCTAATGATCCACGACAGTTTACCGTGGATAGAATTAATAGTAGCCTTTGATTCTTGGCCCTACACGCGTAAATGCCGTGCGTGTAATTGACGTCGAGGCGCCAGCGCCCTGGAGATGGCATTCTGCTTTCACAGAAGTGAGCCTTATGGTGGTGGTAATTGTGTATCTTCAGGAATTATTTGTAATTGTTCACGTACAAATCCACGTTGAGGGGCAGTTGAATTTAGTTTGTAGATTTCAGGTCCACCCGTGGATCGTACCAAACTGGCTATTTATGTGTGGTTACACTCCAGACTGGATCAGTATCTCTCCCCCCCCCTCAATCTTTTCCGGCTCATAAAACTATCTGACAGTCACATTACTTAGTACTGGTTGTTTTCTTAAGGAGACATGTCGCTTAAATGGTATGTGTTTCTTCGAGATTGCATTGATTGGAATCATAGAAATTCCACTAGTAATTTATTTCTTTAATTTTCGTTATTTCTCCTTTCCCCCATGCTATGGAAGTTTCTGTTTCAATTCACGATTCAACTTCGATTTATTTTATTTCAGCTTCATTCGTCTTTCCATCGATCCTATTTCCTTTTATTATGTCTTACTAGAATAAAAGAAAGAGATGTTTTGACCGTGGTAGTTTGATTTTCACTGAATAAATTAAACGTATCACTCCATGTCATGAAATGTACTGAGAAACTGCAATGTCCAACTTGTTGATATACTGCTAGAGCAACATTACAACTCATCGTATCATCATATAAATAAAGCGTAATCTCGCATGAAATATTGTATTACAACTCATCGTATCATACGATCAATGAAGCGTAATCTCGCATGAAGTATCGTATTGCAACTCATCGTATAAATGAAACATAATCTCGCATGAAATATTGTATTACAACTCGTCGTATCATACGATCAATATAGCGTAGTCTCGCATGAAGTATCGTATTGCAACTCATCCTATCAATGAAACATAATCTCGCATGAAATATTGTATTACAACTCATCGTATCATACGATCAATGAAGCGTAGTCTCGCATGAAGTATCGTATTGCAACTCATCTTATCAATGAAACATAATCTCGCATGAAATATTGTATTACAACTCATCGTATCATGCGATCAATGAAGCGTAATCTCGCATGAAGTATCTTTATTGCAACTCATTGTATCAATGAAACATAATCTCGCATGAAATATTGTATTACTACTCATCGTATCATACGATCAATGAAGCATAATCTCGCATGAAATGTCGTCTTACAACTCATCGTATCATACGATCAATGAAGCGTAATCTCGCATGAAATATCGTATTGCAACTCATCGTATCATACGATCAATGAAGCGCAATCTCGCATGAAATATCGTATTGCAACTCATCGTATCATACGATCAATGAAGCGCAATCTCGCATGAAGTATCGTATTGCAACTCATCGTATCATACGATCAATTAAGCGCAATCTCGCATGAAGTATCGTATTGCAACTCATCGTATCAATGACACATAATCTCGCATGAAATATTGTATTACAACTCATCGCATCATACGATCAATGAAACATAACCTCTCATGATATATCGTATATTTTAACAAACAAATGTAGTTTTGCTAATACTACTTTTATGGTGAATACATTTTCTGACATCGACAGAATAATTAACAGGTGATCAACACATTAAATATAATATGCAAGGACATAAAATTGTAGTAGAGAAAGTACTAAAAATATTATATGCACACAAGAGCAGCTAAAACAAGAGAGGAATTTTAAAACACAAACCGCACAATACGCATGCTGCTGTAACAGATCAACGTAAGAAGGAGCTGATTTTATATCATATATTAAAGGATTATGTCTATGCTAGGTTTTAAATTATAGTTCTAAACAGGAAAATCATGTTATCTATCCATACGGGATTGGTTGGCGTAGAAGAATAATTGCCTAAAAGCTACAATTGTAGTGTCTACATCTTATTAATTGTAGTAAATAACGTGACAGCTAAAACATTCACTTGTATGACAGAAACTATCTGGCACGCGCATTACAATAGTAAGTGAAAGATTTGTGTAAACAGTCTACCATGTACCACACGTGATGCCTTTATCTACACGGATCATCGAAATTCATTTAAAGCATGCTGGTGACCTTTAAAACTTCTAATTTACTTCGTATACTATTATTATTGGATACAGCTGGAAAACAAAATTCGTAAACTACAATCCTTTAAATAGCCATAAGCATCTATCAAAGGCTACTGAAACAGCTATACGCATCTGTACAGGTGACAAATTATTTCTCTTTCTGGAACAAATGCATTTGTAATAAGGTAGCCATCTTAGTCGCTGACAATTTGAATAACTTCTCAACAAAATTTTTATTTCTGAATACAAATACATAACTTTTAAGGGTTATTGATTTTTCATTCTTTATTTCAGTAACTGAGTAGGCACGGTAGTGAATCTTTCGCTACTGTTTCCGTCGGTTACTTCTTTTTGTACCATCTAGATTCAACCGATGCATCGCAGTAATAATCCAATAAATTATTCAATTATGTAAAAAAAAGAAACGGTTTAAGTCGAATAATATACCATGTAACACTGTGGAAAATCCAAATGAAGGATTTATATTACCAGTTTTTTCAAACTGGATGACGTAGAGCGAGGAGAATGACATGTTCGTACTAAAGTGAGTAAAAGATGGTCGGAATTAAGACCACTGTTGATAAAATCCGTTTATAAAGAAGCCATTTTATGAATGCTCATAACTGTGTCCACACCTTATCTTTATGTAATCTTCAAACAAAATTCTGAACATGTCATTCTCCGTTATTATCTTCGTCCTTGTCATCTTTTTCATCTTTCTCCGTTTGTTTTTTATTATTATTATTATTATTATTATTATTATTATTATTATTATTATTATTATTATTATTATTAAATATATAATTATTATGTTTTGGCTGGGGATATCGCTTTAATTTCTGAAATCGGTCAGATATCAGTTCGCCTTCAATGACATGATATTGAGATGATCTTGCTGTCCCAAAGTTGCCCCTGTTTCTAGAAGATCCGCCTTCGTTATTATTGCTGGCTTCATCAATATGTTATCTATGTTGTTTTGTACGAATCTACACCCTGAGCCTAACATTCAAGACAAGGGGCCCCGAGTGGCCTAGTGGTCTAAAGCGCTGTCCGTTACGGATCACTGCCATCTCACCTCTGTCTGCGTGTGTTCGAGTCTAGGATTCGGCGAGTGTGGATATTTGAGAAAGCTTGCCAGTAGCTTCTCGTGGATCGGTGGTTCTTTCCGGTGATTTCCCGGTTTCTTCCTCCACCATTAATACTGGCCGCCATGAATAGCCTATTATGTGCTGAAAAATGGCGTTAAGCCCAACAACAACAAGACAATGTCAAATCTCGTTGTATGTGCATGGATTGATGGGATTTACTTGCATCATAAATCAAGTTCGTCATTTGTATGTCTACAATCATCCTTTACATCTTGTGGTCCTGTTTTTACTGCAAATCTAATTCATTGAATTCACCTGTGATAGCTCTCTTCAACATGATGCAATGCCACCATCTGTTTTACTTTAGTCCAAGTGAGTCCGTCAGAAGGGTCATTCTTGGAGATCTGGCCTGGGTAAACCTCCAGGTGATACAATAACTTCGTCTTTTCTGTTTCTTCACTGGAATTCAGCAAAGGGTCATTATTGGAAGTCTGTAATCACACTCCAGGTTATATTAGGCTATCTTCGTTTCTTTTTAGGTCTATAGCTGTCTTTGGAGGTTGGCCTGTTTCATCTTTAGTGTATCTCCAAGCCACCTCATTCTCCTTTGCCCGAATTTCATGACGATATTTCCTGACATTCTTTCGTTTGTTTTTAATACAGACCATGGCTTAACAAGGAATTTAGACAGAAGATCAACATATTTGTTCATTATCATAATGTATGAAAGGATGATATCTTACTCATGTTTTCATTTGTCACTCTTTAGCACCCTTACCCGCGCAACAACGCTTATTTCTAGTTGACTCCAATCTGTACACTAAGGACTACAAGATAGGCAGATATTTTCAGGATTTAGCAAATATACAATTATTAATTTTTCACTATCCTTTTTAAAGAGGTTACCGGTGTAGACGGATGTGGTATGATGTAGATCTAAGATAAATTTAAGTAAATGATTTACAGCGTGTTTTCCACAACTGCTTGGCCTTTATTCCAGAAAGGAAGGATACATGGAGCTGCTTTATTTACTTGCAAATAAAAGTTTACTTTGGGATAAAAAAGATTATGTACTTTGAGAACAAAAAAATCCAAACAAGGATGACAATCAACATATCTCAGCCGAACGAGTCGTTAGTGCAATAATACCTCGCTGTACCCAGTTACCAATTGCCCTTAAATTAATAGCTAAATGAGCATACAAAATAAGTCATACAATTCATTTAGGAGCCGGACCACAAACTCTACTTCACTCCATTTATCAAATACGTAAAGAAGATTTGTTTGAGTGTAATTAAAGTATGACATGTTTATTTAAGATTACAACAGTTTTCAATATCAGCCTTCGCGGTCCTTTTATGGCAGGTAGTAAATCAAAAACTAAACCCATAGGTATCGTATACTTTTCGTTGATTTTATCAATTTATTTCACATATTGTTATTGCTGTTATAAAAATTGTATACGGACTTTTGTTTTTAATTTTTTCGTAAGTCAGATGTCTAAGCTACGTGATATTACGTCTAATCTTCCTCCGAGTTCATAGAGCTACAATACACATAGGATGTGATGTCATAAATATGTCTTTATATTTGCATTGATGACACGATTTCGAGCTGCGCAAAAACCGTTGATTGCGCACAAGAGCACTATTTTAAGATATGACTATATTATAAATCATACGAGCCACAGTAAAGCGTGGATCTATCAATAAAACTTATGTATTTTAATGGAACCATTCAAGCACAGAAACACACAGAATAAATAGATTCACTAAATATCCCAGAACTGATATTCCAAATATACATAAGTACACTTATCAGATTTCGATCATTTCTTATGTTTACTACACGAAGCTGCACATCGTAAATGTCATTGTTGTGGGGCTAATATTGAACTAGTTCTTGTTATCGTTAACGTTATGGTCAGATAATCTTTGTATAATGAAGCAACCACAACACAGTTATTTTCACAACATTTTATAAGAGTCCGGATAGGTTAAGTAATATCGCATAGATGTTGGAAATAAGATAACATTGGGAAAAATATATTGGTCAATGCATCAAGTCTTTAAACTAATGTGAACATTGTTGACACAACCAAAATTCATGTTCCTGTTTTTCAGGTAGAGGCTTATAGATTCCATCGAAACATTTCATAATTTAGAAAGATGCGTCTCATCCCGAACCATTGTTTCTGAACATGGTCAATGAAATGGAACAAAAATGAAAAGTGCTCATGTATTAATAACAGGACATATAACTGTACGGTATCTATGTTGACAACTCTTGTAAAATAAATGTTTGCATATCGTAAATAGATTTACAGCTAATTTTATTAAAATGTCATTGTGATTTTTAAAACACGTTGCATAGATAAATCTGATATTTATTATGTTATATTATTTGTCAAAAGTCATAGAGAGTGTGATACTGTTAGGGTTTTTTGTGCTTGCTTTTCTTTGGATTTTTGGGGGTGGGGGTGAGGGTGGGGGTGGGGTTGTTCTAGCTCATCGTGTGAACTGTTAAATATGGGAATTCAACCGAAACTAAGATTTGTATACAATAATGCTATTTTACAATATATATTAAAGAAAACACCTAATGAAGTGATACGTTGGTAAATTTTGACTCCTCATAGACTCAAAGTTCAAACCACCAATCAATCATTCCATCTCTAAAATTGTTTTGTTTAGAGAAAATATGGAAACAGAGCTTTATTTTGTTTCATTTACGTGTTCAAGACCCCGTGATGCTGGTTGTGACACTTGTTTTATTGTCTTGTTCAAGGGCCAGTGATGCTGGTTGTGACACATGTTTTATTGTCTTGTTCAAGGGCCAGTGATGCTGGTTGTGACACTATTGCTGCCCATGCCTTTGGCCATGTTGATACTAGGTAAGTACCAAACTAGGATAAGCTAGACTGGCATTTAAGGAGGTAGATTAATTGCACAAAAATACTTTTAAAAAGTAAACTTTTAATTTTTAAGAATGGACAAAATGTTCCATAAATTTTATACTAAATTAAGTAGTGATATCACAAAAGACAATGACATTATTATTTATTTTTCCTGTACGCAATGGTTGCACAAATACAAGTTCTAATTTTAAAAAAAAAAATAAATGAGAAATGTTATCTAATCCCTTAGTACTATTTCGTCGGAAAAATTCAATGTGGATAGAATTTTGAAACAATAGACTCCAATTTAAATTGAAAGAATATATTTTAGTTACTACATCTCAAGCAGGCTTTTTAATATTTTACAGCGTTTGACCTCATAAGGAAAATACAGTGGAATATATCAGTTGCTACAAATAAAATGTAATTATTATAACAATTAATCCATCGTAGCTGTCTTACTGGAGAATTCGAAACGCGTGCTAATACGCACTTTCTGTCTGATTCAAATTGATATTTTCTCATTGTGATTCCTCTGTTTTCGGTTTGAAAATGGAAACTTCTATCACAGACATACACATAAAAATGAAACCTTTATAACTAAATCAGAAAATTTTCTCTATATATTGTTTCAGTCTAATTTCATCGAAATAAACATCGCTAAAATAAAACCATATCTCTAAAAAGTGTATTCGCCAAACTTTCGCAAATTAAATGTACTCAATATGCGGCACTTTTGCCACGCAAATAAGTTGCCAAAGCAATGTGCCAGTCAAATTCATTGATATTTACCAAACTGTGTCTGATATGTATGTATGTATGTATATATATATATATATATATATATATATATATATATATATATATATATATATATATATATATATATATATATATATATATATATATATATATATATATATAAAGTAGTTTCTTCTGTTTATCAAGAGCATAATTTTTCTATTTTAAAAATGTCCTCCTCTGTACCATAAATGAATCAGTCTTTCAATTAATTTAAACAAATAAATTTGTAATTTATGTAGTTAAATACATTCTCTGTAGCTTTTTGTATTAAAGAAAATATGAGCTTGTCATATGATATACTTGGTTAAATAAATATAATACGAAAGGAATCTATTACACCCACGGAATGATTTCAATGAAAATTTAGGACTATAATTCCAACGGGCCCACATATTTCATACTCTTTATCGAAACAGCTAACTGAAGTTGATGTCTCAATAATTACAAGTAGACGACTTTATCTCGAAAATTTCATTACGATAAGATAACTTTGCAGGCTAAATGTTAAAGCCTTAACTGGGATTTGAGGTTTCGGTATAGTAAACAAAACACGGATTAAGAAGATAAGCATACGGGAGAGGGGATAATAGATGACACAATTAAAAATGTAGCGGTATACCATGTGTAAAGAAAATTTTCAAAACTTATATTCAGGCTAGAGACATAAAAATAAGAAAAGTGCATAATCGATATTAAGCGACTGATTATCCAAGGTACATTAAAATTATTGTAAGATCTATAACAGGGGTGCATAGCCTTTTTCGGCCAAGGGCCAGAATCCATTTTCTAAGAACACTTGAGGGCCGCAAACACGATGCTACATGTTCTATACAACAGCGACATGGTAAACGAAATTAACTTTAAAAAATGTTGTACTACACTACTTCTTGACATGAAGGTTTTATATAACTTTATTTTTAACAGACCAATGGATTTCTAATTTCTTAAATATAATATTATTAATGTTCAAGGGACAGATTTCTCTGTTGTTTTTATTTGCTCTGATTGCCGGACAGTACACGAGCTGCAAAGGATGTGCGTGTGGGGGGGGTGGATTTATAAAAGAAAAGAATCGAAATTTTCAAGTCAATTTGAAAGTGTCGTACGCAAGGTTAAATTCCATTTGCATGATGGCTTAATGTTCCTAAACAGGGTACGTTTATACGCTGTCTTGGGCTATTTATCTAGAATACATTATTCTGCTGATATTTAAGACAATTTTAAAATTCATTCTCCAATCAGCGATTTATTTTTTCCAAGCATAATATATACATATAACAGAGAGAGAGAGAGAGAGAGAGAGAGAGAGAGAGAGAGAGAGAGAGAGAGAGAGAGAGAGAGTATTAACATTAAATTCGTTTTCTAAATGTCATATCTCTAATTTAAAACACAAATTGAAGGAAAGGATGACGACCTCCATTACCGACTTAATAGCAGTTAACGATTGCATCAAAATTAGAGAAATACGTCATCTCATTTGCGACAGAGTGTCATTGAACTTTCCTAACAGACAGTTATTGATAATATAATAATGTGTCAATATTGTAAGCCAGCTATTTCTTAAAATGGAACCTGAATGCTGCAAATCAAATCTCAAATGTCCCTTTGCCATGTTAAATTTCATTAGGGGAAATTAAGAAAAATTGATGCAACGGGAAATGTTTACAACAACAGAGGGACAACCGGTTAATCCCAAACCTTGTTATTGCTATTTATTTATTTATTTATTTATTTATTTATTTATTTATTTATTTATTTATTTATTCTCTATTAGATTGTGTATTTAATTAGAACAAATAACCAAAAGAAGTTTTATGCGATCTGCTTACAAGGAAAAACACCATATATTTATTTGGTGGGTATTTGGGGAACACTTGATGGTTAGAATACTTGTTATTAAGCGTTTTATCAACTCAATATACCGGGCACTACTGATTAACTGAAACAAATAAAAACTATATCTGGGAAAATGTCGAGAATCTTGTCCACACAAGTGCAGACTATTTGATAATATGGATCAAATATCTAAACAATTTTGAGTTATATAAAATTGTATCAACGTGGATTGATATGTTGATTTTATTTGTGTGTTATTTAATGTGATCTTCTGAGGAAAGCATTAAGTATGGCTGAAACACTGATCTGAAATTACATGTCTCGGTAGAAAGAAAGAGAAAATTCGCAAGTGCCAGGATTAAATTGGCAAGTCAGTATATTATAGACCGGTAACAAATACAATCTGTATTTAATAGTTAGTCGTGTATTGGAGTGCATGGCACAGAACATGTGCATCATGGAACCAGACTAATGATCTCGCTGCATCATGGGAACAAAGCACAGGGATTCAAAAATTTCACTAAGATGGAGAATACTTGTTCTGAGTTCACACGAGCACTGGAAGCGTGACGCAATTGATAGAGAAAAAAAAAAGCTTTATTATGATATAGAATTGCAAACGTTACCTCTCCCTTTTAACAGAACTAAGTTAATTTTATTTTTATTGTGAGATACCGATCTACTTTAGGCACCAGCAATGTCAAAAGTGAACATCGATTGGAGTATGCGTGTTTACTCAAGATATTAAAAACGGAATGACGCGGAGTTTGCGTGATTATATCAAAAGCAACGACCAGTACTAAAATTAAGATGCATCAAACTTCAATCTAATCTTTTTTCTAATTTAGACGATGATGACATACTGTGTCTCTCAGGTGAAGTCCCCACTCAAATCGTTCATATAGTTTGTAGAAGTGCTGTCTCTGCACTTGTCTCTTATTCTGTCATAGACATATACCTTAAATTGTCGCGTGCTTTAAACAGCTAACAGCCAAAAATGAATAAACCAACTTAAAAGTTGGCACCTCTTAAAAGGCGATAGTAATAAAAATTAATGGAGCTTCATAATAGGTCATAAATATTTAAATTGGAGTAGAAATGGTTCATTTAAGGAAGAGAAAAAATAAAAAGAGTAGTTCTGAATGTGTTTCGTGTTTTAAGTTTTTACAAACATAGATCAGATGGTTTGTTGATAGCATTTAATTTATTTTTTTTAAATTGCTTCTTGGGCATATGCTTCAGCAAATAACTGGCTAGCTTGTCTCATAAACATAAGGTTTACATTACATGCCAGGATGTACACGATACACGCATTTTACGAACTCAATTACCCATTACTATCATCTTTCAAAATGGTTCTTGGTGATAAATTTCTAGTACAATTTCATTTCACCAAACCCTTGTTTAAAACTTTTCATCAAAATACTCATAATACCTGCTGCATCTATTGTTTCTTTTTGTTTTCTTCCGGCAAATATTTCAATAAGATTTTTGAAATTATAAGTACACAAATTATAACAGCAGCAACTGAAGGAATTTGCATATATATTTAGCAGACTATTGACGCAAATTGTAACAAATGACTATGCCTAATGTTTGCAGCATGAGAGATAAATGTTATCGTTTTCATTCACTAAATGCGGACATTGAACGTCTATGTGGAATCTTTATTTCACTTTCCTTTAATTCACGTACTTTAAATGCAGACTTTGAACAGGAATTGCAAAGTTTGAACCGAAACTGCAATTAACATGTTTTAACTTTTACTCTCGTCGGTACAGTTAGAAAACTTGCTGATATTTTGAATATTTATTATTGAGGCTTACGTAAACTACATTAATATTCAGACCTCAGTCGACACTTAAAAATACTTAAAATCACCAGTATCTATTTATGGTCATCATCTATTTGTGTAATTACAAAATATAGGCTTAAAGGTTTCTTTTATTACGTCTTGACTTTATAAACATATAAATACATGCTCGAGCTAAAAATTGTCAATAAAATTTTTCTTTTCGAGTTCATAATATTTTGTTAAATTTACCAAAAATGAAGTTTATATTGATTTACTTATCTCCATTTCAGTTTTTTTATAACCAATAGTTTAACGCGGAGTTAATTAACTCGAATAGCCTATTGGTTATAAAGATTATGTTTGAGGACAGGTGTAATTACAAGTGCTCGTATAAATGGCCCAAAACTGTCAGACGCAAGTACATCTTTCCCGAATGTACATCGAATCGGTTAGAATAAAAAATGGGAAATCATTGTGCTAGTAACCGATTTAGAATATGTATTATTTTTTTCCCACTTTTTTATACAGGTGTAAAATACCTGGACGAGTGCCCAAGAGAACCCAAGCTCCCGATCTACTTGTTGGTAGGCGGGATCTTCGGAACCATCAAAGTGACATTGCTGTTGTGTACACAGCTACAGCGGATAAGGGGAGACGAGGGAGATGAAATAAGAGATGACGGAGATCCTTTCACTATGGGCAAAGTGGTCAATATTGGTCTTTCTCTGTTTCTGTCAGTTTGGTTCGCTCTGGGAAATTACTGGTTGTTCAAGACAGGAAAGCCCAATTATCTTCCGCCCCTGCACGAACCACGAAACTGGTGCGATAGGACAGTCCACATGTTTACTTTCTGGCACGTGATTGTTTGTTATATACTAATTGGTACAATTTTTCTCTTGGGCTTCGTTTTCGTATGTTGCTTTGCTTGCCTGAAATTAGTTGGAGAAAATGAGAAAGGATGACTTTTACCAATATAGGTAGTATTATCTCTGGTGCTAAGGAACGACGAAGATGGAAATAAAAACTAATAAAGACAAATGAAGAACTGTTTGAAATTTTTCAATAAGTCAGGTTTTCTTTTTTAAATTCTCAAAAGTTGGGACAAATTTCGCGATGGCCTATAATTAAATTAAAGAGGTAGAACAGAATAGATCCATCGAATAACCTCTACTGTGATATAAGATGTGTTCACATAGTACAATACCATAGTGAAATTTTGTACGACTGCACATTACGTGTTGCTTCGCCCACGCGATAAATAAATTATTACTGCGAGAAGTTCTAATTCCAGCATTGTTTACTTATACAATATTCTAGTTACAATATCAGTAAGACTGAGACAGTTAGTGAGGCTAGTATAATGGAGTACAGCAAACACTAAATCGTCTTTTAGAATGATAGTATACAGGTAATATTACAATTTTAGTAACTGAAGACGCATTGTTTTCGCGAATAAAGCTCGACTTCAGACAAAAGGATGTGATGTGATTATGATTTTTAACGTAGCTTTAACAATTTTTCAATCATATCGCTACGATATCTGCTGTGTGACAGTTTATAGTGATGTCTAGCACTGGGGCATCATACCGCAGACATGTCCAACACAGTCACATTATCCTGACACCAAACTCCGACCAGTCTTAACACTAACTTCTTAATGCTGAACGCCAATCTAGGCAGCTGTTAATACCATTTTTGTATGTCTTTGATATGACTCGACCGGGAATCGAATCCACGATCTCCGCATCCGAGGTGGACGCTCTAACCACTAGGCTGCTGGAGCGGTCAGACAGAAGAAAAGGTCTTGAAAGAGGTGAAAACCATATAAATCTCTCTCTCTCTCTCTCTCTCTCTCTCTCTCTCTCTCTCTCTCTCTCTCTCTCTCTCTCTCTCTCTCTCTCTCTCTCTCTCTCTCTCTCTCTCTCTCTCTCTCTCTCTCTCTCTCTCTCTCTCTCTCTCTCTCTCTCTCTCTCTCTCTGTGGCTTGTTTCAAAGTATTATGACATCAAATCAGTGCCAAAGATATCAATGACAGCATGTGGAACTGCCGTGAAGAATGGTTTCACACTATCCTCTATATCGTAACGTCATAATTTGATATAAAGGCTGGCTCCAGTGGAACAGGTAAAAAAGGCTTTAATTCTATTGTATTAAGATGATTCAGTGACATCCTGGCTGATATAATACCAATAAACCATTTTCAAATCCATAGGAAAAAGCGAGGAATCTTGTCTCTGGACACGCTTAGTTGCACCCAAAATACTCGAAAAAAATTTCCCATTGATTGACAAAGCCGAGAGAACTAGTGAACTTATATATTTCAAATTAAAATTTTAAAAGTTCACCTTAAAATGGGGCAGACGAAAAAATGAAATAATTCTAGCTAGATAAATTAAAATAAACACTTCAATGCTTGCAATGCAAAAATACAAAAGCAAATGATAAGAAAGCACAGCGTCATTTAAATCCTCTTTAGACAGGAAGCGAATTAGAGAGGACGAATACTCACAATGCAGATGATACTGAGCAATATTGGAAGATAATTAGCCGAACATTTATAAAATTTCGTCCAGTGAGAGCCCAATTAGACTTTACGATCTAACATTCCAAACAACCTACTTAAAGATGAGACAAAAGATGAATAAAGAGATGTGTTATAATAAAACGTGGCTTATCGATATAACGAACAGGAATGAAATAAAGAATGGTATAAAACCTTTATACAGCAATATACTTTAGCGAATTTGGAAATGGAAATAAGCGGAAATACACGATCACTGTTCGCGAGGAAAGAATACTTAATAATGCACATCACTAGTTACGAACAGCTTAAACAAAGTTAATGGTTACAAGACTAAGGTAGTATTATGTTGGATTTCAAAATTTTCATCAATGGCGTGATCACAATTGAATAAAAGTATGATCAGATATATATCTGCAAAAACGCATGAAATTGTTCTATACCACATTACAATCATTTGAGAACTAAAGATTATGTAACATCGTAGTTATCTTAATCGATATAATACCTGAATTTGATCAAAATTGTAAAATTACAAAACTATCAACAATAATTAAAAGTTATTTATAAATTTTGTTATTTTTAATTCTGATTTGAAAATATCATTCCATCGCAGGAAAATATAGCCCTACGCAAACATATGATATGTCCTTGACAATCAAATCAGCCGAAAATAATTACATCTAGATTCTATTTTGACACAGTTCAGTAAACAAGAGATATAAACTGTTAGTTTATAGAGGAATATATTGCATACAAGTATTTTACTTTGCCTTGAGTAAAATATCAAAACTAGTTTGCGAAGAATTAAGACAAAAGAAGTAAAATATAAAGATGCATGTCATTGTAGATTAATCACATGTCAGGTAACGAATGAATAAAGTTGATCAAGATGATTAGAAAAGAGTTCTAACTAACAACGGCGAGAAATACAACTCATTTAATAAGGATGTTATAATTTACAGGTTCAGAAGAAAAGCAAATGTATATCAGTAGAAAGGACAGTCTTGTTTGTAATTAGCTAGGATATATTGTTTGAAGAATAGTTTGCTAAACTATGAGGTGGCAAAGTTACAAATAACACTAAAGGAGATACAAATATGTCGCGTGTGTCACGAAAGACATTTACCAATAAGAATCATTGTTAACATTAAAATATTTAATTAAACACATACTTTGAATGGAAAAGTTCGTTTTAAGTCTGTATAATTCGAAAATAGTCAATGACTATTTTCAGTATGTTCAGAATGTCACGAAACACTTTAGCCTGAAAACACTTGGAGATCCTGAGGAAAATTATGCAAAACGCTCTGCCAATTTCGAAACATTTAGGAATTTATCTTTTGAAAACAATACTAACATGATCATAATGAATGCTATTATAGCACATAATACACTTTTAAAGATAATTTATGTTGAATTATAACTCTTGACAAAAGTGATCAAGAGTTGTATAAAACCTAAAATCAACATGATACTTCATCTACACCCCAAATAATGTTATAAATACTACTCAGACAAAGATGGTACGATACAAGTGTATTGAAGACCATGACAGACCAAGTCGTTGATATTTATTATGTAATTCATCAGAGATGACGTGGAGGCTGTAGTAAATGGACTAAAGAAAGGGAGTCAGCTGGGAAAGACAGTATATCAACACTTGTTCAAGTAAGAGGAACATCCATGACAGATCTCAGCAGAACAATCTGCTACAAAATTTGGCAAACATAAAAACTGCTTACACCATGGACCTACTTTCTGATCATCTTTGTTCCTATGAAAATAAATCTGCAGCTTTGTGAGAACTGCCGAACAATGAGCCTCATCGGTCAATCACCAAGGTTATGCTTAAGATCAACCTCAACAGAACGAAACCCATTGCTAAAGAAGAGAGAACAATCTTAGAATCCTCTGAGAAACGTATCTGCAGCACCAACATGGCCTCTGTCATGTCTTCACTGACGACCGAGTATGGTTGTGGGCAAACAAGCGGATATACAACATAAACGCAAAACTAATAACCACCGTAGAAAACCTGTATAACAAAGCGACTAGCGTAGAGAGACATGTTAAGTTGGTTAGGAGACACAGTCGAAATGAGACAAGAGCACCTTTTCTCACCCACTTCAACACTTACCAGGAAAGGGTCATGTTCTATGTTTTGGTAGACTGTGACAAATTGGCGGCGTGCAAACCGCACCAACCTCTTTCTCTATGGTTCGTTGCTAGGGAATGACCTCCGCGGTGTAGTTTACCCAGTGTGGATAGATAGAAAGAAGAATGCAGATCACTGAACAAGTATATTGAAGAAATAAACACTACGAGCCCCTTTCAATGAACAAATATAAAATTTAATCAGTTTATCAACAGATTTTAAAATGAAAAGAAATCAATGACTTGGTTACAAAAGAAGGAAAATGGTACTAACATGTACTCAAATAAAAAGACAATACAAATTTCTTTAAATGTAAAATTGCTTTCAACGTTAAATTACTATCTTCATTGCCAATGAGATGTGACCTTTGAGTGCAACGATGAGAGACTTCATCACCTATTTTATGCGGACATCAAGACTTCCGTTCGTCCCTGCTCTGCCGGTCTTTGTCTAGCTGTTTCGTCTTGGACTCTTGTCCGTCGAACTCTGACTTAAAAATCGTCTCTGGACTTAGATTTCTGCGTCGAATTTGTTCTCGTCCTGTGATTGTTCAGGGATTTCTCATGAGAATCCAGGAAAGCTGTTTCCTTCAATAACTAAAATGTCTCGCAATAGATAATAGGTCACATTCCCAGGTATATTTATATTTTTACACTAATTCGGCTCAAAAAACAAAAGGCATAAATTCTGCCGCAGTAACTCCTTGCTCCCTAACTGTTATGTTTACCTAAACGGTCAATGCTTGTCCTGACCTTAATTCGGATCACGCTAGGGAAGGTCAATTAAATTCAACTCAGCCGTATGAACCCGTATGTACCCCCCTTGACTTCTCACTCTACCAATTAAATATTACAAACTAGCACATAGATATACACTTAAGTGATCAATTAAATATTACAAACTAGTATATGGATATAAATTTAATATTATTTCATACTAGACAGAGTTAATCCATAAAACTATGAAACATTACCCATCATTCCTTAAGCTTAATTCATCTAAATTCCTAATCACTCCTATGTATTAAAGATTCAATTACATGCAATCTTTTCAACTAATCTAATGAAATTTTAATTACATTCAGTCTTGCCAATTCTCCAAATGAATTGATAATTAGAAAAATCAAAGAATAAAATGTCATGACTAGCATTTCACTAAAATCCTACAAAATGAAATCATACATACATACATACATACATACATACATCATATCAAGAATACATTTGCAAATAGAACAAATGAAATAACATATTAAAATCGGGAAACTAAGATTGCGTACTTTTTGCCGTTTCTTTTATTCGTTTCCACGAACCTCACGTATAGTCCGTCTCCTAACTGAGACAACTATCTGGCCCCTTACTCTATAATGAAAACGTACTTTTTACGAATTCAAAATGTAGAGTTTGCCTACTCGCTGAGACAAAACTCCCGCTTTACTGCCAAATCACAAGATAACGTCTTACACGATCCCGGAATCGTTTAACTTTCCTCGCGAAAGATTAAAGACTGTTGAATTTTCCTAAAGTAAAACCTTTAATTTCTTACAGAGTTACGCCCATAAATCCATATTAACCAATCGGAATAGACTGTTTCCTAAACCTGTTCCGTAGAATTTTCGGATTGACAAGACAACTAAACAACTAATCATGCCGTAATTAACATTACTTTGAACAATTATCTATAGCCATCTCCTGCCTTTAACCGGTCGATTTTGGGGAAGGGTCTTATGTTATTCTCTTGTACCATAGCATCTGACTCGGTCATGTTACGTCGGCTAGAACGAATTCCCTTTTGACGTTCAGAGATCAAATGAAAATAATCATCTAACTATCTCTAGACCTTTCTACTTTAATTAAGTTGACTTTGATACAATTCCTTTAACCAAAGCTTCTAAGAGTTTTCAAAATTCGACACATCACATAGACCATGATGGCAGTTTCACTTGAAGGCAGAACAATCACCATCTTGTGCTTATCTGATGATATCGATGGCTTAGCAGGAGATGAACAAGAACTGGAAACGTTAGTGAGCTGTCTCGAACAAGCATCACTAAGGTATCGGATGGAGATAACGCTGAAAGGCCAAGCTAATGAAAAACATCCCCAGTGGCGTCCAATATGAAATTAGAGTGAATGGACAGCAAGTGCACTGGCAAGGCTGAAACCTCTTTTGAATGAGAGCAAAATGTCGCTTATCAAGCTTATGCATTCCCTCGTCATGTCCATATTCTGTATGCGTGTGAGACATGGACCCTGACAGATAAACTAGTGAGAAGAATTCATGCGTTATAGACGAAGGATCCTGAAAATCTCGTATATAGATCACGTCTCTAATGTGGAGGTGCGCCTTATAATTCAATGTGCAATTTGACCATATGAAGGTTTGCTCACCGCCGTAAAGAAACGCAAGTTAAGATGGTATGGTTACGTCTCACGCTCATCTAGCCTGTCCAAGACAACCCTACAGGACAATATGAGAGTAGAGAGAAGACAAGGGAGATAGAAAAAAAGATGAGAAGATAACATCAAAGAGTGGACAGGCGTGCATTTTGGAAATTTCCAAAAAACTTTGGAGAACAAGGCAATATGGAAAGAAGTTAGAGGAGAAAGAAAAATAAAATGAACGTAGATACAAGGCGTATTTATCAGAGAGGGATGCCTCAAAATATTCTGGTGAAACAATCAGCTTACAAAAGGCACATATCAGCAAATTACACATCGGTTAAAGAAACTTTTTTTTTCGAAATACACAACGTGATTATGATGCTAATTGATTTGTATAAGTATAGGTTGGGATTCTATTGCATCTGCATGGTTATTTCAAGGACTGCACATTAGATCTAACAAATAAATTCCAGATAAAAATGATTTGCTAGAGTTATATAAAAAGCCGATAAATAATTGCAAATGCATCAAAAATGTTATGTACATTGCAAAGCAAGAATAATATGTCATTCACTAAAGAAATCAATAGCATTAAATACACCTTGCTTAAGGCTGAAAAAGATACAGCAAGTTGTTGGACGAAAACGCATGTTTAAATATCACACTGGGTAACATTATGACTTGAGACAAAGAGCAGCAAAACTGTTTGAGAAAGACTCTTTTCGATTGATTAATGACGGTTTTTATTCGGTAAAAACAAAACACATTAGAAACTTTAGCAACAGCTAAAATATAGGTACATGAAAATAAACGAAACTATAGGCTGAAAAATCGATCCGATCATCTGCATGTAGAACCTTTGCTGACAATGATTTAGGGTTCGCTTGATGGAAAAAGAAGAAAATCAAATGATAAATATTATTCTAGTCAAGATTTATAATGCGTCTGTTGGTTTTAACGGCTTTTTTGACACATTATTGCCTATATATTACCGAAGTCACAGTGACTAGTCTGGCGGTTAAAACTAGTTACACATGATTTATATCATGTCGAGGTCATTCTGAGGAAGCCAACTCGGACTTGTCTGGCATTTAGAGGTTGTATCACATTATTGTCTATGTCATGTCGAGGTCACACTGAGGCAGTCGACCCGGACTTGTCTGGAATTTAGAGGTTGTATCACATTATTGTCTATATCATGTCGAGGTCACACTGAGACAGTCGACCTGGACTTGTCTGGCATTTAGAGGTTGTATCACATTATTGTCTATATCATGTCGAGGTCACACTGAGGCAATCGACCCGGACTTGTCTGGCATTTAGAGGTTGTATCACATTATTGTCTATATCATAACGAGGTCACACGGAGACAGTCGACCCGGACTGGTCTGCCATTTAGAGGTTGTATCACATTATTGTAAATATATCATGTCGAGGTCACACTGAGGCAGTCTACCCGGACTGGTCTGGCATTTAGAGGTTGTATCATATTATTGTCTATATCATGTCGAGGTCACACTGAGGCAGTCGACCTGGACTTGTCTGGCATTTAGAGGTTGTATCACATTATTGTCTATATCATGTCGAGGTCACACTGAGACAGTCGACGTGGACTTGTCTGGCATTTAGAGGTTGTATCACATTATTTTCTATATCATGTCGAGGTCACACTGAGACAGTCGACCTGGACTTGTTTGGCATTTAAAGGCTCAGCTGCTTCAACTACAGACATTACACATTTGTTTATAAAATATGTTTTCGTGTTTAGCTATGAACAGTCTTTGATGTTTTCTCTTTCCTATTTTATCTATTGTCTTTTAGTTTGATATGTTTAACATTTATCAAATAAGCACTCAATGAAGATAGAGACTATCCGAATTCAAATGGCAGTGAAGTATTTGATGCTATTTTCAGTCGTGTAATCGTCTGTAAGTTCATTTATAACGTGTTCAAGAGGTCAATTAAAATCACATTTTGTTATTTATTGATGTGCTATAATTACATCTGATAATAACTTGTTAAATTTTAACATCTCTAACATTGGCAAATATTTCATGTCTTCATGATTAGTTTTTCATCCACATTTTGTTGTTCAGTCACGTTTTTACACCTTATATCTTTGTATATTCCATTTACAATAATTATGTTGAATTCCCACTTGTATTCTTTTTTTCTGAAAAAGTTGGTATGTTTTTAATTTTGTATTTGATACATTCTAATTCTTTTTCTAGCTGTGCTTTATCCGTGTATAAAATGTAAAATTTTACATTGTTAATAACCGATTAAATGGCTACTGTTCAGGGTAAAGGTTTTGAAGAGTATAAAATCCCCGTCCATTGTGTGAAAGTTGGCTATGAATATATAAAACCTGAAAAACCATAATGGATAATACATATTTATCAAGAGAAAGCGTTACAACCACTCAGCTATATACACAAAACTCATCATACGTAGTTTAAAATTAGATGATCAAAAGTATCAGTTAATAAATGTCTTTAGAATTAAGATAACGCATTACCTATTATGCCACAAATATAAACACAATTAGTATTTTAAAGTAACCTAATTTAATTAAAGTTTCTGATCGAAAACAATTCGATATGGACTGTTGAAAAACAAACAATAATTAAGAATTTTCAATAAAAATATTACAAATAAAATGCCAGATATGTGTTCTGAATTGTTTGGTCTAAGCACTTGCAGATCCTGTACATTCACGAGATCTGTTTTCTACAAAAAAAAAAGGAAACTGTAGAGCGTCGTTCCCTATGCAGAGCAACAGTAGAAATACAGTCAAAACATTGGCCTATGTAGAAAAACAGTAGAAATACAGCCAAAATATTCGCTTCAAACGTCTTGTTATCGAGATGCCCACAGTTGACACAAGAGATTGATAGCATAGCATTTGAAGCTGAAAATATTATTGATTAGTACCATACACAAAATTCAGAGCGAAGTTCAGCAATGAAACATATACAGCTAAAGACCTTGAATTGCACGAACTATTATTCGGGGATATTACACAGTTAGCGAGAAATATTCGAGGAAACGTTGACAGAATCACTGAACAATTTTGATAAAAATTACCATTAGATGAAAAGCTTAAAGAACTGTTTATCAAAAGTAACATTTACTGCGATACTCATTACAATAATTAAGATAGTATCAGCAGCTATTCCTTCTAAAGTTTAAACAAGGTTTGATGCAGAGGAGTAGAGGAGGAGGAGGTACTGTTCCATTAGAAAGTAATGATGATTCGATCATTCACAAAATTAAAATGGGGTCTATGAACATATATAATTATTTTGTCAATCACGCAAAAACGTAGCAGAAGTGTTGCCTGGAATTACTGGCAGATTGAAATGTTAGATACTTAAAATGCCGGCTAAATTGCTTCTTTTCTTACCAAATATCCTATTTTTCGGTTTTACATTAATGTTTTGTCGTTTTCTTTAATTGTGACTAAAGGTGTTGACAAAGCACTTATCTGTATTAGCGTTTCATAATTATGCCTTGGCCTCATTGAAATATACCATAGCGAATCCTGTCTCCATCAGTATCACTGTAAATGAGTTCTTGTTTATTTCTAGATCAACATATTTTATCTTTCTACGTTAGAATTAGTCCGCATTTATTCCGTCTTTGTTCCGCACTCAACTTTAAGCTTGCCAATGTCATAATGCCAAAGGATACGTGTACAGTCTGAAAATCCGAGTTTTAATTCACATTAGCAGATATGCTATATACCAGTGTGGCCATCTTAACAGCAATACTTCCTTTCTACAAAATCTTTAAAACTTTGTGTCTGTTTTGTCTTTTACAATTTCGTGTTGTATTGTCACATGTTGTTTACAAGCCTTTAGAATACCGTTTTTGTCAACTTGTTATTGATATTAGGGCTTAACCTAGTCCTAACGAACCTCAGAATTTCTGTAAATTGTTGTTTCCTACTTGCACGACTATGATACTTAGTAATAGATAACATCCTTTACCACCAACAGTAATCCAATCTCATACATTATTTTTAAATCTTTCCATGGAATTTAATGACGTCTTCAAGCGATTCGTGACCTTGCTTGCCTAAATCAATAGTTCAATGAATATTGTAGCAGTCTGATATTGTTGGAACATACGTTGTAATGCTTATTCTGTTTTCAATTTGTACAACTAAAATATGGAGTACAACATGCTTGATACCTTGAGATAATCCTGCAATACTTCATCTGTAACACTATTAATGTCTTGCAGAAATAATTAGGCTCATACTCTTTCCTCGTATGCAGTAATGAACTTGTTGAAAAAGTAAAATGATTTTTCTTGGTATCTTTTCCCCGAGTAAATTAATTCAATATCTTACCTCCAGCCTGTAATCTCATTCGCTAGCTAATCCTTGCGTTACGATAGTCAAGTAAATATTATGTCGTATACTACTGGTCTGCTTTTTCTCCTATGACATAACTAGTTATGAAGACGAGGCACGCTAAACGTCGGCACATAAATACAGGTGTTGTTTTTTTTTTAAAGACAAAGATATTTTTCATTCAGATAACTATTTTGTGTCTGAAAGTAAATTTTAATCTTTAAAACAAATGCAACTAACTCTAGATCACTTTCATCCGTTCAATGTCATAAGAAATCACAGAAACAATTTTTGTAATCTACACTAATCAGTTTAGCTGATTCTACCAAAAGCCCGGTGTCGAATTGTGTTTTGTACCCGTTCATTGAGTCACCTTGTCAAAGTTCAAAAGTACCAAAAATATTTGATAGATACTATGCAAAATATTATTTTAAATATAGTAACTATTTTATCTCATGATATGCATTTACTAAGTTTACATAGTGTAGGCAAGTTACCCAGTGTAATAGCTTTATAACGCTTTTCATGTGTACTGTTTTGATATTTGTCGAGATATATAGGATTGTATTTTCGTTTTCTTGCTGGAATTTCACCTATAATACATGTTTGAACTCATTCATTTGTTTTAATTGCGTAGTATTTCAACGTCTGTCACGTTGTACAAATTTGTAACTTTTCACGAATTCATAGTTTTATTGGTCGTTAGTACTTCTAGGTATATTCTTTTATGTCATGATTTATTAACAGCGTATTATTTTTATCCAGTTCGCAACAGTCCAACGATTTACCGTTCCATTTCATGAACACATTCATTTTACCGTTCATTCTATTTTGCTCAACATCATTTCAGTTTTGTATTTTACTTCTTATTTGTCATATAAATATAACTTTTGTTCGCAAAACGTTATTGTATTCTCTGACATTAAATCTTTCATTTTGTAAACAACTGGATCTCCTTAAATTACATGCTAGATTTAAAAAAAGTATTCTTTGAAGATTTAGGAATGTAGCCAATAGCAAAGAACATTTTGTATTTCAAAAGGCTGGGTTTCCATGCATTTTAAATTTAGTTGACCTAAATTTATATATTGTCTGGTAATCGAAAAAGTTTGCTCATGTTGTTTTCTTACTAGAATGCGCCTTCCGAAGTCATGGGTCTTGTTCTCCGATGAGTTACCGCATCTCTAGATAAAATTTGATTAGAAAGATATTAAGATATTTTCTGGTTTTGTTTTCAATGGAATACCTCCACGGTTTAATATTTAATGTTTATCAGAAATGTTTCCAATACGGATGAGCAAGTTGAATAGTACAAAGTCTAGTACATTTCCATCCAATCCTTTACATTTATAAAACTGTATTGTTTCAGTTGTAAGCTCATTGAATATTTATCTCAAAGCAGCCCGAAACTATTTTAAGAATACATGCCTATTAAAGTCAGAATGTGTTTGTTTTCATTATTGCCTTTTTCGCATGGTTACATGTCAATAGCATCTGTCCGCTACTGGCAGTCACATGACTAACAATACACTTTTGTTGGGAAATAGTTGCATCACTTGCTTTTCTAAAGTGTAAATAATTCGTCTGTTAACAGTTTGCCATTCCACTGTATTTTTATTTTTGTCCTGTTTTCAACAATTTTTACTTTATTTTTTTTAAAGCTTACAACTTTTGTCAAATTTTGCCATTTCTGTAGTTGATTCTAAAGCAACTACACATAACAAGTCACCATGTATGTTTAAAATTTGGTTTTGTTCTGAATAAATTCTATGTTTCATTGATTCGTTCTGAATTCATCTGTACGATTACATAAAATTGTGCTGTAAATATGTATATTTATTCACATCAAACATGTAATGATTGCTTCCACATAATGTAATGTTATTACTACCATGGTTTATGTTCCTTATTTCGATATTATTATCTTTGGATGTAATCTGCAAATCTGCATACTTTTGCAATCATTGCAGGATACTTTGTGTCAAATTTTAAACGAAGAAATGAATGTTTGTATTCTCGTGGGGTTTTTTCTTTTGTAATCTAGCTAGCTTTTACCACACTTTAACACTATCCAACTCCGTAAACAAACAGGTATTGTTTCTCATGCTCATATTATTGCTTACATGTAAAGAATATGAACTACTTCTATCACATCTTTGAAAAACTGCTGAATTTATCATAGTGTGTCTGTTCGATCACTTACGATAGACAAATGTTTAATTGTCTATGAGATATGAAGGAAACATATAAAAAGTATGTGCTCTTCCTGATCCGCTAATCTCTGTGATCAGCCATTTTTTGTGATTCTAATACACCATGGGACACAATTCGTAGCATTTTCTTTCGATGAATAAGGAGGGCATTCTTCATTTTCTGAGTCAAATCAGCAGGGATCTTGATGTATCACTTCAATTAAACAGATTTATTTAGCCACCATTCGAGCCACTATCTGGAAAGGCTAGAAGCTCCAGTAGTAATTTAAGCTACACACAACGAAACCAAACTCGATAAATTACAAATTGAATATGATGCACTCCTACGATAAAAGTTTAAACAATCGATGAAAAAATTCAAAATGAACAAAATACATATATTCTCAAATTCTAAAATTTAAAACGGATGAATGAAAGGATTGCATGTTCTTTAATAAAATATGGAATGTAACGGTAAACATTTAAATATTGTTTAGATTGAAGGAAAAAATTAATCATATACATTGCCTTACAAGACAAATATAAAAAGTCTAGATGGTGCTGTTATAGAAAAAGAAACCGAATTCTCAAATATATCCCAAAAGCTATTGAGAGTTTATCATAGCTTTTAACATTCTGATAACTTAGAAGCGACGGACCTGCAAACAACCGGAAAATATTGTTCTAGATTTTAGCATTGAGATGAATGGTTTATAACATTTTCGACTGTGAAATCATGCCTGACAATCAGAATGATGTGATTGATCAATTTCAGCTTAGAAATTGTAAGGCAAACAAGATTATGCATCGGGATTCAAAACGCGACTCAGCTCAGCAACATAAGAACTATTACACTATTTAACATCAACGAAAAATATTTCCAGTTTCACTATTCTTGTGCTTTTGTGTAATGTTACTTGCAAGAAGAAACATAATGCAACTTTTTATCCTTCGAATGGTATTGCTTGTGATATGAACAATGGCAGATGAGCACGTGATCAAACACGATCATGTCAAATTGTTTACAAGAAAAATTCAGGGGCATATCTACAAGAGGAAACAGCAAATTATTGCTTCATCATTGATCCAGGGAATCAAAGGTCTTCTACCCATCTAATCGACGCAAAAAAAGAACTTTTTAAAGTGTAAGAATCCCAACAAATATCTTAAAATGTATTTAGCTCTGAAAAAGACTAGTCTAACTTACTAACGTTACGGAATTCGATGATTAGAACATAATGAACCTTTCTCGATTATTATTACAAATCAGATAAATACATGGCTTCTGCTATGCTTATCATGCCAAAGGAACATAGCGCAGGTACAGATGGATATTAAATCATAGCCGTATTAAAGCTCTTAGCCTCCTAAAAATGTGGAACGAGTGCGAGCCTTCGTCTAAAATTGATGTCCATATTTTATCATAACAAAAACACTTCTATTTCATATATCTATTTTAACGATTGTAAAAAATGTACAACGTATTTACGTTAAACAAATGATATAAAACAATAATTATTTGGTCGCCAGCCTTATTTTAATTATTTCATTTTTCTTTAAAATATCCAAAACATGTAGTTTTCATATTTACGTGCAACAGGATCAAATAAATCAGCATAGTACACAGATGACAGAGGTTACACGAATTGCTGCAATAAACTTGAACTCTTAACATAGGTTTTTGTCTTTTCTAGCAATTTTCCTTCCTTTTTCTTTCACGTGTCTTCTCTGTTTCTGCTTTTTTTTAATTCAAGTATATTCCTTGTCCCTTTCACCCAATCTTTCTTTAACTTTTCTAGTAATCAACCATTAGTTATTATTTTTATTAGTAGCAATTACTATGATATTAAAGTAGGTTACGACTTTTATCCAGTAATAATTCAGGTTGCCTTGTGACAAATCAGAGGCGTCTGCATAATTGTTTTCGATGGTGGGGGTGGGGTCGGTCGGAGGCAAACATGTAATAGCTATTACGTTCTTTAATGCATGCCAAAACATGTTTAGAGGTGACATCCGGAGTGGAACAAGTGTATCCCCCCTCCCATGCCACACCTATGTGCGGGCTCACATGTACCATATTATGTGTGAATATGCTCTTTTTTAATTTAAGATGACTAACTATAATTTATGATAGCAGACAAAAATTTAAGAGAGATAACTCTAATTTAAGATATATATCTCTAATTTAAGATAGATAACTCCTGAAAAGCTGCAACTGCTTTAAATCCTTCATCATATTTCTACTTATTTAATATTGACAATAAAATAATAAAATAATCCAAACGAAACACACCGATATCTAAGTATGGCATGGCTGGATGCCGTTGACACAGTATTGTATTCGACTACTGTGATATCACACATGCGTTGGAGAAAACAGGGATGATGTAGAGCGATCAAAACCATGCCATTTAGTAACAAGCTGTTTTGGTATCTACAAAAAGCATGCCATCTCAACACAAGTAAAAGACGAATCATTGTTAATTGTAATGTATGCAAGAAATAACCGCTGTTCCAATGAAACAGAGGCAATAGATGCTGTTGGCATCAACAATTTAAAACTGGAAATTGATTATAGGGAAAGAAAATGATACAGCTCGTGATAACTGGCTAGAACTGATTGGCAATTGAATGGGATGATACAACACCACTGTATTGGAATATTCATGTTGGCGCCTGTACCCGCTATCTGCTTCTAATATAATTTTTTGAAATGCCAACATATTTGAGTGCTTAATTAATTTCCATCAAGTTGTTCAAAAATGTATTGGGGACATTTTGATAAACTATTTTTCCGTTGGTCTATTCGTAATCAATTCTTCTCCTATACCAACAGTTGTAAATTCGCGAAACTATGTAGTTATCAATGTGGTAAAATCAAGGAGAGTGATGTCATTCTTGTCTTCCGCTTGGGGGGGTCCTGAAATATAGCAAAATCTAATCATTTTAAAAATCACTTCCTTTCATTTTGAAGTCCCCTGCTTTTAGTAACCTTGGAATGGCAATTAGTAGTACAAGATGCACGAGTATACACCTTAATTTGTCAATACATGCGAGGCCTCACAAGAAACGTATACAGCATGCAGTACTCCTATCATTCATATACTCATTCACGTGTAGTACAATGCAAGAGTTAACCTGATGAGAACTATAATAACACGTACTGTGTAGTTATTATTACGCAATGCTTACCACGAAATAAATAATTAGTCCTACTTCCAATTGTACTGCTCAGAAAGGGCAAGAATCTATGTAGTCAGGAGTTCAACGCCAATGTTTATCCGTGCTAGTAATACGAAAAACGAAGGTCACGTTGACCTTTTTTGCTTGTACGAGTATAGAACAAACTGAGACGCACCCCATTATTAAGTTGTACGATTGATTAAAAGCAACATAAAATAAACTTAACATAAAGTTGCAACAAAATTACTAAAGCATACGTCACGAAGACTTCATTTTGCAATAACCATACAGATCCATCACCAAGTGTCATGAATCTATATAGGATAATATGCATAGAGCATGTCAAAATCTCACCGTGGTCATAAACTTAATGCCAAAATCCTAACCAAAGCCAGTATAAGATGAAATAAGAGTCATTATTAGTTTTTGTTGCAATGGTGTGGTAATAAAAATGCAATATCATCCTTAGTTTTTATGATTTTAGCATGTACATCCTCTGAGAAAATATTTAGCCAAAGTCATTAAAGAGAAGAGTGGGAAAAACCTGTGCTAAACGCAAAAACTTAAACAAGAATGTATAACTAATGCACATCTGTACACAAAATTAGCCCCCACAACTGGGGTGGGTATTATGAAACCAATTCCAAACTGCTGCCTACGGCTCTAGAAGAAAGAATGGGACACCGGTGCCCATTGCCCATTTGGAGTGAAATTGAAGGGACAAAACTCTTCCTAAAATATTAAAATTATTAGTCGATGTGCGTATTATCCGATGATGACAGTAAAATGTACCAAATCTCGCAAAAATTCACAAAATGGTCAGCAGGGGCCCCGAGTGGCCGAGTGGTCTAAAGCGCTGTCCGTTACGGATCACTGCCATCTCACCTCTGTCTGCGTGGATTCGAATCTAGGATTCGGCGAACGTGGATATGTGGGAAAGCTTGCCAGTAGCTTCTCGTGGGTCGGTGGTTCTTTCCGGTGATTTCCCGGTTTCTTCCTCCACCATTAATACTGGCCGCCATGAATAGCATGTCGTGTGCTGAAAAATGGCGTTAAGCCCAACAACAACAACAACAACAACAACAACAACAACAACAACAACAACAACAACAACAAAAAGGTCAGCACTTGCATTCATAAAATTCTATGTATTGCAAGCAAGCTACATTTCAAAAGGGCAATAAATCTAGCAAAATGCAAGGCAGCACGAAGATTTACCAATATGGTATCTTATTATGACCGTAATGTGTACGAAGTTTCATAAACGCTCCATAAACAAACTCCAATACAATTTGTGTTGATAAGACTTTGTCTTAAACTGCCTTTAGCCACAAGATATAAAGGTCAAAAATCTCATGAAGAAATACTATGTCTACGTGCGCATCTACAAATGATTATCAAAATATGTAAACGTTCTATTTTTATCTGGTTTTAAATTGATAGTGGGATACAAACAAACGAGAAGGTATATTCAGAATATATATATATATATATATATATATATATATATATATATATATATATATATATATATATATATATATATACATACATACATACATACATACATACATACATACATACATACATACATACATACATACATACATACATACATACATACATACATACATACACATCATAAAACTGCGGGAAGTTACACTGAGTCATACATTTAATTAAAATGCAAAAAGGGTAATAACCCCAAGAAAATAACGAGGGAATAAACTGTTCTTCAGCTGATGATAACAACATCTACCAAGTTTATACTAAAATGAAATTTGCTGCATTGACGATTTATTATAAACAGCATTCATTCAGCTGCAAGTTGAAAAAGAACAATGACTATTATTTTTTTCTTTCAAATTTAAAAAAAAAATAGATTTTGGGCCATTGTGCATCTCATGAAGACCAGAATACATAAATTTATTGTGATATGGCAATCCATAAAAAAAACTACACAACTTTTTGTCCTAACGAGACGGTGTGTCGGATAGAATGACGACCGGCCACAAGGATTCCTGTATATCCTGTCTCATTAGAAGTCTGTATACAGTAAACGACACTTTTTCAAAGGTTTGCTTGAATGATATATCAGTGATAACCTTTTTCATTTCTAACAGTGTACCAATCAGTAATGAAAACTTGTAAAATAAAACGATATTTTAATTACATGTGATAATTTTTTTTTTTGGATGGCCATTCGACCGTCAGTATTCCAGGTGTATATTTTTACACTGTTTCCTTCACCAAAGAGCTTTTTTAAGTGACATGAAAATACTTTCCCAGCAAAACGTTTCGTTGGTTTTAGTGACACTTTGAACACATTATTGGCTAGACCAAGCCAAAGTAATTGGAGATAAGTGCATTTCCCAAGGCAGCAGAACCAGCAAGACTACTGAATAAATATTGAGCTGCCTCTGGCGTAAATGTCATAGCTTTTATAATGAACAAAATAATAACGGCCAACGTAAACCAGTAATGTTATAATCGTATTTGAATATTTCTTAATAAGAATAATAAAAATCATAATTATGAAAATAAATGAAACGAATAAAAATCACAGATCTCACACAACAATCTTTGAGTTCTGACAGAAGAAAATAAATTGTGGATTTAGTATTTTGAAAAAAGGACAGATCTCCACGCGCGATGGCTCAATTAATCCTGAACATTTTACTTTCTTATGTCTATATGTCCCTAAAAATATAATTGTATGTACCATCAAAACATATGCTTAAACAGACAGACAGACAAAATAGATCAAGCTTGGCAATAGAGACTAACAGACACAAAGGGTGTATAAACTGAATTTTATTATAATGATCAAAACCTTCTTTTGCTGATTTACATTTACTCTGAATTTCTGATCTAATCCCTAAACTATTAGCAAATATTGTTACAAGAGTGTGTGGCAAGAAGGTAATATAATCACATATTGCATCCTGTTCAACTACAATGTTGGTCAGTACCAGCTTTATGTACCTACAACCATCCCTTGTAGTTAAAACTTTAATGTGTTTAACCCAACTGACGAAACACAGAGGATAACATCGTTCTACCTTTTAAATTTTTACCTCTCTTCTTTTGCTAAAAATTATCATTATTAATTTGCAGTCGTGTCTTGTGATTTCATCGCCTTAGGAATCATAACAGCTGACTAGTATTACAACAAAACCTTTACCGAATAATATACATCGCCTGCTCAGATGTGGCATAATTCACAATCTCTGCCAAAAACACCAGACATAAATAATGTGATCTACTTTCGTCTGTGGTGAGAAGTATTGAACATACTCCCTTATAAGTTTATCACAACTGCAAACAGACCCTTATCTTCCATCCCATAATGCTCTGGCAAATCAGGACCTATGCTGTTTGTTCTAATGTTTAGTCATAAGAAATTGCACAGACCAAGATCCGCTGGTGCATTATGGGACACAAGAACCCGGATTGTGCATTTCACACATGGACTGCACTTAAAAGGAAGTAGTTTCAGATGTAGCTACAGTTCTCATCTAAATGCAACAGCATTAGAAAAAATGAGATTGGTGTGATCATTGAAGTGTGAAAATTCATTTGCTGTGACCTTTTGCCTGCGATAAGCTGTAGCTTCAGCAAAGAATACACTCATCCGGTTCTGTGATATGCTTAACAACAATGCAGGCAATACGAGCATAATGAAAAACATCATGTTGATGCCTACAATAATAACAACATTGTCGGAAAAATTAACCTATATCTCGCTCATGCTTCATACACACGGTAAAAAAAATTGTTTAGTAATATTAGCGGATTATAAAACTGGAAAATAATTCCAGTTTATCATCAAAATGTCAAGGCAAACATAAATTACAATATGAGAGAAAAATTGTACACTTTCTCTAGTTATGAGTATTTATAACATGTACTGTATGTACTCGAACACAAGTTGAGTCAAACTACATACCTCACAGACCCTGATCTGCCATTGCATAATGTGCAGGTAGATCAGGCTTTACGTTGTTAATTCTACTGATTACAAACGGCAAAATCCCAGATCTGCAAATGCAATATGTAACAGCAAATCTGGGACTGTGCATCTTTGCAGCTGGACTAAAAAACAAATCTGGGACTGCATTTTTGCAACTGGACTCGACCAAAAAGCGAGTATGTGTTGGACATTTATTACTTAGCATATACCCAAGAAATGATGCAATGATTACGAAAGTAACTTTAGTGCTTATAAAAACGATGATGTATAAACGCAAAGTTGAAAAAGAAATTTCAACACAAGACAACATGTAAGAAATGAAATGGAATCAGCAATGTGCAATCTTGCAGCATAATACTGTCATACTCAAGTCTTTGATTATTTATTTTGAAAATATGCAATTTTCAAGGAATTATGTCCGATAATTTCAAATCCTGAAATATTAAAAAGCTAGACTTAAGAATGAACCAAAACATCAAAAATGCATACAAGCCAGTACCTGGATACATTCAAGTCAGTACATATGTACATACAAACTCAAACCACACATGGATATATTCAAGCTATTACCAAGGTCTTATTGTTGACAGGGCTCTCACTGAAATCTTCAGTGGATAGGACTTTTCACAAGATACTAAAATCCAAACAGAAAAAAGTAAAAAAAACATCATATTTGATCTTGTAGTTTTAGATAATTTTCATTGTTGCAGCTGGAACAAATATCCCATGTTATCACATTTTCATTTACAAGTAACATTTTTATCACCATCTATTTTTAATTATCTGAAGTGTGTGTGTGTGTGTGTGTGTGTGTGTGTGTGTGTGTGTGTATGATTCGGATTTTTAAAGTAGCTTTAACAATTGTTCAGACATATCGCTATGATGTCTGCAGTGTGGCAGTTTATAGTGATATTTAGCACATGTATCATGCTGTCCCACCCAGTCATATTATCATGCCACCAGACTGACCAGTACCATCTTAATAAATCTTTGGTATGATTTAGCTAGGGTTCGAACCCGCAAACTGCCGCATCCGAAGCGGACGCTCTAACCACTAGACCAGTGATTATCTGCAGAAATTCTTGACAAAACTTTACTGATCAAGCACATATGTCAGGCTAATATCATTTAAGTTTAGCACATTTTCTATTTACTTTCTACTGTATAAACTCTTCACATATTTCAAGCTATTTCGAATGGCCGAGTGGTCTAAAGCGCTGTCCGTTTCGGATCACTACCATCTCACCTCTGTCTACGTGGGTTCGAGTCCAGACTCGGCTAACGTGGGTAAGTGAGAAAGCCTGCCAGTAGCTTCTCGTGGGTTGGTGGTTCTTCCCGGGGTTTTCCAGGGTTTTTCCTCCACCATTTATACTGGCCGCCATGTATAGCCTATCTTGTGCTGAAAAATGGCGTTAAACCCTATAACAACAACATTAAAAACAACATTTCAAGCTAATCTTATTCAAGTTTAGCACATTTTCTATTTACTTTCTACTGTATAAATTCATCAGCAAAGTTTCTTACATGTAGAAGTCGAAATCATGAATTCCTGGATGTTATAAATAAAGTTTTCAAAAGCAAGTGTAGTTCCTAGCAACAGCATCTCAGCTCTTATGTTGTTATTATTATTTTTTTATTATTAGCACTGTTATCATGGATTTACTATTATTATTGTTGTTGCTGTTAAAAAAATCTTTTTGATTTTTATTAGATCTATGTGGTAAAGCTTTGTTCAATACATGTAATTTGATGGCACAAATATTAAACAACTTCAAGGTTTTTTTATCCTCTCACCTTTTCCCCAGGAAGTATATTTCTGAACACCCTGTTAAAAGCACTTACTAGGAGATGAAATGCATCATGGTTAATTTAAACATGCTGAAATTGTTTTTAATTAATTTTTGCAATAAATTTAAGGGAATCACCCAATCATGCAGTACTAGTAGTTTGTCAATGATGCTTTAGAAAATGATCACATGACTGATTTATGGCTGAAATTTATGCTTAACTGACAAAAGACGATATATCCAACTGGACAAGGAACCTTCATTTTCAAACTATGGGCAAAAAATATTTCTCAAGCAACAAACTCATTCATCAACTACTAATGTCTAAGTTCTCTAACCCTCATAAAAACATAAGAGAACTGACCCTCCTATACATATTGCTTGCATACAAAACTGATGGTACTTACCAGCTATTACATGTGGTTTGTTTTACATTTAATACTGGGTTTTTCTTATGGTCAGAATAATGCAAGTATAATTACTTTTTAAACTTATAGCCAGAGATATCACATGGATAACATAACCACTGTGTTCAAACAACAAAGAAAGGACTAAATTCAAGTAACTTGTTCATAATTTATTTTGAAGAACTGCCCAGAAGTTAAGATCCACAAGAAATTTGCGATCTCTCACAGTTATAGCAAGGTAGTAAAAGTATATATTAAGATCCTGTTCCAGTAGTTAATGAAATTTTATGATACAACAAATACAGCATATACTCACATACAAGTTGAATGTTGCCAGTAGCTTCTTGTGAGTCATTGTTTCTTTCCGGGATTTTCCCGGGTTTTCCTCCACCATTTCTACTGGCCACCATATATAGCCTATCTTGTGCTGAAAATGGCATTAAACAATACAACAAGTGGAATGAAAACTGCAAACAACACAGACCCTGCTATGCTGCTGCATAAGTCACCTGCAGATCAGTGACTATGTTGCTTGTTCTACTGATTACTCCTACCAAACTGTATGGACCTGGATCTGCCAGCACATTCTGTGACAGGTCTGGGTCTGTGCAGTTTGAGGCTGGATCTGGCTTATAAATGAGTATATACAGAAAGAGATCATACTTAAGTTAAAAAAAAGACATCCATTGCTCTTAAAGCACATAATTCATTTGATATCTTGTTATAACAGAATCAGATTTTCTTCCAATAATTTGAACAAAATATACAAATTTGTTCCTTGACAAAGGAGCGATACAATATGTACTATGCAATACCATATATATCAACTAAACTGACGACATACGGCCCACAATCAGATATGGCACTTGACCTGGATTAATCCATTAATTTACATCATTGGTTTTGTATTTAAAAATCACTTATCTGCCCTTGTGGATGCTGCCCATGCCTGTTCCGGATTTCCCAGAATCAAATAGATATTATTCCTAGATACCCCAGTAACAAAAAAGATAACATTCTTTATCAAGGCCAACAGCAAAAACAAAAGCACTAGCTGTACAGGCAATGGGTTATTGGATAGATGTCAGTGAAAGACATTTCAATACAGGTGAATTATTATCATATCAATTTAGGATGTAATCATATTTCCAAAAGCTTTAAGGCAAGATACTGTGAAGAAAAAAACAATCCTTTCTTTTACAAAAATACAAAATAAAATATTTTTTTAAAAATTTAAAAAAATGCCACTAGTCTACAATGTCATCTTAATAGCACAGAGGAATTTCAAACAAAAATGACAAAAATCAGACAGTGAATAGCTTCCAATTTGATTGATAAAAAATGTCAAATTTTGTTTATATCAACAAAGACATTTTAAGATACAGTAGAACTTTATCCGTCACACTATTAACTGTCAGTCTCTGTTAATCATCAGGGCATTATACAGGTCAAAATATTACAAACAGGTACATTTACATATGTAGATATTATGATTTTATGATGACCCAGTCTAATGTATAATATTTTTAATGTACATATTCTATTATCCATCTATTATCATATCCATCAAGGCCTTGGGCCTGCATCTGACAGATAATCAAAGTTCTACTGTACTTATTCTAATACTCAATATCATATATGTCATCTTAAAGACATTAAGAATATCAACTGTATTTTTAACATTGTACAACAAATTTACAGAAGCTGTAAGCTGTTGAGAAAGAATGCAAGAGAGATAACTCTTATAACTAGAAACTTTATGAATCATTGGATTACATACATCTTCATACAAATTTTTGGTTGTGCCAAAATTCATCAGTCACAAACATACAAGTTGTATATTTTCAAAGGAATTATCCAGATATGAACATACAGCACGTACATGTAGTGTCATAACCTTATAACTCTGTGTGTTTCAGAAAAGCTCTGTAAGTCATCTTGAATCTTGGTTGAAAGTTTCAGAATGAAATTCATACTTCTGAGCTTTGTGATTTATGACCTTTCAAAAGTAAAAAACATAAATCTTCATAATTCACTTCATGTTCTGCTATTAATATGGCTAAATAATAGATTTTGAACAAATTCATATTATCTCTTTTTAAGACAAAAGTTGTAACTTCAAGAAAAGAGCAAGGTACTGTAAAGACTGATGACTTGAAGGGTGTGGATGTGAAACTTTTGAAAGGATAAAAACATGAAGATACTGATAATTATGATCCTATTTTATTATATGTACCAATACTAATATTCCTCACAACACTTATAATCTGCAATAAGCATTTGTTATTACTACTTTTTAATCTTAATAAAATCTTTTCTTTATCTCTTAATTGATTAAAAATAGTTTTTTTTAAGAACTACTTAAGCAGCTACTTTTTATCAGCATTTACTATTAAAAAAGATCTATTTTGCAAGTACCACACTAAAGGGGTCAAACTATATCAAGGGAGATAACTAAAAAAATCATTTTCTTTTAGGATCAGAAATTGAGTTGTGTCCCTTCAACTAGCTTAACGGACTTTTCCAAAATCAAATCATAAATACAATTAAATAGAGAATTAAAATTTAACATGATCTGACACAGAACTATCCTTAGGAAACTAAAATAGACAGCATGTCATAAGCTTTGCAGGAATTAAGCCACTCTAAGCAAAAAGAGTCCCTAAAGGGACTCCTGCAGTAAGATCCAAAGTGAATTCTAAAAGACTAATTCTTCTGCTGTGTGTTGAAACTATCTTCAATATAAATGAGCAATAACATTTTTTATCTGCCATTGTGGCAGGCATATTTAGAGTTAAGATGGTACCATTTTCATTTAGGACAAACTAGATCCCATTAGAAGATGTATGGTGAAAACCCCATGCTGACATAATTATCCTTTCAAGAAAATTAGTGGCAAGATTTTTATTCTGTTCAGTGTGGCAGCCATATTTAAAGTCAGATCAGCATTACTTCCATTTAAGACCAACACCATTAGTGTTCTGGTGAAAATCTCATACTGATATAACTTTTCATTCAGCATTAATGAGACTTTCATGATAGCTGCCATGGTGGTCATAATGGATGCCAGATCAGCACCATTTTGTTTTAGCACAAATAAAGACAATAAATTTTCTGGTAAAGAACCAAAGTTAATATGAACATTCATCCAGAAGGCAGAGGAATAAAAAATTTTAACATATCCACCATGGTTGCCATATTGGATATTCAACTGGAACAATTTAACAGAGGAAATCTGATGATGAAACTCCATGTGCAAAAAAGCTTTCTCAAACAAGAGGAATAGCAAAATTATGACTCTCAAGATGGCTGCTATAACAATTAATTTGGAGGCCAGACTGGAACCATTTATCACAAAAAAGACTTTTCACAAAAACCCAAGCTGACATAACAATCCACTTGAGAGAAGTAATGACAACAGGATTTTCATGATTGATGCTGTGGTGGCAGTATTGGATATCTGCTGTGTGAAAAATTTCTTCGCAATCCTACAAATTAACAAATTTCTGCTGAATGGATGGATGTCAGACATTAGAAACAGACAACAGAACATCTCATAATCACTTTTGGTCTATGACCAGTAGAATTAACAATGGAATGTCTGTAGTTTCTTTTTCTTCTCAAATTAAGTTGTGAATAAATGTCAAAAATGCATGAATATTATTATTATTATTATTATTATTATTATTATTATTATTATTATTACTGCTTTTACAGTTTCACAATTGTACATTAAAAAAATACAATAAATATCACAACTTGGTCTCAAAAATCCTTGCTTCAAATTTTTTCCAATCATGAAAACCCAATATGCAGCCAGTTAATATTTACAAAAATGCTTCCTCTAAAACTGGAGATTTTGCTTCTAATGATTTTCATTGCATTTAATGGATTTATAAAGAAATCTCAATTCTTAATTTGTATTTATGCTATTAAAATTCTAAATTTTAAATCTAATTATAAAACCTGTGGCAAACATTTATAACTTCATATGCATACATGATTTTAAAATAAAGCTATCCTAAAATACACCCTGTTTCTCTAATTATATGCATGATAACCATGAAAGTTACACTACTTCAAAGAATTCAGCTTAAATTTTCAATTTTTTCAAATTTAATCAAACTTTGTAATTTTTGTAAATTACAATTGGACAGCATGATTGTTGAAAACTTTAAAAACATTTAAGCTTTTTTTGAGATGAAACTCACATACAGTTGGGCAAAGTAAAGTCATACTTCAAATATTTTTTGCTCAAAATTTACCAAACATGCATTGTAGATTCATGTAGCTTAGAAAATGTCCATTTAAACTGACAGTGACCCCGCATGAATTTTCAAATATACAAATAAACAGCAATAATAACCTCCTGCATAAACTAACAAATATAATGGCTGCAGTCGCCTGCTATACAAATGATATCCATTCACAGCTGACAAATAGAACAAAAAAGCAAGAATTCCCACAGTAGTTGCATACTAATATGAGAATATACCATATATACTCACTTATAAGTCTTTAAAAGTTTAGTTAATATGCAAACAACCAAGATCCTTATCTGCTGTTGTATAAAGCACCAGCAGATCAGGGATTATGTTGTTTGTTCTACTGAGAACTCCTAATAAACTGCACAGACAAGGATCTAATGGTGCATTTGTGCTGGCAGAGTAACTGTGCAGTTTGCAGTTCTTGTGTTATAAGCGAGTAAATATGGTAAAATCAGACACAAAATATACACATAACAAAAGTGTATCAGCTGCAAACAGATAAAGATGAAACAATTATTAGCAGTTATGATTCAGAATAAAAGGCGTGCAATGTTGCAATATTTGTCACTGTCATCATGCAAGACTTATAATGCAATCCCTGAATTATAGCTTAGGTCAAGGCCACTAGTTTATCACTGGAGACTGGTATGAAATAATTCAATCCTTATACATTCTGCATATCATATTATTCTAAAGGTAAAGATCTCAAAATTTTCAAAAGTATAAAAGAATAAATAATGCCAAGACTAAAACCAAATATACAACCAGTAACTGTCTTTGTTTTATTTTCACTAATTTCAAAAACTAAAAAGAAAACTTGTGATTGCAAGTGATATCTTCCTAATAAAGTTACATTTCCTCAATGAAATCCAGCAAATTTATTATTAAAATTATATACATGTACAGGAGCTAAACTTTTATACAAAAACGTACATAAATAAAACAAAATTATGTTAGGTCTTACCATCTAAAACCAATTATTTTCTCCCTCTGATACAGGATATGTGTTTCTATCAAGATCTACATTCACAAATTAGCACAGATATTTTCAAATTATTGCCATAGTTATTTTTAAAAAACTTTGATTGTACATATATATATTGTTTTTTCTCTAAGTCAAAAGAAAAAACAAAAGATATAACTATATGGTAGACATACAAAAACTTACCATATTTATTTGCTTACAAGTTCAGTTGAACTGCAAAAGTGTGCAGATCCAGATCTGGTTGTGCATTATGCAACTGCATATCTGGGTCTATGCTGATTGTTAGTGCAATCTATTTAACAAACAACACAGACCCTGATCTGTTGATCCATTATGTGATGGCAGATCAGGGTCTATGCTGATTTCAATCAGACAACTTTTAAGAAAGTAAATATGGTATAGTACAGTAAATAATGATAAAACACTTCGAAATATCTGACTCAGAAAATAATACAATATTCAGATTTAGAAACTGAGATTCTTGGTATAAACATAAAATTGAGGTCTTTGTAGATGCAGAGATTTAAACATTTCTGAAATTATGTTTTTTAAAATATAAAAATGTGTTTTTTTATATGAACACTTTGCTTATCAATTGTCATCAAACCAATCAAGTACATGATTTTTTTTACAAAGTATAACACTCTGATTTGACTTACAACCTTTGACCTCAAAAATCCCAAAGAATTAATGCTTTTGTTTATATTAGACCAATTGTGAAACAGTTGGACTAATTCAGTACTGACACACTATTTTTCTACAAAGTACCAGTGCATAAAATTTGTTGTACCTATACCTTAAAATAATCAGTACATGTTATGTCTGCATGGGTTTGAGTCTAGGATTCGGTGAATGTAGATATGAGAAAGCTTGCCAGTAGCTTCTCATGGGTCGGTGGTTCTTTCCGGTGATTTCCTGGTTTTTCCCTCCAGCATTAATTCTGGCCGCCATGAATAGCCTATAATGTGCTGAAAAATGTCGTTAAGCCCAACAACAACAATAACAACAACAACATGACATGTCCGCCCTATACTTTGATAATGAAAATATTTATCTAGCAAGAAAATACTATAAGTATAGCTTAAAACATGGGTCCAATGACACAACACAGACTGATATGCCATTGCATAATGAGCTGGCAGATCTGTGTCATTCAGGTTTTTATGCCAATATATTCGGTTCTTACAATACAAAAATAACACACTGAGGTCAGTCTTGGAAGGCTGGTTGTAGAAATGGAAAAATATGATCATCAAAGGGACTGTTATACTAAGCTTCTATTAGGGGAAGCTGAATAAAATTGTTAAACAGTGGCTGCCTTTAAAGCAACAAAAAAAACCATAATTAGTGTTAGTTTCTTGAGATCCTTGACAAAAGGATATGAAGCAGCACAAAAAGAACACATTTATACCAATGCATAAAAGGAAATCATACTGTCTGTTCAGATTCTCATAAGCAAAATGTGTGATTTATAACTAAAATGTTACCATTTGTGGAGAACATGGGCATTAAAATTTAAATCATTAAGGTAAATACATTGCTAGTTTAATGCTGTCAAAAATTTTGTTACATTTGTGAAAAAGCTAAGGAAAACATCAAATCATGACCACTGTAATGTTTAGCAAAAGTTGATCTAATAAAACTGAAAACCAAGAGTTCCTTGAAGGGACTGATGCTCTACTTAATCAAAAGAATTCCCAGAAAATCAATAAATGTCCTAGCTGTTGAAACCATCTCTGACACTCATGAGCAATATGATATTCAATTAGCCACTGTAACAGTCATGTAACATCAGCTCCATTTCCAATTAAGGCAAACTTAACACTATTAGAAGAATGCTGGTGAAAATCCCATACCAATAGTACAGGAGAATTTGTGAGTTTTTAATATGTTCATTGTGGCAGCCATATTGGATGTCAGTGGCACACCATTATTATTTTGGGCCAACTAGATATAAGTCTCTTGGTGAAAACAAATATTTAATACGACCATCAATTCTTCAGGAATAGTGATAGCAAGCTCTTCAAGAAGACCACCATGGTAGTTTTACTTGATGTCAGATTGGCATCATTTTTATTCAGGTTCTACCATACTCCTCGTCAAATGCCAATGTTGAGATGACTTTACATTTAAAAGGAGTGGATACAAGATGATTTTCAAGGTGGCTGCCATGATGGGGTAGACATATTTGAGGTCAGATTAGCAGCATTTTCATTAACTCATTAACCCCTGGTGCCCAGATAACTCGTCGCACTTTTCCTCCCTCATCTCCCGAGTGCCTCGATAACGTGTTAGAGTTTATCTAGCTTGTGATGTGATGATTTTTAACATAGCTTTAACAATTTTTCAGTCATATCGCTACAATGTCTGCAGAGTGGCAGTTTATAGTGATGTCTAGCACTGGGGCATCATGCCACAGACATGTAGCATGATATCCCATCCAGTTATAATTATCCTGACACCAGGCTGACCAGTCCTAACACTAGCCTCTTAATGCTGAGCGTCAATTGAGGCAGCTGTTAGTTATCTAGCTTGTATCCCGGGTGCCGAGTTTGAGTGGCAGTATTAGGCATGGCTTATCTCTCGCACAACGAGTTAAGTCATTGCAAACCATTGGTTGATTTCAAGCCATTTCCTAATTATGCAGGCAGTTGAACCAATACAATTTTAGCTTACACAGAGTGAACACTGCTAAACGTGGAGAAAAAAAATTGATTTTGATATCGGCAGAAATAGTGAAGATATTTAGTTTAAAAATTATGCAAATTGATGGGAATCAGCCAGTTAGAGCAGACTTTTACTCGACAAACTCTGACAGAGAATTTTCAGGATTTTCATTGGATGAGATTGATAGTGACATCAAAATAGCCATTGATGATAACAGTGAACATGATGAGAATTAGTTCAACATTTAAGTGTTTTATTACCTTTTAAATTTTCTGTGAGAATTCTAAGGAAGAAAGTCAATTCAAGAGCAAGGAAAATATTTGCATCTTTGAACGATATTCACAGGAGGTTAAATTTACAAAAGAGATGACAAGTGGAATTTCTGTTTACATAAAATATAATTATTTCATGTGTTAATTATTGTGTGTGTATTCTTAATGGATTTTATGGATTACTCATGGCAAGAGAAAGAATTTGAAAAGTATATCATTTATTTTCACCTCTATTTCTGCATATAGCATGAAATTTATACCATTATACCATTATGTACATAATTTGATTGAGTACTGTTGCGCCAAATTTTAGCCTAATTAAACAAATATAAATAAAATAATAACAAATTTACAGCAAGTAAACCCTCTGGAAAAATATGCAAGCCAAGTGTTGTCAGCAAGTGTCAGGGATACAGGCACTGGTAAGACTAACACTAGTCTAGGTGATCTCTGCAAGTATGCTGTAGGGGACAGCTTTGGCTCAGGGGTTAATTAGTTAAGGAGCAACATGGGATCATAGTCTAAAACCATGTCTTGATATGACCTTCCATTTAGAAGGATTAGCAACAAATAAAATTTCAAGATGGCTTTTCATTCTTTTTCCACATCCTGCATCCAGTGTAGAATATTTACAATAATAATGCTTATGAACTGGCCACAGCAGTAAAAGACAATTTAATTTCAAGATGCATAAAACAATTAACATCCTTTGATTAAGTTGGCAGGTTTGGCTTCTGTGTTTGAATGATGTTGGCATGTATTATCTAATTATTTAAGAAAGGATTAAAGACAATAATTGAATATGGTTGTATTACAAAAGAGCTCAAAAAGCATACAGCAATTCATATTACTTTGATTCTCTTTGGTACTTAACACTGTACAGATGGCCAAGTACAGATGGACTTGAGTCTATACTTTGTATTATCAAAAGTAATTCGGACAGGAATATTGATATGAACTGATTTTGCCTGTATTACTAATGAGTTCAAGTAGCATAAAACATTCAGAAAACCCATGGCATTCCATTCAAGAAGAGTAGTGATCACAAGAGTTTCAAGATGTCTGTCACAATTTTCATTTAGCACCAAAAATCATAAAAAAAACCTTTAAGGGAAAACCCAATGTTGATATGGCCAACCATTCCAGATGAGTAGTGATTTTCAAGATGGTTACTGTGGCAGCCATATTTACACCTGAACATCACCATTTCATTCAGGACCAACTAGACCTTGGGGGTGAATGTGTGCATCAAGTTTCAAGACAATCCTCCATGTAGCTGGGGAGTAGTAGTAATAATAAACTTGTTTTAGTGGTTGATCAGATGACATACAACAGGTATGGCTCATGACTATAAGAGTCAAGAAAATCCCACTGCTTTCATGAATCAGTATTTGCAATAATTCACTATTTGCCTGTCCCAAACACAATTAGAACATGAATGCACCCATGCCAAATTAAACAGTGGGTTGGATATTCATTTTATCTGTTAAAAGAATCAGCATGAAAGGATCCTTAAAATGAACGGTTAGGATTGGTCCTTGAATAGTGGTAACCATGCTGGGTCCCTGTTGAATGTAAATATTTATTAACAATTTTCAAAATAATCATTTTAATTGAGCAGGTCAGTTCCAATGATTCTTACCTCATGAAAAGTAAATCTCAGTTTAAGGTTAACATAGTCAGAAAAGTTACATTTTCCCTTTGAGTCATAAAAATACTGCTACTTAAAACATTGAAATTTTTAATTGTGCAAGTCATTCAAAATACAAAAATGTCTCTTCTTTACCAGTCATTTTTTTAAAATAGAAAAATGCTTAGTACAATATAAGGCTAAAAAGATTTAAAACAAAGCTTAAAAGTAAAAAAGTTTTCACGAAGGAGCATATAACTAAGAGAAAAGGTCTGTTAGATATAAAGAAAACCCAAACATTTTAAGACAGGCAAACATACTGGCCTGAAAATAAACTGGACTTGTTAAAAATGTCTGAGTCACAGTAGTTATCAAGATCAATCCAAGTCCTTTAAAGAATATGTATATACATTTTAAAAAAGAAAAAATATTTTTCAAACTAACTTAATATTAATCGCCAATCATTCTTCTTAATGTAAGAAATATCGCAATTTATGTGTAAAATCAGTAATGCCAACAATATTAAAATTACCAAAGAAATATAAAATTTAAACTGACTAGTACTGACTAGTACATATTTGTGTCAAACAGTTGTAGATATTATAAATCTTGTAACTTTCTTGCTATATTCTACCTCATTTTCAGATGTACCTTTTTGTCTTTGAGGTCTACCTCAACTACTTGTTGCACTGACTTGTATATACACACACATCCCCATTCCTGACTTGATTTTGATACAATAATAAATGGTATTATAAGTATAGTTTGTGTCTTCCTCTTGTATTCCATTATTTTTACATAGTAACTGCTGGTACATTTAATGCACCCATTTCCAGCATGTGTGCTACTGTTATAGGTGTATTCTATTACATCACTAATGGTAGCCATCATGAATCCGTGCTGCTTCCTGCACTATTACACTTTCATTTCCTGAAAGCTTTACATATGGTGATACCTCCTTCCACTTAATACTGCTGTCCTGGAATGAAATAGAAATTAAATGGATATAAGATGAAATAAAAAAGATACTGTTCTGTACAATTATAAATATCAGGAACAGTAAAATATCACAAAAGTGACTCTTGCTGTCTCCAGTTATTATATTTTGTAGTGGGAGATAAAGTAATGATTCAATAACAGAATATAAATGACAACAATAAACATTTTATTAAATAGTCAAATCTGTGTTACTGAAGCCAAATTTCTGCAGAATGTGTTGTCTTTCCTGCTGCATTGGAGCATATTCCAAATGCCTAGCAGAGCTACTAGAGAAAGAAAGGATGCTCAATGTGACCTACTTTAATTTTGAAAATTAGTCTAAAAATGAGTGCTCTTGTTTCATGATTGACTGTGTCCAAAAAAAGAAGTTCAACATAATAACTGTGAATAGTACCCAAGAACATAAATAAACCCAACAGAAATCGACTTTACATTCAATAATTGGAGCCAATGCAAAACCTCTATATAGTCACAGTGAAAAAAGTAGGTCTCCTTGACCTACTTTGCCCATGATGTATGGTCCCTCTATGGATGAATACATCAAGTTTCATGATGGTATATATGTCAGTGTCATTCTGTCCAAGAAAATACAAAAGTGATATCTACCATATATACCCAATGACCAAATATGCCAGATTTTGTTGCTGTCGGGGTCCCCCAAAACATACCAGATAACAGAACTGTTATAATGGGGACATTAATGTGAGAATTAACATATTATGGGATGTTGTGAATCTGATCATTCTGAACCACTATTTAATGTCTTCAGTATGGAACTTATTTTAAGGCTAAAAAAATATTTAGGAATCTGAAAACAGAGACGTCCAAAAGCAAATAGAAAATGTTGTACAAACAATATCTGATACACATACCTCAGAAGCTCTGGCATCAAACATGTCCCCACTTTCATAGTGGAAATTCCACACCTCCGCTTCAACCCAGGCATTGTCTGTATTTCGAGGATCATCCAAATAGCCTTTGTATAGGAGGCATGCACTGAATCCTTGCTGATCAGTATCTGTGCGTAAACTTGTGCGTGACCCTGACATGTAAGGATGCATGGTAGTGGTAGTTGCAGCAGACACATCTAGACTGATTGAGGTCTTTGCTGACCCAGGAGGGACATTAGGAATGGCAAATTGAGCAAAGAACTGTAAAAAAATATCATAAAATAGTTTTAGAGCAAAGACAAGAAAAGTGAAATCAATGTTCAGAAGAATCTTAAAACCCAGAATTAAAATATGGAGAATGTCATTTTTCAAATTTCTTCAACATTTAAATTTTAGGTCCTAATGTTTTTAAATTTTGAAGAAAAGAAACAGATATGTGGCTTCTAATCAATGCCATATAAAACGGAACCTATTGTGATCAATCCATGGTGGCTGGGAAAAAAAATTAACTTCAATTTCCTCAGTATGATATAGCCAAGTAAGAACACATTAAAAGTGAAATTAAAATGAAAAACAAACTAAAATCAGTCATAGCAGCTCAGTTGTATTGTGACAGGCTCAAAGAGTGCAGGTTTAGATCCTATCTAGACCAGAGTTGGCTCTTGTGGTGTGTCCATAGGTAAGGCACTGTGTGCCCATTGTGTGCTGCTACATTTTAAAATACACCCACCCACCTGGTCTACTGTTATACATAATCTAATTATTAATAGCTTCTACAGTATGCTCTTAAATAAAATTACACACTAAAACCTTTTTTGAAAGACCACCACTTCTGCCAACAAAAGGCAGTCTCTTAAGACAGGTGGTCTCACATAACAGGTATGTACAAAAGGACCAGTATCCAAGAATGAATTTCTACATGGTTTACAAAGGAAATAAAAGCCCTTATTCACTGTAATTGTATTGCATTTTTTATTAGCATTTTTTTCATGGTAATCCTCCAAGAAGTTTATTAGGAGTAGTGACCAACTAAACATTGTAAAAAGTGTTTTTGTGGAAACCTAACAGTGATATGACCATTCATCCTGAAGAAAATAAAAGGATTTTAAGATTATCACCGTACAGGCCATATTGGAGGTCAGATCAGTACCATTTCCATTGAGGACATTATACAAAATCTTTTAGTGAAATCCCAGTGTCAAAATGCCCATCTCTTGAGGAGTAGTAATGATAATGATTTTCAAGATGGCCACTGTGGTGACACCATTTTCATTTAGGATCAACTAGATTTTGGGTTGAATGTGTGTGAAAAGTTTCATTGCAATCTGAATAGATTATGAGTAGGCTAGATGGATGGTGGACAACAGACTGATGCTCTAATGCCTGAAAAGAATTTCCAGAAATTGAGATAAGAGAATTTCTTCTTTTTAACTGCTGAATTCTCAAACCATCTGTGATATTCTTGAGTGATGCATGCTTCAAATTAACTACTGTTGCAGCCATATTCAATATAAGATCAGTACCATTTTCATGTAGGGCAAACAGGACACCCACAGAAAACCAGAAGTTGATCTGACCATCCTGTTACTTATAGCTATATTTCTTTTGCAACATTTGTTCACAACAGTACATTATAGTGATTATCTATAACTAATTTTTGTACACGGGTAAAGATTCTATTTTGCAGATTGTATAGGATCTTTAAAGAGCTGTGTCATGTTTCTAATAATAAAATAAGCTAACAAATTTGTGGTTATCTCCCACTAGATAGGATAGTTAGGTGGTTCTTTGAAGATATAAGCTATTTTCCATTGGATGGGTGGGGTCAAGTGGATTCTCTTATAATTTGGGATATTTGCAAATGTCATGTAACAAGTAGGAGCAACATGTGTTTTACTGCCATATGCATGTACATAAGGAAGGAACTGACCAATTACTTTATTCCTATTTTGGGTTCTTAATTCATATGTTCATGTGTTAATGTCAGTCTGCAGATGTATTTAATGTCGAGTTTGGATAATTTCTGAGGAGATATTTGTTGGAATTTTTCACTGGAGTTCAGGACAATGCCATATGATACATCAGAACTGTTGGCAGACCAGTACATTTATGGACTTAAAATACATTCAAAACATTTAACACCTTTGGACTTGATACTAACTTTGTAGGATTATTTTGTATTCAATTCATAATTTGCTAAGTTTCTCTTAAATTTTCAATTTATGACTTTAATTAAATTATATGACAACTTTTACAAAACCTGTTGGCTGTTCTTCTTTTTGTTGGTGAATTTATGACAATTGAATTGTAACAATCCACTGAAGAGAATTATTTACAAAATTTTTAATATCTTCATTGTCACAGCTATATTTCAGGTTAGACTGGCTCAATTTTCATTCAATACCCAAAAAATTATTGTATTAATATTCTGGAGAAAACCCAGTGTAACATTACTTGCCATTTAGCAGGAGTAACAATAAATAGTTTTTAAAATGGCTACACTGGTAGCCATACTGGAAGTCAGATCAGCAGCATTTACATCAAAAGAAATCTTCTGGTGAAAACCCAATGGTGATATGACTAGGAGTAATAGTAAGATTTTCAAGATGGCCACAATGACAGCCATACTGGATATCAGATGTTAGGGTCATATTGGATGTCAGTTCACCCCCATTTTTCTTTGGACCAATCAGATATCATAATACATCTTATTGATATGACATTCCATTCAGGAGAAGTTAAAAGATTTTAAAGATGGCTACTATGGCAACCATGATCAACATCATATCAGCATCACTGTTATGTTTTGACCAACTAGACATCAAATAAAGTACTTTAGTGAAACACCCATTTTGATATGATTATCCTATAAGGAGGTGTAGTGGCAAGACATTCAAGATTGTCACTGAGGTGGACACATTGGATGTCCAATGATTTTCATTTAGGACCAACCAGACACCGCAAGAAGTTGCCTGGTGAAAACCCATATTGATACTATTTTCTGTTCTGTATGTGCAGCAAGACTGCTGCCATGGCATCCATACTGGTTGTCAGATAGGCAACAAGTAGATATCATAAGATGACTGCAGTGACGGCCATATAGATGTCTTGAGCATCACCATTTTCATTCAGGACCAAAATTATACCCCGGGATGAATGTGTATGTCACAATTATCCAATTAGTTTATGATGACCAGCAATAACAAACATGTTCTAGCAAACCGATGGCAGATTACAGATAACAGGCTGTCCCCATATGTACTTATGGTCTTTGACAAGTAATGCTAAAAACTTTAGAGCAACTAGTACTGTTATACAAATCTACTATTATAGCAAAAACTACCTAGTGTAATAAAAACTTCTGTTGTAATAATATTACAGTAGTGACAGCAAGAAAAGATGCAGACTACATGAAAGGTCGGTCACAGTGTACATATGTTGGTGTCAGCAACAAAAGCTACAGACTACATGAAAGGTGGGTCACAGTGTACATATGTTGGTGTCAGTAACAAAAGCTACAGACTACATGAAAGGTGGGTCACAGTGTGCATATGTTGGTGAGCAAACATGGTTATTTTGGTTGGTAATAGTTAGACAGGATTTGGAATTAAATCCTATGCCCCAGTTTTCATGTGATGTTGAATAAACTGAGAAGAGAAGTACAGTGACCCTTATTTCAGATGAACTCTTGATGCAGATTTGGGATAAATATGTGGAATGAGATAACAAATTTTCAGTCCTAACAGAAAGGACAGACGCATAAATTTACAGAGACAAAGACATAATTTTATACGTCCCACTTCTCCTATCTTGGTATAAACACAGACACAGTGAGATAGATAAGAATTTTACATACCTCCCACACTGACAGAAAGACTCACAAAATGAATTTGATATCCTTACACCCCTCCATGCTAGTTATAAATCAAAGTACTCAAAATACTGATGTCCCGATAGTTGATATACCTATGTCAGTCAGGACAGGAGTGATTAATATAATATAAATGATATTACTTGCAATATTTTGTATATTGGTTATCCAATTATGTTTTTCTCTAGAGGATATGGAGGGGTGAGGGGCTGAGATTTTCTTTTGAACCACACACAAAAAAATCTTTTGACCTCAGGATAATTTTGATCCCCACTAATATAATGGAGATAATAGGCATACTTTTTTCCATGAATCAGGATAAGGACATTTTTCTCAAACATTTCTGCTGTGAATATACAACTACTTTTCCCACCATCCAGCTAAAGAATTGCTTTGACCCTCTCTTTCTCAAATTGCTTTCAAATTTAATATATTGACACTTTTGAGTTGCAATGACAGAGTGATTGAAGTACAAGTGAGATAAAAATTTATTTAAACATTGATTCACATGCTAAACAGTGCTTCCTAATCACACAAAAGTTCAATTTGCATCCAAAAACCAGCTGTTGTTGATATGCTCCAGTGGCTGCTCAAAGCAGGAAAAAATTATTTGTTTAGAAACGCCAGGTCAATGACTGCTGAGAGCAAGTTGCCATTTTACACAAATACTTTTATATTTGCCAAGGGTGGGTGGGATAAATTGGAATGGCTGTTGTAACCTGTTGACAGCAGTACATAATTGACTGCTGGGACAGGTTAAATTGTTCAGCTTAATCATACATAGTGTATCACCTGTGTATTGTGTTAGGATGATGTAGCTTTCAGTTTCAGCAAGTCAGAATGGACACTCACTGATATCCAGGTATAAATATTATGCATAAAGTCAGAATGGACACTCACTGATATATAAGTATAAACATTATGCATAAAGTAATACTGAACCCAAGTTTTAAAAAAAATATTAAATGACATAGATGAGATACAACTTTCCACTAAAACATAAACAAAATGAAAAAACCCTTTATGATGTGGATGAAAATAACAAAATATTAATGATAAATAACAAAAAATTAATGATGAAGAATAACAAAAAAATTAATGATGAATAACAAAAATATTAATGATGAATAACAAAAAAAATTAATGATGAATAACAAAACAAATAATGATGAATAACAAAAAAATTAATGATGATGATGACACCAATCGCTGAAAGCTCTACCTGTATACCTGATTTACACCCTTTATGGGTGACCCAATAAAAGCTCTTTTCAACCTAGAATACATCAAACTATTAGTTTACACCAACCTGTATCATATCTGTCTGCTCTGTTGGGAGGAGTTGCCCAGCAGTGCTCTCATTAAACACAGAGTTCATAAACGTTCTACACAGTTTTGCATATGGGTTTTCCAGACCATGCAAAGCATCCTGAAAATTGATTGAAAATATAGAGTTAGAAATAGAAAATTTTACATGAATGTTCATATAAATATTTTAACATGTGCTGAATGATATCATATGGCACAAGTTACTTGCAGTAAGTGTCAAGTACTAACATTCAATGAATTTAATACATTTCATGTGAAATCAACACAATCTGAATATTCTATTTATCAGATAACATTATTTGCACTGCTCTCTGATCGTATGTGAAATTTCTAAGCTTTATATCACAGCATAGTGACTGATGATGACAAAAGTTGATTCCACTAATAAGTGGAGTCTGTATTAAAAACGTTATAGTACAAACAGTCTAATCTAATAATCTGATCACTTTTATAAAACTATTCTCTGTGATTTCACCTGGCATTACATTGCACTGTCTTGGTAAATTCTAGCTGGACACCAAGATAAATATCAAAGATGCCATAATAGTACAAAAAAGTCAAAATACTGAAAATGAACTTTCAAATAGCATCTTGAACTGAATGAATATAAAAGTATAAAAATGGGATGTGAAAGAAAAACTTGTACACTGAAAAAGACAAGCAAGCCATCATTATGTACACAGAGCTGCTAGAAAGGAGTTCAATGTAGGAGATACCCTTTTTTGAGAGCTGAGAAGAATGACAGATGACGGCATATAGGCACTTTTCGAGAGTATCAAAGGAATCTAATGCAACACATTGAACTCCACCAACAAGACGAATCTTTACATGGCCCCTTTTATGTATCAATAAGCAAATTATTTGATACAATTTCAACATTGCCACTGTTTTTACAATATCTTCAAGAAGAATTATGGCTATGATCAAGTACCACATCTTAACAGGAAAGACCAGAGAAATAGCCAAAACATGGTTTAAACAGCTCAAATTTCATATGAGAAATGACTATCAATACACTAACCAAACTGGCTGACTATTGCTGCAGTACAAACATGGAGGAGCAAAATTATTAAAATTGTAAAATGTATCACCTGTGTATAATATGTCAGACCTAAGTGTCTTAGTGTCTTATACACAATAGTATTACAGATCTAACCTACCCCAGGCAGACCAGGAGTTGACTCCAATAAATCATCTGCTTTAACTGCAATGAACTCCAGTACTCTCTTTCCCTCCACATACAGATATTCTTGTGGTCCTGATGACAGATCTTTACCATGCTTTAGGCGCCACCTGGTGACTACTGCCTTGATCACATGATTAGGACCCCATCTCCAGAGGATCCCTTTTCCTCTCATGCCTGTCCTACCCATAGGGTTCCTAGAGAAATAAAGAAAGCAAGCATAGTAAAACATTCATCAGTGTACAATCTGCATTTAACTGTATTATGGACAGATACATTTGGGTCTATGGTACACTAATCGTTTGAAATCATATATCAATGAAAACAAAAAATATCCTGTTGTAACTCACTTCTCCACAATGAACTGTATATTAACAATGAAGCTCTTTATTCACCAAGTACACATTTTGCTTGACTACATTGCAATCTTGGATCATATTTGTGAATAAGTCAGCTGATTTAAGTTAGATTAGGTCATCATATTACTCAGCAATAATATTTATAACAATGTATCATATTACTTACACAATAATATTTATAACAATGTATCATATTACTTACACAATAATATTTATAACAATGTATCATATTACTTACACAATAATATTTATAACAATGTATCATATTACTTACACAATAATATTTATAACAATGTATCATATTTTTACACAATATTTATAACAATGTATCATATTACTTACACAATAATATTTATAATGTATCATATTACTTACACAATATTTATATAACAATGTATCATATTACTTACACAATAATATTTATAACTGTTCTATTGATCAACTTAAAGGAGTTGACTTGACAAATGACTGACAGCTAGCTAGAATGCAGAAAGATTTGCACACACCTAAAATTTTCTTTTATTTCATATACTTTATTTGCTTCAATATAGAAGACATAATTAATGAGATAACACAGAGAAGGTTGACTTTTAACTAATTTTAACAACAAATACTTATGCAAGCTGGAAATAAAAAACACAGCTGGCACTTAGATTCTTAAAGAAATACTTGCTGACATAGCTGTGATGGTAGATTGACAGTATTAACCTTCAAATACAAGAATGCAAATACAAAATACAAAACTTATTTAAATGGCATTTGTTTATTAAAGTGATGTCACAAGTAGGCAGTGGCATTTTTTTTACTGAACTTTCATCACACATTATTTATATTAAACTGAAATGATATTTGGAAAGATAATTTTATAAAATATATGATTTCTTATTATGTTTTCATTATGTTAAATACAAGTTTGCTGGTAACAAACAGTTTATGACAATAAAACATGTGTGATATCAAGGTTTCATTTAACAATTTTGATCATAATTTTCATCACATTCAACAAATAGGGGACAATTCTTGGGGTATTTTTGAGTAAAAAAAAGGATCTATATCAGACTTCTCGCTACAAGTGAGTTTTTGAGTTATCCCGGCACAAGTTATCAATGGAGTGGCATAATTTTATATTACATCTATTAAGGCATTCTAGTAAGCTGCATGTATCTAATCTATGTCAAAGATAAAATCACATTTCATAACTTCATATCTATTACATAAAGTATTTCATAAAAAATATCATACCTAAGCAAAGATTGGTGTGGTGTTTATATAATTTTTAACATAGCTTTTAACAATTTTTCAGTTATATCACTATGATGTCTGCAGTGTGGCAGTTTATAGTGATGTCTAGCACTGGGGCATCATGCCGCAGACATGTAGCATGATGTCCCACCCTGGAGTCACATTATCCTGACACCAGGCTGACCAGTCCTAACACTAACCTCTTAATGCTGAGCATCAAGTGAGGCAGCTGTTAGTACCATTTTTGTAAGTCTTTGGTATGACTCGACCGGGGATCGAACCCACGACCTAACGAATCCAAGATGGACGCTCTAACATACTTGCTGTTAAAACAGATCAAATTCAAACTGTCAATACACAATGTGCTATTGTATAATGCACCATATCTGAACATATGCAATTTATTAAAACTAATCAGGAAAATAAAGAGAAGCTGTTGTGAATAATTACATGTATTTGACCAACTGTATACTGCTACAATGAAGACACCTTACATTACTCATACAGGTCATTTTCTGCTCTTTAATAATTAACTGTTTTCAAATTTTCAAAATTTCTCAATCAGATGAAGGTCGAAAACTGGAAAAGCACATACATTTATTTTGATAGTATACAATGTAATATTTACAAGACCTGAAATAAAATCAAAAGACAATGACACTGTCACCCAAACAGGCTTACCATTTTCTTTTTGAATACAGGCCACCTAAATAATAGCCAAACATAACAAATATTGTAAATATTATTATTGACAGATATAAAAGTTGGGAATTTTGAAATTAATTCCACAAAATGCTATGTGAAAAAATGCAGTCTTTACTGAACGATGTGGAACTACAAGTAATGACTGATGAGGCAGCAGTCCAATTTTTTTTTTTCAGCAAGGGTTTTTTCCCCTTTCAAGCATTTCCCTGTAAAGGCTTCTGATATTCCATTTCTCTATATGCAGTTTGTTTTGGAGGTGCTAGCTTTTCTTCTAACTTTTAACAAGTATGATTAGTGTAATTTGAATCCTTCTTGCAAACAACACAAAATGCCTCTGGCATTCAGTTTTCTTGTGAACTGACCAACTGTATTTCCATCAACTTTTCACTTCAGCATTTCCCATTTCCATTCACATCTTTCAAACCTTCATCTTGTTCTCTCTTGAAAACTCAAGATGCAATGTTTGGCAAGCATGCTTCTTTGCATAAATTTTCATTACATAAAGATTCATTGGATGAGTAGAAACTTTTGACCAATCAGAATACTCTTTGCACCAAACCATGCGGTAACTAATGTACAGCACAATATTTTACAGACCTTTTTTAATTTTAAAAAAAACAGATCAGTGATGATATAAAAAATGTACTACACTGAGAATCTGATTTTTCTTGTCAGGAGAAAAGTGGAATTCAGCTAAAAAATTAAAGGAAACTTATGTCTGTGAACCACAACATCATCTGAGAAATTGACCTAAATGTGTAACTAGCAGAAATGATGGACCATTTGTCAGTTGGTTTTAAATGGATTTTAACACTGTCGACTAATCATGCCAAGAAAATAGGAGCTAAGTGCCATTCCCAAAGGCACACCACAGCAGCCATCCTGGGCTAGAGTGGGCATGTATTGAGCATTGAAATCCTTTGATTATGAGTCTAACTCTCTACAAACTGAGTGACATTACCTCCCATGATGGACCAAAAAGAATTATCTTACATGCCCGAACAAGTCATCATTGGGCTTAATTACAGCAACACGAGTGTGAGGAAAGTTAGTAATAACAGTTAAAGTGATAAAATTTATTAAATTTTAGTTTATGCAAAACTTGAGGATCTTGAGTTATTGTAGGTACACATTGCCAGAGTTGCAATGGGGTTTGTCTGATAAAGACTATTGAGGGAGGAACTGTTGATATAGTAAATTGATGTAATGTCAAATTATAAGGCTTAGTTAGTGGGTAATATTTGGATAGGGGTGATGTACATGTACCTAGAAAAAGAGTGGCAGACCTGGGAATTTTGCAAGAGACTTCTTAGCCTCTTGCTGTTTCATGGGGCTTGTTGAAGGAGGAGGGGAATGAGCAGAACTATTCCCATTGGTTGGCATTGGCAGCAGAATTCAAAGTGCCAACCAAATTAGATAATCTTATGTAACATTGCAGGATTATATAGAGTACCATGTGATCAGTCACTTCTCTGGCTTTTTTTTATAGAGTTTCACTTCTCTGGCTTTTCAAAGGTACAGATAATGAATTTTGAGTCTCTTCATCAAACTTTTCTTATGGATTTGTGCTGGTGGTCTGGTGTTTTTTCCATATTGTGCAAACATACTTTTTGTTAGTCTTCCTGAAGAGTGCCATTTACAGTCAAGTTGATCCTCTTGCTCACCAACAAAAGCCAATTGAAATGTGACATTACCGGAGAAATGGTCTGTGTCAAACTTTTAGACAAGAACTTTCTATTCCAGATGTTCAATTCAGCATGGGAGTAATGAAATCTTGTCAATTTCTTTGTTCAAGGCATGTAGCAAAAATGGTGTTAATGATAATGAAACAGTTCTCAGAAGAGATATTGGTTAGTTTCCTAATTACATCATCAGATGCCATATTTGTGGTCATTGACTTTATATATTGTGTTTGGAAGTTAAAATACATTCATTGAATATTAGGATACTTTTACGAACGGTACATACATAAACTGAATGCAAATCAAGCTTTCTGTCGGTGGTTTGAGTTTTACCATCTTACTCTGTGCCTAGTTAAAAAGGATAAAATTTAGTGATCGCACATGCGAGAAACTACCAGGTTACCTGTTGTCCATGTAAAATGGCCAGAATAGCATCTGCTAGTGATCTTATTGGAAAGTATCTTTTTAGCCCATTTACAACCATTAATGCCTTCAACATATCCTATTATTTCAACAGTGACCCAATTGCCGACGATGGTGTTAGATTTGCAAAATACTCTACATTATCTGAAAGTGTTTCGCTCCTTGACTGAATCTAGGGATGGTGGCATGAGGGAAGCTTTTACCAAGGTAACACACTATTCCTCAGGGCATGCAGAATCATTCCCATCATGGACAACAATGCAACTTTTGGGAAGACAAGTTCCATCCCTTCAGTGACGATCTCACTGTACAAGGCAGAACTCTTGTCATTCCTGGAGACAGTGCATCAGAATCTTTGCCAACAAATTCAAGAAGGTGCACACATTCCTCCAGATCTCACCTTATGCATACGAAATTCCAGTACACTTCCTGCAACTTAGAACATTTACGACTGAGAGTAAAAAATTGTCTTTTTTTGTAAAAAGGGCTTCTCCAAGTTCTATTGAAGATTACAGGGACACTTGAAAACACTACATCTATTTTCTCAATCACTTTAAAACTCCATAGCAATGTATTTTGTTCTTATGTTCCACATTGCAATTTTCGTTTTGCATGTTTTTGAAAAATACTGTGCAATCTGGGATCAGTCCAGAATCCATTTGATGCAGGAATCAGCCTAGAATAGATTTAGTTAAGATGAGATCACCCCATAATACATTGGCAATCTGGGATTCAGCCTAGCACATAGTCTACTTAAGCTGGGACCAGCCCAAAATGTACCTTAATGCTGGGGTCTGCCTAGCACCAATTATCTTTTAGCTGGGATCAGCACAGAATACACCATATGAGTTACAGTTTTACAAAGGAAAAGTAATAAAAATATTTCCTTTATGCTGGGGATCTGCCTAGCTCTAGTCCACAAATCTAGGTTCAGCCAAGAATTCATTCTATGCAGGATTCAGCCTAGCATACATTTAGTTAAGTAAGAATCACCACATAATAGATTAGCAAGCTGGGATTCAAACGAGCACATAGTCTACTTAAGCTGGAATCAGCCCATACAACATTAGCAAGCTGGGATTCAGCCTAGCACATAGCTCTAGTCCACAAATCTGGGATCAGCCCAGAAAACATTCTATGTGGGAATCAGCCTAGCATATATTTAGTTAAGATGGGATCAGACCATACTACATTAGCAAGCTGGGATTCAGCCTAGCACATAGTCTACTTAAGCTGGGATCATCCCAGAATGCACTTTAATGCTGGGATCAGTCTAGTACCAATTATCATTTAGCTGGGATCAGCTCAGAATATACCATAATGCTGGGACCAGCCTAGCATAGAGTTACTTGAATATGGGATCAATCAATGCAACTGGTTTAGTTGCTGAGTTTACACATTACAAACACAACTAAGGGTACCCCTTTTGCATAAGTGTCGTGCCACCCCACCCCCAATAAATTACAAGACCTGTGCCCTGTCCATGCATCGCATCACTATTTATAACTACTATGGTGGCATTGGGACTACTCTTTCTTACTCTCTGTCTATCAGACAATACTTTTCGAGTCTTGGGTAGGTGCCAGTCCTATCCATTTTGGAAATATATCTGCCTAAGCAATAAAATTTCAAGTTTGTAATTTTGTGCTGACTACAAGTCATTTTGCACATCACCATGGCACTTTCTACTCCCTGATTGCTTTTCAGTGTTCTTCTTTCAGGTATTGTGGATACACAGACTGATACCAATGGCCTCATCTTATGGACACTGCAATTCATACAGGTTCATTGGGGAGCACTTCACTTCATATGGGTTCATGCAAGACATCATACAGCCATCCACTTCATAGGGCACTGCTCTTCAAATAGGTTTATTGGAAAGCGCTTTATATGGAATTCATTGAAGGTTTGGAATTCATTGAAGGCATGATCATTGTACAACACATCATTCTTCCGCTGTCGTTCAGTGGCATGGAATACAAACATTTCTGGATATTGCATGCCATTTTGCCATGTGTGCTGTACTGGTGGTATTATTGGAGAAATCAGTTGGCCCAAGAAAAAAAAAAATGGTGAACAATTCTGCAACTGCACCTGCAATTGGTGTGTAGGACCATCTAATTAGGACATAAAATGATTGTTCTGTTATGCTATGCGTGCTACATCAAATTTTACCCTAACTGTCTCCTATCTCCTCAGGAACAGTTGTGTACATGCATTTAGTATCATGTGCTTTGGACACCAGTCCTTCCAAATGGATTTTCACATTATAAACTGGCATCCTCTTTGGGGCTCTCATTTGATATATTAATATCAAATTCAATTTTGCAATTTTTCCCCTATACAGATAAACTATACTAATAATGTAGAGGTCATGCCCATTAAATACATTTTTTTACAGTTATAAATAGAAAAAAATAAGAATATTTGCTTCATGCTGGGATCAGCCAAGCTCTAATCCTCGAATCTGGGATCAACCCAGAATATGCTCTTATGCGGAGATCAGCCTAGCATAGATTTAGTTAAAATGGGATTAGCCCAGAATATATTAGCAAGCTGGGATCAGCCTGCACACAGTCTACTTAAGCTGGGATCTGCACATAATACACTCTTATGTGGGGATCAGCCTAGGATAGATTTAGTTAAGATGGTATCAGCCCAGAATACATTAGCATGCTGGGATCAGCCTAGCACATAGTCTACTTAAGCTGGGATCAGCCCAGAATACACTGCATTGCTGGGATCAGCCTAGCACCGATTGGAAATCAGTCTTTTATTGTGAGCTGGGATCAGCCTAGCACCGATTGGAAATCAGACTTTTATTGTGAGCTGGGATCAGCCTACCATCAATTCTACATGAGCTGGAAGCAGCACAGAATACACTGTAATGATGGGATCAGCCTAGCACTGACTGAAAATCAGTCTTTTACACATTGAGCTGGGATTCTGCTGAGCACCAATTCTACTTGAGCTGGGATCAACCAATATTACACAGTAATGCTGGCATCTGCATAGCACCGATTGTAAATCAGTCTTTTACAGTTAGCTGGGATCAGCCTAGCAACAATTCTACTTGAGCTGGGATCAGCCTAGTACTGATTGGGATTCATTCTTTTACATTCAGATTCTAGTCGATGAGTAGCCCCTACAGAGAGAGCCAAATATTTTTTAAAATATTTAAATTAAGTACTGATGTTATTTTAGTTATGAATTTGATGTAGCATAATGTTAGCAATAATGAAGAGTGGCATGTTTGAGAGAATGGGAGAGAGTGGATGAGAGGGAGATGAATGTATATATAATGTATCCTTTATTTCATACAATGCATGTATTAAATCATTTCTTATACAATGCAGTATTATTTTGTTGTGCAAAAACCTGTCCAGAGAGACCTCCACATCTGCTACAACAACAAAAAAATTTCTCAAGAACTCATTTGTACATTAATAACCTTGTCCTGAATGACTGATGATCTCTCAAAACAGTGCTATTTATTTTTATTACAGTAAAGCTGCAAACTTACTGTGGGAGGCCTGTTGTATCCAGTGCATATCTTAGTGGTTGACCTTCATCAGTAATCCATGACCTCCTGTCAATCTCACGTTTCTTACCATCCTTCTTCATGATAACAACAGCATTCCACACGGGGTTAAACTGTGGTAGGGGAGGCAACTCTTCTAATTCTACATCTGACAGTAGAGCTCTCTCATCTTGAAGTTTCTTTAACCTGTGGAACATACAATATAATTTTGGCGATGACAAACACCTCCAATAGAACAGTAGAATATCTGAAACAATTCATGTGGATATTCACTAGCTTCCTGCTGCTGTTATCCAGACTTAACATTCAGGTCTCTATATCCACAATTTTTTGTAGACTATTATTCTGTCAAAATCTACATTTCTTAATTAGTCCTGATAACTTAAGTTTTACCATAACCAGTGAGTGTCTGTTTCTAAGGAAAGAGATATTTTATTTTTGGCTATTGCATGGAGAGAACATTATGGCCATTAATATTGTCAAAGGCCTCAAATTTAAAAGAAAACATAATAATCGGTTTTCTTGCACTTTTGTACAGAAAAAGTTACTTATCCTTGGCCACCAGTATGATCAGGTGAGTGGATTTTTCAAGCCTTTCAACTAGAAAAATTCATCACATATAAATATCTTGAAGATGTGATGTAGATTGCATCCAAAATCATGAAAATAGAACGGATGACGATGAGGAAACGGAAAATGGAAATGAAAATGAACATGGAAAAACTACTAACAAAAACTTACAAATGACACAGACAAGGAAATGGACACAGAAAATGAACATGAGCAAAGACAAGAAACAGAAATGGTGACGTGTAGTATGGGGATGACAGTAGATGATATGGGTGGAAAAAAATTTGACGAATCGGAAGGGGGGACAATCTCTAAACAAATATAAATATTCTAACTATCATGCATCTTATAAAAACTAAAATTAACTTCATAAACTACTAAATTTTTATACAAAGAGAAATGATGGCTGCCTGGGAAAAGGAGAAATAGATGGAGCAAACCTCCATATAGCCTCTATTAATGTTAATGGAATTGACAAAGGAAAAAAAATTGATAAACTATGTAACTATGATAAATATGATGTAATCCTAATACAGAAAACTCATAATGGGTTTACAAAAGAACTTGTAGCTTATACAGAAGAGAAATTAGATGCAGTTGTAATAACGAGTGAATATATAAAAGAAGATATTAAGGGAGGAGTAGCGTGTATAATTAAAGCAAATACAAATCTGGAATGGAAGCTTCTTGAAGCTAAAAAAATTGAGGGCAGATTACTTCACATTAAAATAAATAAAATAAATATAAATGTGTACTTTTCTGCAAATAAATATAGGAAAATTGAGTTTATTACAAACCTTGATAAATATGTAAGTATGTTTTCAATAGAGAAGCTTATCATAGGAGGAGATTTTAACTGGGTAGGGGGAAAAATAGATAGAGTGGGAGAGTTAACATCTAACGATAACACGTTTAGGGGAATTATGATGGATCTTTTAGAAAGACACAAGCTAGAAGACATTTATAGAAGGCTAAACTTGTTACGCACAGAATACACCTTCGAATACAAAAACGGTTTAGCGAGTAGACTAGACAAATTTTATGGCACCCTTTTTAAAAAAGGAATTTATGAAGAATCAAAAATAACTTACTTTAAAGTATCGTATCATAAACTAACAGAACTAAAAATTAAATCAACAAATAATACTAAATGGGGTAAGGGTGTGTGGAAATTAAACAATAACTTATTAGAAAATGATGAATTTAATATTGAAGTAATAAATCTATTAAAAAGTTTTGCATTAACAGAAAAAGGAAATATAATAGAGCAGAGGAATATTCTTAAAAAAAAAAATGTTGCCTTATCCATTTCTAAAAGAATAAGTGAACTAAGAAATAAGAAAAAGAAGAAATAATCCAACAATTAAAGAAAGTAAATGGGTAGAAAAGGAGATTTTAATGGGAAAATTAGAGAAAATAAGGGAGGAGAAAAAAAAAAGAAACAGAAAGAGCAGGAAAATTTTCAAGTTTATATAAAAAAGCTAGGGGATTATGCAAAAGGGAGGAAATTTAGGAAAGGGGAGAGCAAAAATTTAAATGCTATAAAAGATGAAGATAATAATAGACAGACTGAAAAACATAAGATAATGGAAAAAGTATTATAGTGTACTATATAAAACTCAATGGATAGGTGAAGAACAAATAAACAGTTATTTAAGCGATGTTAAGTGCAATAAAATAACATCAGAACATAGGGACCTATGTGATGGGTATATTTTCACAGAAGAAATTAATAAAACTATTAACTCCCTAGCCAAAGGGAAGACACCAGGAAAAGATGGACTCATGGAAGTAAATTTTATAGAACATTTCAACATGAGTTAGCGCCAATCATGGAATCTTTGTACAACAACATACTTTTTAAAAAAAATGATAAAATGACTTTCTCAATGAGAGAAGGTTTAATATCACTAATTTAAAAGGGAAAAAGGGATAGAGAAGATCTAAAAAACTAGAGGCCCATCTCCCTCCTTAATAATTATAAAATCTTATGCAAAATCTTGTCTAACAGAGTCAAACAATGTATGGGAAGAATAATAAATAAAAATCAAACATGTGGGGCAAAGGAAATGATATACAAAACAATATTTTAAACATTAAGACTATAATAGATTTTATTAAAGAATCTGGCCAAAGAGGTGCCATGGTACTTCTTGACCAAGAGAATGCCTTTGATAGAATTGAGTACAAAAGGTACTAGAAAAATTTAGTTTTGGAGAAAATTTCTAAAAATGGACTCAAATCCTGTACAGGGATATAACTGCAAGAGTACTGGTTAATGGAAGTATTACGGATAAACTGGAAATACAGAGGTCAGTACAACAAGGATGCCCTCTGTCAATTCTATTATACATAATAGCCATAGAGATACTAAGCATAAAAAAAGGACTAACAAACTTATAGAATGAATTAAGATACCAAATCTACGAGAAGAGTTTAAAATGCTCCAACATGCCATTGATTGTACAAACTTCATAAACGACCTGAATTCTTTTAAACATCTCGAAAAAGAATATGAAAATTTTGGTAAAGCATCTTGGTAAAAGATTAACCATGAAAAAACGGAAATACTAAAAATAGGAAACTGGAGAGAAAACCAACCCGGGCTTCCTCCCAACCTTATAAAGGACAAGGTTAAAGCCCTATAAATTTATTTCGGGAAAAGACAAAGAAAACTTACAAAATATTAAAGAAAAAGTAAATAAAAGCATGTCAATTTGGGCACAAATGCCCTTAAGTATTATGGAGCTAACACAAGTTGCTAAAACTTACTTTTACTCAAATATAAACTACATTTTAAAATCTATAGATTTAAAATACCAGTTTTTAAAGAATATAGATAAAGAAACAATAAACTATATTTGGGGATATAAGCTACATTATATTGAAAAAGATACTTTGTTCTGAGAAAATAAATATTAAAGGAGGTTTGCCTTAACCAATCCTTTAATGGGTTCAAGAAGGAAATATTTTAAACCGTGTTTTAAAAAATAAAATGACTCCGGATATGCCGTGGGAAGCCCTTTACATATATTGGTTGGGATTTAACATTAAGAATACGATGGATATTTTTAGAAATAATCGACTAAGAAATTAATAATTGTGAATAAATTTAGACTTATAAAAGATGTAATTACTAAATTCAAAAATGTTAAAGTGGTATGGGAGGGTAATAAAATTAATAATAAAAATGCATACAAAATTATAAGAGACTTTTATACAAAAACACAAGATGCAAAGTTGAAAGGGTAAATTAGGAGTAAATTGGTCAAATGCATAGAATAACTGCACAAATATCAAATCTTTAAAAATACAAAGCATTCTTTTCAAATATTTACAAAATGTAAGGTTGACCAGAGAAGCTGCAAAAAGGAAAGGAATGGTCCAAAAAATTCCAAAATGCCCACTTTGTAAAAAAAAAGGCTTCAACAAAAATCATGTGATGACAGAAATGTGGGAAAAATAAGGGGGAAGGAGATAAAATAATAAAAACTATTCAAGATCTAACATATACCAGATACCAGAGAAACCAAATATTATATTTGGCTACAAAATTGAAAAAACAAACCTGCCTTGATATAATAAATTTTATAATTGATAACATAAGGGAATGTGGACAGGTAATAGTCATAGGGATTCCATAAAACAACAAGGACTAACAAAACTTGGATATTTATAAATACTCTTCTGAAACTTATATTTGGAATATAAATATTTGGAGTGTATGGAAATAAGGCCTGGTCCCAGTCAAGAGAAGTGAGTCAAAGAAATGACACACAAACTAACATCCACCAAAACACCAGGCATTTATTTTATAAATCTATTACACCATTTCTCATACAAAATTCTAAATTTAAACAAAATTGAATTTAAATAATTTGTCAATACCTTAATAACAACTCAAAAAAAATTTGGTATATATATTATGCCGTCCTTACATATACACATATATAGCAAACACACAATATAGCAATACACACATAACACTCACAGGACGTAGGCGACCCTTGGCAAGGGTCATTGGAAACAAAAAAGGGATGAACCTTTCTGATAAGATGAATGAAATTGGAGAAGGGAGGTCACCTTTTATATAACACTAGAGAGAAAAAATACCCAACTCAAAATCTGGGTTTTTCAAAATTCTTTTATAAATAGAACATTTGCAACACCTCAAAGGGGAATATATGAATACATAAAAACCTTTATTGTTTCTGGATAAGTAGGGGGGTATCTGTCTGGTGCCTTCCCCCCCAAAAAATATAAAAAAAGATGTGATGTAGAATTAATGATATTGTGTGAAGAAAAAATATTTCTTCTCTGTCAGTGACCTTGGTCATTAACCTTGAGTCATTTTCTCCTTACCCCATTCTGCAAGTCATCCATGAAGCTTGGTAACCATATATGGTGGAGAACTCCAGTTAATGTATGCAAACTATTTTCTTCTGTCAGTCACAGTGACCTTGATCTTTGACCTCATTACCCCAAAATCAAAGATTTCTTCCTTTACTAAAGTTCAAACCATCCAGAAAGTTTGTTAACTGAAGAAGATTGAGAACTTGAGTTCCTGTGTCTGTCATTTTCTTCTTGCAATCATACCTTGAACTTTTTACCAAAAAATTAATGTTTATTTTCCTTAGCACAAGTGGATGGAGAGATGGAAAACATCATGATATATGTTCCACCTTGTGGTGGAAATATAAATTATGAACAATTTCAGAAAAGTCATACATATGTCTATCTCCTTGTGACACAAAAGAAACTGAAGTGATACAAACAATATACAACAGTACATTCCAGCTCTAAGTTCCATGGCTAAAATCATTAAATCTTGCATTAGGCAATGCTAGAATGGCACTATATGTAAAAAAAAAAAAAGTCAAGACAGAGGCAGTTTACTGCAAGCAGTGCTCAGGCTAGCAAGGAGAAATCAAATATCCAGTTAATTTCCTTGAATGTCTTATGAATAACAAGTATTGAGACATTTTTTCCATGATGATGATGACTAATTACAGATTTTCTAAAGGCATGTAATGTTCAAATGTTCATATATAAAATTTTTAAAAAGTTTAAAAATCTGGAAAGTTGGATGTTATGCCATCTCTACTCAACCATTTGGCCACTATATCAAAAATTTCCACAACATGATAGGCTATTCAACAAAGCTCAACAGTCCAAAGCCATTTTAAGTCTATATGGGAATTCCAATTGCAAAAATTATCAGAACATTTTTAAAAACCATATACACTTCTTTCATGTCTTTAATAGTCCTCTATGTAAAGAACTGATATTTTGAGAAGAAGACAGTTTTCTTCAAAGACCCTGACCTCTGACATTTCAACTCAAAAACTGATAAGCTTCTTCCTTGAATCTGCAAAAACTACTTTCTTTCCATCAGTGACCATAACCTTTGATCTTCAGACCCCCCAAATCAATAGGTGTCTTACTTGTCCCAAGTGCAAGCCATCCAGTTAGGTTCATGTCTAACATGATGGACCTGTACACAGATACCAAAGTAATACATGGAGATTCCAACAAGGTTGGCTCAATAATAAAAAACGATGCCAGCTGTGCAGACAAGTATATATATATATATATATATATATATATATATATATATATATATATATATATATATACACACACACACACAAAATTAAATTACAGCTTTAAATCATAGGCAGGCACTGCACTTATAAAAGTCATCAGTGTGCCACTATGAAGCTACATACATGCATCTTCATATGGTGCCTGATAAAAATACCAAACTTGGACCACCTAGGCTATTTTTAAGAGACAAAAATATGCCTTGGATGTATGTTAGTACAGTATAACTTACACAAAAAAAAAATCATACATTTTGTTCGCCAGAAATTTCTCTGCAAAATAGAAACCACAATCTAATCATACAATGTTTGGTTATTTCTACGATGGAACTGACCATAAGATTGACTGAGAAGATGCAAATGAAAAATTAGTTTGATGCATCTTGCAACTTCATGTTCAATCCTTGTTTACTAAATAGCACAGATGGACTTAGTGTCAGTTTTTGGCAAACATTTGTGTACAAAGTAGGACTGACCTTAAAGTTGTGATTGCTGTCCAATAGGCATGCATTTTATTTAGCTAGAAAGTAAAAACTTCAACTACAATAACCTTAATCAATGGCACAGATGGATGTACAGACATGCAAATGGACATCAAAGTGATCGCCATGTTGAAATTCTGCTAAGATGATGTTTGACAAAAATGGACAAAACCTGAACAATTAGTGTACACATAAAAATAGGTAGAATAGATAGACAAAGGGACAAAGATTCATTTTATAACCATTACCTTATGACAGTGATGAAACAAAATAAAATATAAGTCCATTGATAGGCTTTATAGAAACTGGATGAAACATATAGTCTTTAGGTCAAGGGATGTAACTCTGATCAAAGAGTGGTAATAAGCTGAAGCCAATCAGATGTTATTACTTCAAGTGTAGATATTACTCATAATTAAACTCATCTAATGTTGTTATAATATTAGACAATAAAACATGTATCAGAGATGTTTGAAATTCAACATTTATGGTAGAAATTAATTCATCCTTGATAGGTGGGCTTAACAGAAGTGACTGCAGTTAAATCTCACATTCCACCAACTTAGGCTCAACAGATGTGTGCTGTATCTCACTTTCCCATTCAATGGAAGTGACTGCTGATTATCTCTCTTTTCCATTAACATGGACTCGATATGTGCTGTATCTCACTTTCCCACTCAATGGAAGTGACTGCTGATTATCTCTCTTTCCCATTAACATGGACTTGATGTGTGCTGTATCTCACTTTCCCACTCAATGGAAGTGACTGCTGATTATCTCTCTTTGCCACTAACATGGACTCAACAAAAGTGACTACTGTCACACTTTCCCACTACCATGGGGTCAACATAAACAAAATCATGCGCTACTTCAACACTTACTCTGTAATGTCCTCATCTACAAATTGATGGTCTGTGTCTGGGAACAAGTTTTTGGGCAGGGTGTACATCTTAGGATCATACACATCGTATATTACCTGTGGATTGAGAAATAAATGTCAGAAGTTACTACCATATTTACACATTTAATCATGCCCACAACTGTTAACAAAGAAGACCTGCCACCATATAATGCAATTAAATTGTTTTCCATTAGTTCGGCAATGAAATTGACTGACCAAGCACTTCTAAGTATTTTTGTGGTTTACACCTGTATGAACTGAAGGAAACAAATATTTAGCTTTGCCCAGTGGCTCATTTTCTCAGTCATTAGCAAAGAACCATGACAAATGAAAATATTAAAAATACTGACAAGGCTTTGGTAGGTTCATGTAATAGTAAATTAAACAGGATTAAAAGAACAAATATAGCTTAAATGATACTATAACCACCTTATGCTTTTTTATGATCATAAACAAATTCCCCAATTTATTTAACTATAGTTGTATATGCTTCATCTTGCCTTCTTGTTATCTCTTAACATAAATTTGGTTTTAACAAATATATACAATATATTGAGAAAAGTAATAAAGCAAACAACTCTGATTAAAATTTTCTATGACATGATTCTAAAAATGTTGAAGTGCTACACAGAAGCAGTCAAATTACTACATCTTCTCAGGACTAGAATAAGTTATGTCCCATTGCATAGCTTGATTGGCCTTTCAAAATCAATATAATAGAAATGTTTAATATAGAAAGTGCCTTATTATTAAAAACACAAACTATCCTTGATGACAGCAAGTAGACAGCTTGTCATGGGCTTAGGAGGGTTTGAAACCACTCCAAGACCAAAATGTACATGAAATTCCAAATTCTTAGTTAACTTTTTAACATCTACTAAGATTACAAGGTGTCTGTTTTTAGTCACATGGGAACAAATATCTTTATTTTACCTTGTGATTAGTCAAGTTTAAGATCTAGTAATATTTTTAGGATCTTAACAAAACAGTGGTCTAAATCAAATTTAGAAAAGTTAATATTCTGTTCAGACAAAATTCCAATTTAAATAAAATCTTGTTGAAGATTTCAACTCTTTCCACTTCAGCTGATTCCCTCTTTAAAATTGTGGATGCTGCCCTTGATGGTCATCAAAATAATGGGCATAAAAAAATCAGCTGGAACTAAAGCTAGTGTTCAGATTTATAGCGGCAATATGTGTGTATTTGGCACGAATATTCATTATCAATAGACTCTGGTCCAACAGAAAGATAAAAGCAAAGGGAAAAGAGATGAATCAAAAGTCTAACCATGTTATTTACAGAGTTTTCTGTTTTGTAATGTGTGCCTCTCTTTCACACACACAGAAGGTACAAACGTTTTCATAGATGCTGTCAATCAAAAAAATACATCAGTATAAATTTTAAGTTGTCGCCTGGGTTTGGCATTTGTTTCAATGACTAATGTTTTAGCTTCAGAAAGGTTCTTATATTATTAAACAGAACTATTTCATTTGGAACATATTTTTCACATTGTGCATGGATGTGATCCATAAATAATGGTGACACTATCCCTCTCTCTGACATATTTTACTATTAGGTAGACCCATTGATCATTTTCAGTAGCTATAAACTGGATTGGAAAAATTAAGAAGCCAAAATAACTCACTCTTCTTTATTAGCAACTGCTGTGTACTTTGTAACATTACAAGTTCCTACTCAAAAATTCTGACATTGGGAACTATGGGCAAAACCACATGTAATTAAAGATTAAAATTAATGTTTCATTTAATCATATACATTCACCTCCACTTGGGATTTCAAATAGTGTAGTCTGTATACTGTACAAACTGGCTTACAAGTCAGGTCCTACCACAAACAACAGAGACCTGGATCTGCTACATGACAGGACAGCAGATCAGGGTCTTTGCAGTTTTGTAGTTAGATCCAGCTTATAAGTGAGTATATAAGGTAATTAACCATTATGATTTAATGATCAAGAATCAGTTTGTGCCATGTTGCCAGACAACAGTTTGGCTGTATGAAAATTATGCACCCTGCTGTTTTGCATGCATTCATGCAAGTTTTTAAAAAATGGTTAGAACAATATATCTACTCTTTTATCAGAGTTTCCTTTGTCATCAGTGTAAAATTTAATCAACAAGATTGACCAGTTTATTCTGTTTAAGGTGGCAGGGTACAGTTTTGTAAATTGGCTACTGGCAAATTACTTAACTTAAGGCTATGGTGTGATGTTTTCAGTTATTGTTGTTTACTGATTAAAGATATGGATATATTTGTGAACTAGGTGTTTCCTGCTTGTGTTGTTCTTGAAATAATGTCAGGCATGTACATCTTCCATAATTACTCTGCAGTATGTTGATAGTGAAATACCAATAGTTGGCTAGGAAGAAGAGCTAGACTCCCTTAGCAGTAAACATGGGTTTGGAGTATGTAGAATTTCTAAAATAAATGGCTTGGATGACAGCTATTTTCAACTGCATCAACCTGTTTAGTACACACTGTTTTGCAGAATTGTCATCTAGGAAAAGGGCTCGTGTTTGCACTGTGAGCATCACATGGAGTCAAAAATGACCTTTGGACATGAAAATTGCAGGTATAAATTTGGAGTTGTGGTGCATAAACTTCTGCTATGAACTGCCACTGATTTCTCTGGTCAAGTAGATAATATTTTTATGCTTTGTTTTAATATAGGTATCTAAAAATATGGACCTTTTTGACCTCACTTGTGTATTCAATTTTTTATGATTTTTTTTTTGTACTAGGTCACTGATTTGTATTAGGTCATTAAATTTGTACATAAAGACTGGCCCCTGCCTTCTAAGTTCATTCAAGTATGAACTTAAAATCTTGGTGCAAACATACATATGATCTGCTCAAGAATCATAGTTTCCACAGCATATTTTTGATTAATACTTTAATAAAACATAAATGGTGAATCATTCAAATCGGTGAATGCAATATTAAATGTTTATCAGGCAAAAGGTTCAACCACCTTCAGTACATATACGCATTCTCCCTTCAACCCAAACACCTCACCGCCTAGTTCTGTCACTAGGTATTACTTTCACTGTAGAGCTGAAAGCATTAACAGATGCTAGTTATATTTTTCTGTACTTTTGCTTCCTCTAATTTAAAAAAAAAAAATCAGCCACACAAACATTTTACTAATCTGAACAAAAGCTAAATACAGTGAGTAAACTGATTAAAGTATATCATCTAAAAAACTTGGAAGGATATTTTTATGTTATTATGTATAAAATCTTTCTTAGTTGAAAATTTGCCAGAAGAATATGGGCTAATCACATGAGAAATACAACATTTTCCAAAACTGAGTTAAGAGTGATCATTTGTGACATGCTGTAGTGTTTAATTGTATGTGTATGTTTGCATACACCAAATACACCAAAATCACTTAAAAATGTATAGATTGGTGCACAGTTTTCTTTCTTAATGGAGTATTTAACACTTTATCAAATTTGTACAGGCTGATGATTACAGATATATAACAAAGAAAAGTGTATGCTGGGAAGTTATTTTTTTTCCAATAGCATCAGAGTTATGGAAACCACAATGGTTTCCATTGACAGTAAACCTGCACAGTCAATTGACACAAATCTGTCAAGATCTCATAGTTTTCATTGATTATTTTGTTTCACAGCAATGTTACTGTGATTATCAAAACTATATAAGCATTTTCTTTTTTTTTAAAATTATTAATAAGAAATCATGTTGCAATCATGTCATGTAAGCATCTAATCTGTCCCAAATTACAGTATTTCCTGTATTAATTATTTGAATAACTAAATAAATAGTCTATGAAATAATGTTACATATTATTTTAACATCAGTTTTCTTCTTGTATCAAGTTGCAATTTTGTGTTCATGATTTCTATTTCATTTCATCTGCTTGAATGCAAAATCTCTCCCTCGTATATCTCTATTAACCAATGTCATCAAAATCAGTGTATCATTCAACCTTTCACATTATTTGATGTACCTCAGTCATCACTGGAAACCCACATTTGATTTTTCTCTAACCACTCCATTGACAAATCGAATGGTAACAGAATCAATCTCAAGTAGTGTAGTGATGATGAACCTAAATATTCTAATTGGATTCTTTGCTCAGAAATATAATTTTCATCTCTCACTATATATCAATGTATTTTACTGGGCGAGTCTTTGAATAATAAACAGCTATGTGTACAACCTCTAAAAAATATTCTGCTGTGTCTACAAAGGATCAGATGACAGGCATCAAATATGATGTAGTGGACATCCACTATCACATAAATATATTGCTTAACTTTTCAATTAGGACAATAAAACTTACTGCCTCCACATGATGTGGATGTATTTACAACCACTACATCTGATCAGTGATAGAAAAAATCATGGATGGATTCATTTCCACTGTGGAAAAAGGGATTTTCCTAAATCTGTGATATGTGTGTTGTGAACCTTTGTCTACATTTACAGAAAGTGGATTTAGCATTTCCTACCAATAATAGATAAAGCATTCACAGAAAGGGGATTTAGCATTTCCTACCAATAATAGATAAAGCATTCACAGAAAGGGCATTTAGCATTTCCTACCAATAAAAGATAAAGCATTCACAGAAAGGGGATTTAGCATTTTCTGCCAATAATAGACAAAGCAGATCCATTTGTAAACTTCATAAAACAAGATCTGCTATTGTATAATGCACTGCTAGACCTTGGAAGATTTTTTTTTTTAAATAATTTACAGAACAAACAACACAGACTGATCTGCAAGTACCAGTGCATTCTGTGATGGAGGATCAGAGTATATGTTGTTTGCTGTTTGGCCCAATTATAAACAAATATATACAGTAATGTTGAACTGCCATCACATAATTTCCCTGTGGATCTAGTCTACTGATGCTTTCCAGCAAATAGTTTAGACTTTGATTTGTTAGAAATCCATAAAAACTGGTAACCCATAAATCTGAAAAATTTAGTTCCCCACAAATACCAAAAAATTCACAGTTTGTTATGGCAGATTAGGGTTTATGCTGTTCCCAGTTAAGTTTGCACTGTAAATGATACAATGAGATTCTGTAAAGCCTTACCTCCCAAGGTACATATTTATCAAAGACTGGAAATCTGGCCATAGTCGTACTGGGGTAAGGTGACTGCCGGGCAGCTACATGAATGAAGTAACCTTTAACATTGGCAATACCCATGACCTCTGAAACATACATAAAATCAACAAATTATTAAATATTTATTATCAAAACAACTGGAATAGTTGCTTATAAACATGCTTTGAATGCCAGAATAGTCATAAGATTTTTGAGATCGCTATGGTACCATGGATGTCAGATCATAACAAGCTACATCTTGCTAACATGTTATAGCAAAAACTCAATGTAGATACAAGTGTCTATTCAGGAGAATCGGCAGTTAAATTTTTACCCTTCTGCTCATGCTCAGGCGAAACAGCCAATGAAAATCGATGTTTCTAACACAAATAGCTATTAAGGTAACCAAAACTATCTTCCAAGTCGATGCATTATAATGTATTTAGAAATAATTCCCAAAATCTATTTCCTACTCGCATTTCAGGTTAAAACGACAAAAACCTCCAGGGGTTAATGGGGTAAGCAAAGGGATATATCAATGTGGATACCTGCATTTGTCAGACAATGGGAGTGTTCAATTCAAGTGCTCATGCAAGTATTCACAGAGAAATATAACTTAGAAAAGAATTTACTTTCTACATCGAACATATTCCAAACACATATTAACATAACTGGTAACAGGAGGTAGAAATTCACACACATCCAACTTCTACCACAGGTGCATTTTGAGGGCTGAATCAATGGAGTTACTATATGAAGGATAAACAGCTCTTTTAACATGAATACAGTGAATCCAATGCTCACTTATGAGGGCTGAATCAATGGAGTTACTATATGAAGGATAAACAGCTCTCTTAACATGAATACAGTGAATCCAATGCTCACTTAATGTATGATGTCAATACATGGATTAAAAAAACAAATGCAGAAAAGCTGATACACCTGCTACGCACACACATGCATGCATGTGTTGATTTCAGCTATTTCTCGGAGAATATAGGTGCCATATCTACGAGAATCAATTCTTGTCAATGCAACATTATATTTTTGAGACGGAAACTTTAATATCTGATGGTGCATCCCAGCCATCAGCTTCTATGATGTCTTCTATAGTATCTCAGGCTGAAACACTGCATTTGGATGTAAAGCTTGCAGAGATCAATTGAATTTCATGAGCTGAAATTGTATGAGGTGTGTCTGGTCATTTGACATCTTGGAGTATGCTGTGCCAATTACCCACATAAACAAGATGATGGGGCTTGTGATGGTCTATGACCAGAAGAGCTAACAAAGTGAATGCTCTGTGCCTTTCACATCACAACTGGCTAGAATATCAAATAGGTCCTTACTGTGACTGGTTTACCCATAATGCCTGAAAGCATTGGAAATCACTAGGAAGTAGCTTCTAACTGTATTGATAAGTAACTTTTCTCTTCGAAAAACCATGGAAAAGAGTTAGCCAGAAGAAGGAGTGAGTTGGAAGATGCTTTTGTTTATGCACCAGTTCCTGTAGCCTTAACACATTCCTTCACTAGAATAGAGCTCTCTTGCTTGTGTAATTCTCTCTGTGAGTTCAAATGTTTTGTTGTGCAAGGCAAAAGCTACAAAGGCATGATGGAGAAGCCTTTCTGTGACAGGATGAACTGTGACCTGAACTGTCGGAGCAAGCCAGAATAGTCTCAGGGATATCTATCACTAGATGAAGCAGATTGTTCATCAAGGATTTGTCCCACCAGAATCACTCTGCAGTTCTGTTCTAAATTTGTAATTTGTGTATTGCCCTCTGGCCAGTTTAGGCCCAGCTCCAAACACTATCCTGACTGACTGAAAGAGCATCCATGGCCTATTTTGGATATGGACTAGAGAAATGAAGGTGGGAAGTTTGTCCTTCCACCTCAGAGTAAAAAAGGTCTATCATTTAACTCCCACAAATCTACTGAAAACCCAATAGAAGAAAAGACCAATCTGTATGTTGTCTGATCCCTTGACAACAATGAATCAGCTAGGACATGTCTGATCTGGACTGATCTTTAGCTGGAAACATCAATGTAGGAAGTCCTGGATCTGAAAGCATACTGTGGGTGGGGGATTTCATCCAACTCTATTTGCAGAGGTAGGATACCACCACCAAGCTGTCCAATATGAAGAGAATTAATCTCCAGTAAAACTGATCCTTCAAGAAATGAAATGTATTCACTATAGCTGTCATTTTATAAGCTTATATGTAGTTATTTCTCACCTAATTTCAGTTGCTGCTGCAGATATGTTGGGCAACAAGTTATGCTCTCAACCATATAATTTCTAGAGGAATTTCTGCTGTAAACCACAAAGTCTCTTGTTGCACACAGAGGAATTGTTTCATCTTGGCAGAGATTAGATGACCATAAAAATGACAATATCACTGCATCAATAAAGCCTGGAAGATGCACAAAGACTCAATGAGATTCACTCCTTGTTTGATAATTATAACCTGAGCCAAGTGCATGTGAGATGAACATAATTGATAGTGATTAAAAATTTCCATGCCAAGATGGGTAAAATGCTGGTATGGGCAAGATATGACTTATCCCTATTCACTAGAAAATCTAGAGGACTGGAGAGGGAAAGATTGTTTCTGCCAAATATTTTTAAAGCACACATTCAATGCATCACTTTTGATTAGGGGAAGATCATCATGAAGACCACCACCAAGCTTGCTTTTGATGATATCTTCATATTTAAGTTTCATATGTTGCTTTCTGTTGATTTTGTCTTCACCCATCTCTCTTTACTCTTTAAGCTCCTGCACAGAATTATGGACTATGTCCCTTCTGACTAAATAAAACAGAACTATGGACTAAGTCCCTTCCAACCAAATTACGCAGAACTATGGATTACGTCCCTTCCAACCAAATTACACAGAACTATGGATTATGTCATTTCCAACCAAATTAAACAGAACTAAGGACTGTGTCTCTTCCAACCAAATTATACAGAACTATGGATTATGTCTCTTCCAACCAAATTATGCAGAACTAAGAACTATGTCCCTTCCAACCAAATTACACAGAACTAAGGACTGTGTCCCTTCCAACCAAATTACACAGAACTATGGATTATGTCCCTTCCAACGAAATTACACAGAAATATGGATAATGTCACTTCAAACCAAATTACACAGAACTAAGGACTGTGTCCATTCCAACCAAATTACACAGAACTATGGATTATGTCCCTTCAAACCAAATTACACAGAACTGTGGATTATGTCCCTTCCAACCAAATTACACAGAACTGTGGATTATGTCCCTTCCAACCAAATTACACAGAACTGTGGATTATGTCCCTTCCAACCAAATTACACAGAACTGTGGATTATGTCCCTTCCAACCAAATTACACAGAACTGTGGATTATGTCCCTTCCAACCAAATTACACAGAACTGTGGATTATGTCCCTACCAACCAAATTGCATGAACAACCAGTAAGTAGCAATGATACTCTTCTAAAGCATATTGTCAGAATAAAATCCACCAACTGTTAATTTCATCCAAATATCAATTAAAAAGTTCAAAATGCTTTTTTATATTTAAGATATCGTTCATTCATTTGACTATTTATACCTGATTTATCCAGTTTGTGAGAAATGTCTTCCAAGTAGAGTCGGCATGTCTGAATTACCCTCTCCAATTCCACTATTCTGTTGTTCAGTCGCTTGTTCATCTTTTTCTGTGTGCGGAGGTCATCCTGAATATTCACCAACCTTTTAAGTACGATGATATTAGAGTTAAACAGATGTTGTGACAATGTTATAACAATACATAAATTATCTATTATCAGTTAAACAGATGTTGTAACAATGTTATAACAATACATAAATTCTTCCTTTTGAATACAACGTTTTGGGAAGAATGGCTCATAATACACAATTTTAACATCAACCCATTTCATCTTCTTTAAAGATATTACAACACCATATCAACAAATCACCTGCTCTTGATTGCAGTCTTGAAGAAAATAATTTTCTCCAATTTTTATTGTTGTAAACTGCATTTAGGGTTCGGAAATGGAATTAACATCATAAAATTTAATAAGAAGTCATATACTGTTAAATTTTCTTTGAAAAAATTCTTAACATACATACTATAAAAAAACAATATATAATGAAATATCAGGCCATGAAATGATGGTAATGTCTATTGTTGACAACACTTTAAGAAATAAATACCAATGAAAAAGTCTTATCAAATGAAATTCAAGTTTATTTTTAATCTTTTATGTTGGTTTCAGTGTATCAACTTAGATGAGACATGCCCCTTTTATTTTCAAGTTTGAAAAGTGTTAATTAATTGTCAAAGTAATACCCATGAACCTAATTAGGTCTTTCTTCTTATCTGCAATTTGTGTAAGTGTTCATTGCATTATTACGATCAATTAAAAGTAGATTGACTTTGTATTATTACCTTAATTATTACTTCAAATCAAGTACATGAGTGGAGTAACATCCATAAAGACATGCAAAGCTGCATGAGAGTTAGTGGTCATAATCATGTCATTTCAATTGCCCATTTGAACATGTTTTAAATAGCATTATGTAAGTAACATATCAAATATTGCAAATGTGATCAAGGTTAACAAGAGAACCAAGAGGTGCATGAAAATGGTTTCAAAGATATAGTTAATTATAGAGAAGCAAAATTCAAAGTTGTAAGAAGATTCAAGAGGCATTCAGAGGTTTGCTCAAGAGGCACTCAGAGGTTTGCTCAAGAATGAGCTGAATAAATGAAATCAGAACCATAATATTTTATCTACAGGAGTAGAAGTAAATGCCCATCTTTTTTTAATAAAAGAATCTTGTTTCAATCTGAATCAACTATAACACTAGAATGTATCCAAAATGTTCCTGCCCGTACCCATGATGTGTGATGAAACCACTTGGGGTAAAAAAAGTTTAAATGACCTTTAAAAAACTGGTCATCTTAAAAATAAAGCTAATTTATACAGAAAAGCAAATATGCTATTTAGGAAAAGGCCATCAATTGATAAATTTTCCCAATATGGTTAACCCATTTACACCTCCCCAACTCTCTTTCTCTCCTTAATATTGATGTCCATCCCATTTTTCATTTTTTCAGAGGTAACTCCTGCCAATGTTTAGGAATCAGGATATGTTTTTGGACCGTGTGGTGTGAAAGTTATTGAGGGAGAGGTGTAGATTTTGTCAAGTCTAGACAAGAATTATATACTCATCCATTCTTATCCATGCTTTTTAAGAAAATAATATGTCCATTCAAGATGAAACAGAGCATGATGTTTGTAATCCTGATCTGGTTTTTTATGAGGAACATATTTTTAGCTCTTAAGGTATCAAAATCTATATTTCACATTCTCAACTGCTTAAACATCTTGTGACAACTAAAACCAATATATACAGACGAGTTTTTGATTCCAAAGTTTGTGTTGATGTTAAGGCAGCTAATAATTATGCAATAAAGTATTTCCCAAAATGGCAGTTGAATCAAAGTACTGTTTCACCTCTTGCGCACACAGACATAATTTCTTCAGTTTCTTCATGTAGAGATTAGACATACTTTTTGAAGTTTTGTGAATTACTGTAATTACAAAACTATAATCTGGGTGGAAATTTTGACTGCAACTTCTGAGTTTGCACTTTTCAATTTAAATATTTTAAAAAATATAACAAATGTGAATAAAAATGAATATCTTTTCAAATTATGAAATTATGATTTATTTGCAGAAATGTATTCGGACTAGCTCAAACATATCAAGGAAACTTCATTTTGCTATGATTAGGAAAGTGTCCATGTATTTTAATCATATATTTGTCACTGAAGGCATCACATGACACTCCACTTAGATGACTCTCTTGTATAATAAATTGTACTCAGCTACTACTGCATCATAATGAAGTCACTAAGAAAATTATTCATGGTCATTTTCTGATTTCCCTGAAGAAAAACTGAGTGAAAAATGTTACCTGTATTCAACCGAAAGCAGCGCTAAAGCCAGAAACAAAAAATATTTAATAAGTTCAACTTCTCGGTTTTTCCGTAGAAAGACAAATCAAATGGGTGTGATTTGACTGGTTCCAGAAATGTCGGCTGAACTAAAAGCTTCCTGTCATTTCATTCAAATACATAGGAAGATAAGTCAAACTTGTGTGATTTGACTGGTCCCAGAAGAAGTCATTTGTACTAAATGCTTCCAATAATTTTGTTCAAATGCAACTTTTTCCCGATAGTGTTTTTTATAAGCTGTGTGAAATTAGTGGCAAACATAAGACAGTTTTGGCATGTCTGAACTTATACTTAATGTATTGAACTGTATCAGAACTGGAGAAAAAAGACAGAAATACATCAGAATGTAATTAATACCTAACAACAAAAATACCTCTTTTAAAGTTGTGTGTCATTAACAGTAACATTCAGCAAGAGCCATAACAGTGCAACATCATTATAGGAGTGCACAGCAACATTTAAACAAGATGCTTTCATGCAACAATACTAGGTCAATAGAGTGCAATCAGTGTACACAAGTTGAATATTGCTTACCTTTCATGTTGGAATTTAATTAATGACTTATGTTTCAATTTTTTTTTACATATCCTTGAGTACACCATTTACTTAAATAGAATTTTCTTACAAGCATTAAATTGTCTTAAATGAAAATGATAGAGAAAGCAAGTAAAGGTCAGCAAGGTGCAAATATAACAACTTGCGGAGTTGGGGACATCAATTTCATTCTGTAAGCATTGTACCTGTTAGGATATAAAAATAAGGTTCAATCATATCTCCTGCATATATTAATGAGGTGATCAATGGAGGCAGAAGGCTAGTAAGATTTGCCATTAGCATATCCGACTCTTGACTGACAGATTGTGAATTTAAATCACACCATTGGATCAGCTCTGGTCAGTTGCCATGGGTTCTCCTTGGGCAAGGTTCTTAGTCCCATAAATCATCTACTTGTGTTGCTATGGCATAAAACTCCAACCCAAATCAATCATTTATACTGATTATGCAAAATAAGATGTCTTTCCAGTGAACCAGCAATGATCTACTTCCACTGCATATGACTGGCACAAACTTCAACACCAAACTTAATGTACAACTTGCCATATAATCTTGACGTTGTTGCCCTGCAGGAACCACAACCAGCCCAAAATGTGACAACAAAACTGAACCAACTGTAACACTTAGACCCAATAAAAATGACACTTTCATTTCCTACTTGAATTTGACACAGGGCCTAAATATCAATTCAGGTAAACACATATCTTCTTTAACAGACCCAATAAAAATCACTTTCATTTAGTACTTGAATTTGACACAGGGGCAATATATCAAGTCAGGTAAACATTTATCTTACTGAAAAAAGACCAAAGTCCAACAAGAATATCAGGAATGGTACATTAAGCCCGTCCTGTATTTAACAGTTATCTCTGTAGGCACTACCAACTCTGGAGATTGATCTTGACCTATGAAGTCTTGAACTAAACTACTTTGCACACACTACCATTGTCTTTTCATTAGGATTGACTATTGGATCCCAAATCTACACATTTATTTCTTAATCTAAATGCAAGCCATCCAACAAAATTTGGTCAAGAAGCTTACTCTAAAACAACAATTCTTTTGTGAAAAACCCCTTTTAATTTCAGTCACAATGACCAAGAAATTGAACCATTTGACCCCCCAAAAGTATAAGCTCCTTTCTAACCCCAAGTGCAAGCCATCTCAAAGTTTGGTCCAGATCCAAGATGTAAAACAGATGTTATTGCACAGAAACATTTTTCTTCTTTCAGCTACAGCGCCCTTGACCTTTGATACTGTTTGACACCAACATCAACCAGCTACTTCCTTACCCCAAATGTAAGCCAACAGCAAAGTTTGGAAAGGGTTGATGGTGTAAAAACTAAAGTCATTGTGCAAAATCGTAAACATGTAAACAAAAAAATGTATGTCATAATGCAAAAAAAATCTGCCTTTTGGAAGGTGCATAGAAACATGAGAAATAGTACAAGAGTGAAACAATTGGTGACTGAAATGATCAGAGATGGTACAAAGAATAGGACAGAAAGTAAATTCAGTTGTAAACAACATTTATCAGAACTTTATAAGAAATGGCACAATGGGCAAATGAAAAGATTAGAAACAGTATACCTGGATATAATATAAATGGAAGGAAAACTTAAAATGGTTGCAGGTTGACTGTACCAATTTTGTAATAATATCTTCACATTTATCTGCAGTTTGCAAATAAAATCCCCAATTAAAGGAAATCACTTAAAGAAAAATGGTAATTTTCTCTTAATTCCTCCATTTAACTTAAAATATTTGCAAATACAATGACATTTTGAAAACAAAATTCATAGTTTGTACCAAACCGCATTGTGAATGATATGTCTCTAGCTCAGTGAATTCCCGTATTACTTTCTTTAAATGTACTTAAAATTAATTAATTAATTTTGTCCACACACTATTTCAACACTTGCCACTCATTACATGCTGATACAGCTTAGTCTGTTTACATCTAATTCTTCGATGCTGTCATTACCTATAAAGAGCTGATATGTTTATTAAGGAAATATCAGCTTTCCTATTCAGCCATAATGAAGTTGCCTTTGATTTCTTTGCAGTATCAAAATTTGACTCTTCCAGAACTCTGCAGGAACACAGCAGATTACCTGAACAAGGACCTATCTTTAAAAGCATGTATTGAACAAAGTATGATGTATTGCATGTCAATATAAATTATGTTTAAATCAATTTTGCACAAAATAAATTCAGCAATTTTAGCTAAATTTCAAGTAAATGTCAAAACAATCTGATGAGAAATAAATATCATTTCCAATGTTGTTTTTAAGACACCAGTAACAGATGCTGTAATTAAAAAGAAATAGCCTCTTTAACAATGCAAATTCTGAAGTATTCAAAAAAATCTGTACATGGGCATTATCTGGCAATATTTATGCTACAATCACTACAAATTTGTGTAATGTGGAAAAATCTGTACTTATAGGCAGTCTGATTGCAATGATGTTCAATTACAGGAACTGTAATAATGCTATGAGTTCCAAGCTTGGTCCCAATGCAATATAAATCACTAATAATAAGTGATGTGATAAAAACAGACTCAAGATAGGTATCATAATGGCTGGATGGCAATATATGCTATAATACTGAAAAACACGCTTTTAGACAAAACAAGGCTCAACCAATACAATAACAGTTATAAACAAATGAAACTATTTTGCCGTTGTTTTTAAAAATGGAATGCTGCTTTCTAATCAGTCTTCTATCATACTTAATAATTAAAAAGGTATTGAAAAACTGATGGCAAAGATGGTTAAAATGTACATAAGACAGAAAAACAACATCATAAATTTTGATATTTTGTCCTTTTATTAATATAAACATACAGCTCTTAATCTTTACAATAACTAGTATTATATATACAATTCTAAGTTTTTATGTCACAACAAAATGTAAATTAACATCTGAAAAAACATTATTTGTGGAAATATTTTGGCAATTTCTTTTCAAGAGCAGTACCTATTATTGTTCCAAGTATTACTATCAGTGGAATATCCAAGGGAGATAAGTACTATGATGTCGGATAATTTAACATATTCTGAGTTACCTCTCTTGGCATATAAGAAAACCTGAAGCTACTTTATACAAAACGAGCGATATTTCTCATTTTTAAGTAGAATCTTAAATTTATGTTTATTTCACATGAAATTGATAGAACTTCATTTATGTCTAAGTGATGTGATATGACTTTGCTAAACGTAAAAACTAAATTTAATATAGTTATAACTCTGATGATGTGAACAAGGCTTGAAAAAGCAACTTCTTGCTTAGTCATGTGACAAGCAACATTTTTTTAAAAATTCTTTCTTGTTGCAAATAGGATTCTGTACTGCTCATCTTCACAAGCACATAAAAAAGTGCTGAGAATTTTTTCATTTGCCTAGAGGCTTTCTTTATTTTTTGTTTGGGCAATAAGAGTAAAGTGTAGAAGAAGAAATAGATGAAACTGTAAGAAGTACTGGGTCATTTTATTAAAAAGTGATCTACTATGAAAATGAACTATTTGAAGGGATAATTCCATATGTGCCAATAGGATCCCTAAGTATAAAAACAGGTGTCAAGCAAAAAAATGCAGGAACAGCTTGAATCCGAAGTGCTGGAACATAACTTATTTAGGACACTGGAGGGTTTCAAATAGACACAAGATATTAACTTCATGAGCCATGGATTATGTTCCAAGATCATAATGATCTCAGAGTAAAAATATATTCAGGTTTTATAATAGCGTTCAAATGAAGGCTTGTAACCTCTCTACCACTCTTCTTAAATATCTGCATGGAAATGGGATATTATATATCTAAGTCTGATATGAACAACAGAAAATTTTAGATTTATGTTAACACTGTTTCATACTACTTAACTAAACAAAAACTGCCAAAGTCCTCCAAGTATATTGCATACAAAAATAAATAAATATTTATCATTCTCTAATTAGATGGGATTTTCTACAATTTAAGTAATATTATGCATCAGACTGGAAAAAAAACCACTGGATTACAGTGTTACAGTGTTAAGCCTTACACCTTACTGTTTTTAACACCTTTTGTTTTTTAATTTTATTGAGTAAACCAGTAGAGTTACACTTCACCTCATTATAAAATGACAGATGATGTCCATAACTGTCAACCATGTGATTTACTATACTGTAGTACAATCAGAATGATAGATAATTCAATGACTGCATGTATACATGCCATGGTAAGACACAGTATATATTCAACTGTAAGTCAAGTCAAACTGCAATAAATAAAGATTCTGATCTGCCATAGAACACCAGGGTATGTCTTGTTTATTTTACTGATTACTCCTAACAAACCACACAAGCCCAAATCCACTGGTGCATCATGTGACAGCAGGTCTATGTAGTTTGCAACTGGACTCAATTTATAAGCAAGTTTACGGTAAGTGGGGTGGGTTGGATACTAAATATATCAAAACTCATAATTGCCAAAGATATTATGATCAAACATTTTATGTTGCATGTATGTATGTGTGGTGAGGGGAAATAAAATGCCAGTCAAACATAATATTTTTGGTTCTTCATAAAATACGTAGATTTGAAATATTAATATTTGCAGCACAAAGCAATGACAAAGAGGAATTTATATCAGCATTATGCTATTACAGATCCCCCCTTCCTTATACATCCTTTCATTATAATGAACTCCTGAATTAATATTGTACTCCTATGGACACTGACCAAAATTAAGCCATTGTACTTTAAGTGATCTATCAAATGGCAATATGCATTGAAATATACCTATATTTCATTTTAAAACTTTATTATTGGACAAATTAAATGCATTAATGCCATGAAGTGAAAGTTTACATACAGTTTATGTAAATTACAAGTTTTCTTTCAAACCATAAATGTGGAATTTTATTTAATGCAAAATTACTTTATAATGAGGGACAACTGTCATTATTCGTAGAATAAGTACCTGACCTGAAAACTTCGCATTCTAATAATTTAATTCATTATTCAGTTAATTTCATTAAACAAAAAAGGGTGCAAGCTAAAAAAAAATGACATGATTGAAACATAATACAAAACAACAAAGAAAATGCTGCATTAATCTGAAACAATTTGTAAACAGATAAATTAAATACTTCAAATTTGACCACAAAATAGAGTAATCCAAACTTAAAAATGTGTATTTACAGTTTTAAGAGCCATTTTTAACCACAATATATTACAACCAATATATAATCAAAATTGGAAATGACCCAAATGACATATTTATTACCTCAGATACATGTGCACCAACACCAAACTGCACAACATATCTATGCAACTATGGTATAATTGTGTGTAGTTTATGCAAATTACACTTTTTTTTCTACTTTATGGTATTTGTGCATTTAATTTTGGTCAATAATAAAGTTTTAAAAAGAAATATAGGTATAATACTATGTTCTTTCAACTCATATTGTCATCTGATAGATCAATTAAAGTACAATGGCTTCATTTTGGTAACAGGGTCAATAGAAATAAAATTTTAGTTTTGGAATTCACTATAATGAACAGTGGTATATGAGGGAAATCAGTAATAGGAAAATGCTCACAGAAATTCCTCATTGTCAGAGTCTGCTTTAAAATGTGTGTTATTAACATCACCTTGAGCAATCATTACCTTTGCCCACAATATATTTAACTTTGTATTGCAAACATTAATATTTCAAACTACATCTTTGATGAAGAAAAAAATAATGACAAACTTATTAATAAATTTTGTACTTCTCACCATTTGCTATAAAACTGCATTTTGTAGAAGAAAGCTGCAATAGCTTAGTTAGTCAAATGACAGACTTGTTTTCCAAGCTTCACACCCTGGCCAGCCTAAGATGGATGCCTCATGATGTCAGTGACAACACCTTTTGCTTTTTCTTGGAAATGATATTCATAGATAAAGTGGTGAAAGCAACATTAAAAACCAACACCACCGGGTTTTACTCTGTGACAGATAAAAAGACCCTCCAATGTCCTATGCATCCTCTTCCAAAGCTTTAACATATACATGAAATAATATGTGTGAACAAAATCAATGTTATATGTAACACAGTAAACTGGGACATTTCTATGCCATCTTATTTTTGTTCTCAAGTCATGTAAAATGGTGGGATTATTTGCAAAATGTAATATCTGATCTCTAGAGATGCTAATTAGATCACACTTTACCCTTTGAGAACTTTTGCAATTACTTTTAATTCCACTGGTCCAATAACAGCAAATAGAGTGAAAATTATTAGGTCATGGAAATCTCCCAGTATACAGCAAATGGGTGGATGGCCAAACTTTCTTGTGTAAAGTGCCTATTCAGTACTTTGTGGGTTTTTATGTATATGCAATATGTATAATGTAAAAGTACCAAATATTCACATCTAATGGTCATGTGATCCCATAAATGTGGAATTTTATTCTATGAAAAATTACTTTTTCAGCAAATAATCTCACTCTCATTAAATTAGAAGATTTAATTTGTCATTATTTCTTCTCATTATAACATAAAATAGTCAAATTTCTAAAAACTTTTGTCTGCATCTGTATTTTATTGAAATTCATTTTTGGCCAAATGCATAAACCTTGCTAAACAGAGAAAGAGCTTGTTCTAGCAACAGGATAAATTTACATCACACAAGGAAAATATAATGAAATCATTGCTGAAGACCACATAATGGATTATGATGAAAGCACAAGACCTTATTTCAAATGGAATAATATATCCATATTTACTCGAACAGTTTGGCTATCCATGTATTTGTGAATAGTTTAGCCAAGACATTTGTTGCAATTTTCCTTGACAAATTTTTGTTGAAGCATTCTGTTGCATTAGCACCATATTTTTCCTTAAATTTGTAACCATATATAAACACACATTAAGTGGATCATATACTGCTACTAACATACCATCTATGTTAAGTTTTAAGTGGAGTCTGCAAACCACACAGATCCCAATCTGCCATCACATAATTTGCCAGCAGATCTGAGTGTGCACAGTTTGTTTGGACTAATTAGTATAATAAACAAGACCAACCCTGAGGTGCTGGCACATAATGCAATCGCAAGTAATTGGTCATGTCATGTGCAGTTGGATTAGATTTTTAAAGGATTATCTTTTATAATTATCTGGTATGTAATCTTTAACTATGATGGTTGATAAGTAAAATTTATCAGCATTTCTGAAAACAAATACAGGTCTGCCTAGTTATAACATGTCTACAGATGCAATGTAATCCTGCTATGAGCCCTGTGACAAAACAAAGAATGTGCCTTGAATTGGTCTATCCAATGCATAACAATAAAAGTTGAAAGAAAACAACATGAATCTTAGTATTACAGACTTATTTCCTTTAAAAACATTATAATTTTACAAAATTAAGTGCACAAATACCATGAAGTAACAAATAATTTAATTTACAGCAACTAAAATTATTACTGGTGCCTGACTGGTATTTTGTTTTATTTCCTCACACTGAAACATACATGTATGCAGTCAAAGACTATATTTTGGTTTAGTACAAAATTGCAGTAGGCAATTATGGACCCTAACAATTTATAAGGAGGGAGAGCAGTCATTATTTAATAAGTACTTGAAAACTTTGTAATCTAAAAATTTAATTCATTATTTAGTTAATTTTCTTAAAGAAAGAAGAGGGAAACAAGTGCAAAAATAGCATGATTGAAACATATTATAAATTTATGGAAACAACAATGAGCTTGTGTAGCATTAACATTACTTAATTCCAAAAGAGTAAAATCAAATTCTTCAAAACTTGACCAAAAATTGAGTCTTCCAAATTTAAAAATGTGTATTGAGTTTTAAGAGCCATCTATAACCACAATACATTAGATCCAACCAATGTATAATCCAAATCGGAAATGACCCAAATGACACATAATTCACATCAGTCTCTGGCACTTAAATATTCTGGCAAAAGTTACAAAAGGCTACCATAAATATATTTTTGGTGCAGGATATGCAACAAAACAGTTGTGAAAATGTTAACCCACATTTTCATTTATTATACATGGCTATAATGATGCTGTTATACAGTACTCTGCACTCAGTTGCATGCCCGACTGAGTAAAATATCTATGTATCAATGGTGGAATGGATCATGCACACTGATACATGTACTGCAACAAATACCTAATAAGATTTTCAAAAATAAGCAAACAATGCAAATTTTTTTTTTAAAAATGTGAACAACTATCACAACAACTTGCCCTGGCCCTAAATTTACTACTTTAGGTGCTGGTGGCAGGGGTGGTGGTTTCCCTTTTCTTCTTTTACGAACAGGTTTTCTAATGAATAAGTAAACAAATATGTGAAAAATATAACAACAATAAATTTTCATCATAAACTGCAATACCAGTGTAGATGTTATAATCATTGACCCACATAAGTTGTTTATTTGCTGGCAGTCCAATTAATTGCTAATCAATTTATTCAAGATTTTTTAAATTTGACCTCTTTCTTGCATAGTTCACTTCATAATTTGAATCCATTATAAAATAACTCTGAAGCTAAATTCATATATTAATACATGTTTAACTAAACATCATTCTTGGGGCAAAAGCTGCATTTTTGTCACTTTGATTTAGATACAAATTGCATATTAAACGCTGTAAGAGCAATTTCTCCTGGATTTTAACTTAGGAAATTATCCCAACTGGTGTTTTCATAAAATGGGTTATTCAAATTTTACGTTAAATAAGTTTTCATACAAGAAGTTTATTTCTGAAAAGACCCATATGTTATGTTTCAGTAAACATATATGTGATAAATAACTTTGAATGAATCAAGATATTATAAAACTTACAAATGTTTATTTTTATTATTGGCACTGCAGCAGTAAATGACTTATAATAATGGATCTACTCCATACATGTTGCAGCTAACAGAAGAGACATTACCACCAAATATCAAACACTGCATCTTTGCTATTGTACAAGATCATTAAGTACAGTTGGAAAAACACATTTAATGAGACTATCAAGGAAAGAATTTCACTAATTAAAATATTTAGCATGTGTCAGGACTATGGTAATTGATGTCAAGCACTCGCATTATCAGAATGGCAGGTGGAACATCAAAATTGGGGGGAGACATTCAAGCAATTATGTATCTAAGAGAAAATACTGTAAAAATGTAAAAAAAGATGCCATTTTAAATCCTAATATGCAAAAATTTAAAGGACCTGAAAACCCATACACAAAAAATTGTACAAATCAAGTGCACTGTAGTGTTTCCCCTGCAGAAGGAAAAGACATAAAACTGCTTTCTTTTCAATACACTGTATGTACTTGCTATTAAGTCAGGTCCAATTGTACATCACAGTCCTTTGCCATGCACAATGTGAAATAGGATCAGAGTCGTTGGTACTGATTACATGTAACTAAAGCACTGCAACAGCAGATCTGGGTCTATGCAGTTTGCTGTATGAAACCAAATTAGCAAGCAAGTATATATATATATATATATATATATATATATATATATATATATATATATATATATATATATATAGTCCTCAAATTGCCAATTAGTCATGATATTTTATCCAACACATTGCAAGTGTCTTTAGGTTGCTTAAAATTATATCATGATTATCTCACAACCTATCACCATGCATACAGAGTTTATCTATACTACTTAATTTTGTTGATTAAATCAAACATGTACCGGGTGTTGATTAAGTGTAGCCTAACTGAGACTGAGCCTAAGTGTCATAATCTACAGAATGGGAGGCAACTCTTTACATATGCACATACACTTGTTAATAGCATGCTCATCTTTGCCCTGATGACTGTCAATTGCCCTCATGATTGTCAACTGTCTTCATGATTTTCTGCATATCCGCACATTAGCCATATAACAGACAGTCAAACCTGTCAGTAGCGGTCACTTGTAGGAAAAGGAAAAACTGACCTTCATAAACATGTGAACCTGTGTACAGACTTCTAAAATTGTTATCTGAACAAACACCATGCAGCAAAAATATAATCATCATCATCATCATCATCATCATCATCATCATCATCATCATTATTATTATTATTAATAGTAGTAGTATTACATTCTCAAGATTGTTTTTCGTGAACTATTCAGCAAGGTCAGAGGGGTCATGGATAACCAAGTGATTTAAGGCACTTGCCTTGACAGATGATGGACATCACACTTTTGTAAATGTGGGTTTGAGTCTTTGGATCAGCCAATGTAGGTACATGAAAAAGCTTGCAAGTAGCTTCCCGTGAGTTGGTGGTTCTTCCTGGAGCTTTCCCTGAATCTTCCTGGTCAAGATGTATTTGCCACAATATTTACAGGCTATCATGTGCTGCAAATGGTGTTAAACCCATAAACCATCAACAAAATCATTAAATACAGGTACATGTTCTCTCCCAAATTTATGTTCCACATAAGAATAATGTATCCTGCTCACATTTAAATTAACTCATCACTGGCCTAAAATAATCTGTGATCTTATATTTTTTGTGCACCAGGACAAAACAATAATTTCACTAATTACTGATTGACAGCTTACATATGACTGTAAAGAAGAGGACTGATTCTTTGGTTAGCCAGCTAGTACAACTTAGCCAGTTGCTCAACTCACTGAGATCAAAGGTCAGTTAGAAGCATCTTATGAAAAGGAAATCAAAACAAGCCATATACAGCTGTTCTTTGTTACCCTAGAACCAAACTTCATCTGCATTTACAGACAGGCAGACATGTTACCAGGATTTTATCTAATGATTTTAGCAGTGAAACAGATTAATCATAATAAGCACAGTTGATTTTTGTTGATAAAGCATCACCATTGATACTGGACATAGGCATTTATTACTACTGTATTACTGTAATGCTGCATTATACTTTAAAATATTATACCCTTCCACCAATGAAATGGTCAATCCCAAATGTAATGTATATTCATTTTTCTATTAAGACAAAGATATCTCATGATCACACTGCATCAGATACTGATACTATTACCATCCTGTCTATAGTGAGTGTAGTGAGGATCATTAATGACATCTGCATTACCTTCAACCCCCTATTCAAATTGAAATGTTGATACTGCAATGCTGTGCAATAAATAATATTTAAAAAAAGGTAAATGTTAGGAATAAGGAAATCTGAGTCTGGGCTTGTGATTTTTTTCACCAGCCTTGGGCCTGTCTCAAAAAATATTTTTGGAGCACTGCATATACATGTATTTAATAATAATAATAATAATAATAATAATAATAATAATAATAATAATAATAATAATAATAATAATAATAATAATAATAATAATAAATAATAATAATAATAATAATAATAATAATAATAATAATAATAATAATAATAATAATAATAATAATAATAATAATAATAATAATAATAATAATAATAATAATAATAATAATAATAACAACAACAACAACAACAACAACAACAACAACAACAACAACAATAGTGCTTAAAAGAAGATATTTTACTGGGTGAAAATTTAATTTTGTTGATGCCATATCTGATATTCTTCATCAATTACAAGTGTTATGTATATTTAATTTGTATAGTGTGATTGACCTTTGTCCATAACTGAGTGTAAAAGTGAAGAAGAAGAAGAAGAAGAAGAAGAAGAAGAAGAAGAAGAAGAAGAAGAAGAAGAAGAAGAAGAAGAAGAAGAAGAAGAAGAAGAAGAAGAAGAAGAAGAAGAAGAAGAAGAAGAAGAAGAAGAAGAAGAAGAAGAAGAAGAAGAAGAAGAAGAAGAAGAAGAAGAAGAAGAAGAAGAAGAAGAAGAAGAAGAAGAAGAAGAAGAAGAAGAAGAAGAAGAAGAAGAAGAAGAAGAAGAAGAAGAAGAAGAAGAAGAAGAAGAAGAAGAAGAAGAAGAAGAAGAAGAAGAAGAAGAAGAAGAAGAAGAAGAAGAAGAAGAAGAAGAAGAAGAAGAAGAAGAAGAAGAAGAAGAAGAAGAAGAAGAAGAAGAAGAAGAAGAAGAAGAAGAAGAAGAAGAAGAAGAAGAAAGGCAACAATTTCAACAACACTAATCATAATAGTATTCAGTACATGATATTTGTTCACAAAACCAAATTTGAAAGTTGAACTTATAAAGAGAGGTCACCTGTGTGCAAAGGTCAGTTTCATTTTACCCCATGGCTTGCTGATTTTGGTAGGTTATACTGTACTAAAATTTACTTTGTGAACACTCAAGAATAGGAACATATCAAATTTCAATTGAATAAATCAATTGAATGAATCTGAATCGAGTCAATTTTGAAATTAAAGGAGAACAAGTCTGTAGGTCATAAATATTGCAGTAGAGCACAGAAGTCTTAAACAGCATGCATACTGTCTGACTGCCCTTAGAGCCATGAAGAAGTCTTAAACAGCATGCATACTGTCTGACTGCCCTTTGAGCCATGAAGAAGTCTTAAACAGCATGCATACTGTCTGACTGCCCTTAGAGCCATGAAGATCAGGTGCTAGCAGATTAGGATCTAAAGTGTTGCTTGAATTAATAAACAGAATGAACATTGTAGACCATGTCTCTTTGAGCAGTGTGTGACAGCAGATCTAAGTTTACACCTTCTTACTATTGTTGTTGTTATAGGGTTTACTGCCATTTTTCAGCACCAGATATGCTATACATGGCGGCCAGTAAAGAACAACCATGAGAAGTGACCAGCAAGCTTTCCCACATACCCACATTGGCCGAGTCCGAGACCCAGAGATGAGATGGCAAAATACACATCCTTGAAATAGTCACTGTTTATGTATTTATTTTTTACAGGGGAATAAAAATGTCTCAGGTAGTTGTCCCAGGGGTAATTTACCTAGGGATGATTGACCAGGGTATAATTGAATGGGGGGAAATTGATAGGAGATAACTGACTGAGGAATAATTGTCCTAGAACCATCCTGTGATATGTCGAGTATGATAATGGAGCCATTGTTTGTAAAATTATATGAATAATGTACTGCATAATTATTCAGGATAACACTGTCAATGGGAGTCATGTAGTATACAACCTTATAGTAAGACTACCTTGTAATGAAGTATGTAATTCATTATAACACCATCCTGGGCATCCACTGAGTATATCACCTTACAGAAGCCTCTTATAATGAAGTACATTATACATATAATTTTATTACCACTTAATGAACTGTATCCATACCATATCAATGTTATTATGAAGATCCTTAAAGTTGGGGATTTCTGTATATATTAGATCAAACATGATACTTATGGCTACTTTATATATGCGACTACACAAAGTCAAAATACGGATAAACTATGAAATCTGCAAAATTTGGTTTGGAGTTTTGACTTCAAAACAGACAATATTTTCAAGGAATAATGGCAAATATTTTGTTGAGGCACATGTCTTGTACTTTCTTATCTCATGAAGGACCCAAAGCTTGGGTCACTCTGACACAACTTTTCATCCATTTTTATGGAACTTTTCAGTTATTTCTGAGTTAGAGAACATTACTTTAACTAAATCTGATGAATTATATGCTAACTTAATCAGGACATTATGTTTAGCTGCATCTTGGCACAAATATCTTTATCCATATTTTAAACAGATTCTGCTAACACAGATTTTAATGATGGCATATTTATTTTCACATTTACTATGCTGCATGAAACAATGTCATTCTTACCACCACTACAGACTTTAAAAACAGCTTTACAAGAATGGCAGAATATATATTCATGTCCTTTCAACTTGATTAAAACCACTGAAATGCTTGTTTTCCTTAATCCACTGAATTTCATGTAATATTTTGGTTGCTTAGATTTTGACATTTTAGCACTGGTAGATGATGCACACTTTGACATCTCAAAAAACTTTAAACACTAAAACTGAATCAACCCTGTATTATGCCAACTAAACTTTACATAAACTTTACATATATTCAACCATAAGCAATTATCTCTTTAATTCTTTTAGAATTACTTCTGCTCACATGTAATATAAACTTTAAACACTGAAGCCGACCAACCCTGCTGACAGAATCAATGGCATGTTGCATTAAGCTGCTTGAAGGAACTAAATTGTCTTGACTGGCGTAAGCAAGGTCACATGACCACAGGCAGTATTACCATAAATATACTGTGTAACCAAGGTGTGAAATATATGAAAATAAACAAACATTCTGAATAATAGCTCTGCATAAAAGGAAGATTTTGAGTGAATGATGATAGGATAGGGATGGGAGAAACTCCTTAGTTTGTGATGAAAAAAATCCCTCACCTCTGGTAGGTTTACATGCATACTACTTACTGTTCAGTTTGTTTTATATTTAATTCCTCCTTCTGCTTCTTTTCCTCTTGGCAAGTCGTATACTCCCGAGCACACTTCTTCCAATAGTTGTAATCATCAGACCTCCTAAACTTCTGAATCTTGGTAACTTTTACAGAACTCTTGCGATCCTTTTTCACACTCTGTAAAAAAAAAAAACATCAATAATGCAATCTCTTTTTACCTGGCATCGATGGAATGATTATATTTCTATTTTTTCACTGAGATGGTTATTTAGGGAAGTAGGATACTAATGGAAACAAAATTTGGAAAACAGTGATACTGAAATGTAGCGGATAAGGGAAGGGTACTATTATGAAAAGTCAGATTGTATTCACCAACATTGTACAGATATCTGATAGCATGCACATGCCTGATGATATCCACCCACTTGTAGACAATTCTGGCTCAGAACTAATCAGACCTCATAGCCCAAAGTCTTGGAAAATTAATTTCAAAATCAGACATAAATTTTTTAAGGCACTAGTACAAGTTCTTGTTTCTTATTTTAAAATAAGTCTGCCTAGTGCTAATTTTTATTCTTTAATCACATTATCTACCTGGGGCCCCCAAGTAGTATAAAGTGCTCACTGCCATCTCACCTGTCTGTGTGGGTTTGAGTCTCTGGCTCAGTCAATGTGAGTATGTGAGAAAGCCTTTTGGTAGCTTCTCATGGGTCAGTGATTCTTTCTGGGGTTTTCCCCAGGTTCATCCTTTACCCTTTATACTAGTCACCATGTATAGCCTATCTTGTGCTAAAAAATGATGTTAAACCCTACAACAACAACACATCTACCTTAATCTTGCTATTCATGCCCTCTTGATGTAATTCTGGAATATAGCTCTATCCACTTACTCATTCACATCATGTTATATATTACATCTAGCATAATTAGTCACTGATAACTGTTGCATCTGCACAAATTCTATTTAATACTTCACAGCATAGTCCAATTTGAATACAATCAGTGTTACACAATTTTATTATTTTAAAGTCCCTCTTGGACAAAACACAAAAGTTATCACTGGCATAAAAATGAAAACTAAAAACAAGGTTTACTGAACACTGTAGGTATGTCTGAAATCTGAAAACAATATGGCTTATGGCACAATCCCTAGTGGGTAAATGACATCATACAATAGCTTGCTATTGGGCTAAACAAGCATGTGAGCCAATCACAACACTTAAAAGAAAATAAAGCCAGTAGTTATCAGTGTTTTAAATGGCTTTGTTATTTAGTTTATCATACCTAACCCAGATATGCACAAGTTGATCAGACATTGACTTCAATTGAGTCAGTGAAATTAAATTAATGAAAAGCATTTTGCCAAATAATTGTCAGTTTCCTTTAAAAATTGATTACATGAAATGATTCTTAAATTTTAATGTCCTTGTGATACTGCATTTGAAGCAAATCAAATATGCCAATTAAGAAGCTTCTATGCCATATTTAAATGACATAATGTTATGATCACTTTAGAAGTAGCTGTCAAGTGCAGTGATCTTTACTGTGTTAGTCAAAAGAGTAAATTAAATTAATTAATTAAATTAATAAATTATGTTTGCAAAGAGTGTGCGATTTACATTTTTAATGTAGCTTTTAACAATTTTTTAGTCATATTGCTATGATATCTGCAGTGTGACAGTTTATAGTCATGTCTAGCACTGGGGCATCATGACACGATATGTAACATGATGTCCAACCTAGTCATATTATCCTGACACCAGACCGACCAGTCCTAACACTAACCTCTTAATGCTGAGCGACAAGTGAGGCAGCTGTTAACACCATTTTTTAAAGTCTTTGGTATGACTTGGCCAGGGTTCAAATCTGCGACCTCCTGCATCCGAGGCAGATGCACTAAGCAATAGGCCACGGAAGTGGTTCCTGTTCGTGAAGAAAGTAATTTAAAAATATTCAGAAGTAAAATACAAATGAAAGTAGAGGGATAAAATCTACTCTAAGTCTGCCATCATATCTAAAATGAAATGAGAAGAATTATATTTTTTTCCTTGTTTCTATGAATCAGAATGTAGAATTGTTAAAATAGTGAATTTTCGTTAATTTCTTGTCCTGGACAGGTGAATTAAAAAAAACTTCAGCTGTGTCAGGATTACTTGCATGAAGTTTTTTCCACTGATGGGTTCAAATCAAAATGGGCATGAACTGCAAGTGATGCTGAATTGGATGATTCTGTGTACACCTGGTTCACACAGCAATATCACTATATATACATAACAGACAACAACAGTGCAGAACCAGTTTTTATCTAGCCTAGGTAGTTTCAACTTCCACAGAAACAAATACAAACAATAAGCACAATAAAAAGATTTGAACTTACAAAGCTTTACATAATTTTAAGGATAATGGAAGTAGAGTTTGAAAACTTTGGACATCTCACAAACTACAAAATGGGTCCCTTATGCAAGCAAATTATCCGTTTTGAACCCGCACTTTAAATTAAGTAAATTGGTTTTTAGGTTCATAAATCGATTAACAATAAACTGTTTTGGAAGTTATTACTAGTTGTTGTTATTAATATTACAGAAGCATTGAATAGAATATAATCTTTGTGCTGTAAAAAAACTTTTTCTCTGCAAAACATGTAAACTGGCTAACCACAAAAGCAACAATACTGGTAGATCTATCCTCAAACTGACCAAATGGGATATTTTAGAGGTTTTAGGGGTAACTTATACTTTATCATTAAATCAAAAGCAGATTATTTTGGTAAGAGGTTTTAAGGGCAACTTTTACTTTATCATTAAATTAAAAGTAGATTATTTTGTTACCACATTTATCTCTGTCTTGCAATGTCAATTTGTTCATGTCAATCAAAGTGCATGCATAAGGTACACAATGAATAGTTGTTATTTTGGGGGGTTTATTGCCATGTTTCAGCACATGATAGACTATATATTGTGGCTAGCATAACTAAAAGGAATAACCCTTGAAAACTCCCAGTAAGAACCATTGATCCCATGGGAAGCCATTCACAAGCTTTCTCTCATACCTGCACTGGCCAAGCCTGAGACATGAAGCCATGCAGGAAGAGGTGAGATGGCAATGATTGGTAAAGGTGAGATCCTTAGACCACTCTGTCACCCAGAGCCCAAAACTGTGATGTGAAGAAACAACTGTTATACTGCTGAAACAATGACTGAGAAAAGCATGACAGTTATCGTTTTCATTCAGAGACAAGTCTAAATGATGTGCAGAGAAAATGCCAGAACTCTAAAGCAAGTTTTGAAACACACATAACACTCTTACCACAATCAAGTATTTATGATTATTTCTAAAAAAAAGTTTCCCACAATGGAGAAAAAAGCACATACATTATTTTAAGCCATACCTTTATTGTTTCATTATATCCCTCCAATTTAAAAAAAAAAATGATTACATAAAAATGGGGGGGGTGAAATTTTCACCCCAAAATGTTCAGTTCTAAAACAAGAGATCCTCCTGTACATTTTCACAGGAAGTTTAAAATACATTCCACATAAATAATACAGAAATAAAAAAGGACTGGAAACTACATTTAATAGAAGTATGGTCCAACTGAACATAAAAGTTAAACTCTAAAGAAGCACATAAATACCCTGAAAGGAAATATTCAATACCACAAAAAAGCTACAACTCATCCTCCCAAGCCATGGTTAACAGTCTGCTTTGCTCCTCTATCACCACTGTCCACCTGTGTTGATATTTCCTTGTTTCTCATTATCATGCATAAACCTGTTCTAACATTCACTGCAAGCACATTTAAAATTTTCTTGCCACTTTGACTCAAGATGACCTTTAACGCTGTACAAGTCAAAGCTTCTCTTTCAATTTTTATCATGCAATAAAATGAGCACTTTGAAATGTAGAAGATTGTTGCATTGGGATTTTGTTGTATTTAGTTTATGTATACTCATGAAAAACAAGGAAATCCCAGCATGGGTGGCCACAAATGATAAAGAAGCCTAGTGGATTGTTGCCATTGGCTTGTGATGATGGCAACAATTCAAATAAATTAAAACTCTCAGCATACCATTAGCACAAGACTGGAAAAATAGTTGGCAGTGTGTATTCAATTTAAAATAAAAATACATCTAGAATATAAAAACATACAACTGCTACTGATAATAAGATGACAATGTTTTCAGTTTTTGAAAAAAAATTACATTTAGCATATTATAATAATAATACAGATAATAACAAAAATAACAAGAGCAAGCTTCCATGTAGAACTATTTTTCTGTTGCTAAACATAGCAAATTTCCACAACTTTTATTAGACATAACCCTTGATCCAGGGATTGTCATCCAATACCCATCACAAATATGATGTGTCCTTGTGCTGAAGATTTAAACAAAATGTCACTCTAATTGCAATTCTTATTTGACACTGGACACCTTACCAAAATTCCCAGGATAGAGAATTGAAAATCAGCTTTCCGGCAATTTACGAACCAAGTCTGAGGAGTTTGCTACTTGTCAAATCCAATTATTGAAAATGTCTTTTCACGTTTGCATTCAAGAGTTTGATACTGGTTTTTTTCCCATAGAGTTCATTGTGGTACAAACTGTCAGTCGCCAAATTATACAGCAAATAACATGCAAAGGACATTATGTACATTGTTAAGTCACCAACTGATTGTTTATACCACAATAACTCTGAAAAAAGAACATGTAAACTTATAAATTCAATTCTTTATAATTTTATTTATTTCATATTTTTTTTAAAGATACTTCTATTCAGTTTGGGAAACTTATTTAAGTGTATGAATCCATGTACTGTGCATCTGCTATGTAGCTATTTACTGAATGGGGGATCTCCAACTGCAATGTAATCGCTACATCAACATCTAACAAACAATTCTACCAATGGTAAGCTAATGTTTTGAACATTCCATAGCATGGTCTTAATCTTTCATCAAAACTGGGATCAGTGATCCGAATAGAAGTTCAATATTCAAAGCAAACGATGTGTTGTTTTGTTTGACATATGAATGACTTTTGGATTTGATCATCTCGTTCGTTTATTGTGACTTGGCCAAATCATTATTGTTGAGACAAGAACCAATTTTTGCTTCTTTCAATCTATTTTTGTCTTCATTTACAGTTTAGGCTACCAATAGGGGCTACTTACAAATGAAATTAAGAGTATCAGTTAATGGTTATAGTGATGGGCGTCCAACAGTCAGACAGATATTGACCATGATAGTTATGACACGGAATAGCAAGATTTTTTACCCACCAACCCCCACATCATAACTATCAAGTAAAGGAATTACTGCCAGGACACTAATTTTTTAGTTAAACCAGCTTTTAAAAGTTATTTTTCAGAAAGAGATGTTGGCTATTTTTAGTAATAGCAACATATTGCAGGGGTGGGTTTATGGAGAGGCATCATTTATATAAAACTGGATGACCTTCCTAACAGGATACTATCTCCTAAATATGGATTGAAACTCATCAAAAAGTGCAAAAAAGTCAACAACGGTTTATGCATGGAAAAAATATGACAACTTTTAATTACTTATACGATTCTGAATTTCTGACAACCCTGATGATAAGATACTTTTCTGTAAAATTTGACATGAACTGATCATGCAATTTTGATGAAACTAATATTTAAAGACTTTGATAGCTGCATGAACTTCCTTATGGAAGATTCACATGTCTTATAAGATCATCACATCCTCTATTGTTTTAAATTTAGTCAAGTAGTTATTAATGGAAATTCATTCAATGTTTTGTTTTTTTTTAGTTTTAATAAAGTACAGGTACTCACTCTTCTGATCAGCATTATTAGTCAGTAACTTGAAAGAACTTTATGCCAAAAGACTCTCAAATTTCATTTGTACCAATTCATTGCAAGTGTTTTTTTTGTTGTTCAACTGTGTTTACTTTTGAACATGAATCACTGCCAAATTCATTCTGAATTGTCAACAAAATAGAGGATGGTACGGAGGATTATTTCATAGGCCATTAAAGCAGAGTTATCTGGAAACTATGAGAGTTACATCACAACAGCTGACCCATGCTGGCCTGGAAAGGATTCAAACCCATAACCCAATGGCTGCAAGTTTAAGCTAACAACTAAGACAGCATGGGAAGAATAAAAACAAAAACGCTACCCATTATGATGCACCAACCAACACCAATTTTCATTACTGTAGCATGAAATGGTTTGATTATAGCAAACTGGATAATGATAAAGAAGATGTAACAAACAATTGACTAAAAATATAAACATCACTAACAAATTAGGTCACAATGTCCTAATTTTAGTATAGGTGAGTTACTCTGCATAAGATACATTTACATACTGCCATGAGTGTAAGTAAAATAGGATCCAAGATAATAATGTGTAATAATCAAGTAGCCAAAATTACACATCCTTATGTGTGATAATTGGGTCACAGTGACCTAGTTTTAGCATTATGACTTATTCTCTTTGTGATGAATTCACATGCAACTTTTCATGAGTATGCAAAACAGAATCACATATAGTGACTGTCTAACAAAGAGATGGCTAAAGTTTTGTTATGGATGAAATGCTCTCTTTAAGGTTTATTCACAAAAAACATTCATGAGTGCAAGTAAAATAAGATCCAATACACCAAGACTGTAATGAATAAATGAAGAAAACCAGGAATACATGAACAAATGTATGAAGGTACACGTAAACAAATGGGCAAAATGCTATATCCCCTCTCAATTTCATCTGAGCATTTACTGCTGGAGTCTTATGGAATATTAAATAAGCATTATTTAAATAAAATGAACAGGTTTAATGCTGTGATTCTTTTTTAAAAAAATTTTGAAACAGATGAATTGTATGTATTCCATAGGGGTAGCATACCATCCGCTGACTTCTGGGAGAAAGCCACAGTCAAGCATACAAAAGAGCACAAAAGGAAATGCTTGCATAATTATCTGTACTTACTTTTTTAACATGATACACTGTGAAATGCTGTATGAAATACAAAACTTTTCCTTAAATTTGTATTTCCAAGTTAATTAAAAAATGTGTTCATGTCAAACTTAATTCTTAAATATTTAGGAATTACTTTAAAAATATATATCTATAAAAGAAACAGCATCTATATATATAAAATAAAAAACTGACAAAACACTGATGTTTCATGAATGTCTACTGATGAAGCTGCTGGACCAGTGAAAAATATCTTTCATCATGCACAGCATAACTTAAATATTCTGAAAACTTGCAAATAGTTAGATTGCTGCAATTTATATGAAAGTCAGTTTCATGCTCATATGATCCTCCAACTGGATGCAGCATCTCTCTCTCCCTCTCTCTGTCTCTCTCTCTCTCTCTCTCTCTCTCTCTCTCTCTCTCTCTCTCTCTCTCTCTCTCTCTCTCTCTCTCTCTCTCTCTCTCTCTCTCTCTCTCTCTCTCTCTCTCTTTTTTTTTACATTTAGTCTTTTTAACCGAGGACCAACTAGACCCCATAAGAACTCTTGATGAAAACCTCATGTCAAAATGAAAAACCTCATGTCAAAATGACTTTCCACAAAAGACAGGTAGCAATAAATTTTTACTTAGATTGGTGCCATTTTAATTTAGGAGCAACAAGACATCTTTTGCAGTCTACAGGTGAAAACTCTGTTGTGATATGACTTTCTGTTTAGGAGTATTGATAGCAAGATTCCCAAGATGGCACTGTTTTCATTTAGGACCAACTAGACTTTGGGATGAATGTGTATAAAATTTAGCTGCAATCCTCCTAGTAGTTTCAGAGGAGTAACAATAAGAAACAAACAATGATGGACAACATATCATACCATGAGCTCTCATTGGTCTATGGTCAGTAGAAGTTATAATTTTTAAAAAAACTTAATATAATATAATATTTATAAAAGTGTTCAACTCTTCAAATGAAATGAGTTGATCTTTCAGGACTACTAGCTCACATGATTTGGATTTGCATGCCCTTTAACTCTGTTTCTATTATTCCACTTGATTGATCTGACAAAAGACATAATTAAGGTGGTAATAAAAAGCAGGTCTGTTTAATTATTTGGATTGGTACATTAAACACTTACTACAAATCAGAGATCAAAAGGCAGTTGACACTTAATTAGGTTCTCTGAAACAGTCATACAGTCAAACCTGGTTATCTCAATTACATTGGGAGTGAGTGTGAAAAAATCATTACTGGGTCCAGAGATATCAGGGTTTAGTTGATAAATCTACTGCAGAACAATGCTTATGCATCTGAAGTACCAAAAAGAGAGTTTGTTGCTAAAAGCAAATGGCATTTCTAATGCACAATAAAAATAACAATTCAGTCATGACTGGTTGCAGAAAAAGAAGACTGGGTGTCTTTTAAATGAGATTAAGTAACAAGTCACACATTTTTGAAACAATAAGTTACTGTAACAATGTCAGTGGTCTAAAGTTGTTTTTATTTCCCTGTGAATAGCCTCATACCTTTGGTAGCCTCAGCAAGACAATAATTTTCTCATGCTATCCAAAATCCAGGCCAAATGAAGTACATGTACATGTAGGACTATACTTTTGTTCAAAAAATATTTTCTTTCATTAGAGTTGACTTGTGACTAGCAGCAAAATGTAATTGACCAATACTGTACATGAAAATCAATAGATTTTTTTTATTTTTTATTTTTATCAAAGGTTCCTTTACACCAGTATATGCTGGTTTTTACTGATTACATTTGCTTCCATACCAGAAAGAGATGGGGCTGTCTGTATTCATTTACCTACAAAGTGTAAAATGTGATTCAAGTCTTTAAAGTTAACCGTCTCAACATCAAATTTTAAATGAAGCCAACTTATTCCATTCATGCGGTTGTAGTATGATATCCCTCCCGACTCTGATCAGTGACCAAGAACACAACACCAGAATGAGGGTCAGCTAATCTCTTTGATTGCAAGACTTTGATATTCAAGACAAAAACAATACAAATGAAAGCACTCCTCTTTCCGTTTCAAATTTAATCCTATCAGTCGCCTTCTGCTTCATTCCATTTGTATTGAAGAATATGTAATCATGGTACTGCAATTGACAATTTCATTTTTTTAAAATACTGAGAGCTATGGGTTTTCTTTTTTACAATACCGTTGCTGCTTTTATTTATTCATGTTCTAAACAAATTAATAACAAAGGGGGATGAGGGGGCAGCTTAGTTTTGAATTTGCAGGTTTATATTTATAGATTATTGTGAGTCATATGATCCATGCTCAAATTGAAGGCTTACACTCGCAAGCATGGAAACACTTAAAACTATTACCAAATTTGTTTTAAATATGTTGTGTAAAACAAATAGAATTTAACTTGATAATTTTTTGACTTACATATAAGATTAAATTCATGATGCTGGACAAACTATATTGTCGTTGTATTGACATGTGATAATGTCCATTTTAAACACAACTTATTATTATGTATATGTAAATTGTTTGTATGTTAATTTTAAATTCTTTTTTTTTTGTTGCACAACATTGTATTGTAATGACTATTTTCATGTGATTCGATATTTTTTTAAAAAAGTAGATTCAGTTTATATAGAATGTAAAAGCATTACATTAGCATTACTTTTAGCTTACTCTGGTTCATAAGGTTTTCAAACATCAAGTGATAATGATTAGCTATTTCCAAGGTCATATTGGCCCATGTGTTACCCATGTGTAAACATTTTTTTTTAATTATTTATTTCTAGCTTGAGAATCTGACTTTTTTATAGGGCTATTCTAAGCTACATGACAAAAAGAATTTTTTTTATTGCGAAGCTCAAGTAGGAAATCATGTAGCCTGGCATATGAAATACCATGTGATCTAATATTAGGCTTAAAACAACCAATAGGTATTAAATTAGTCAAAAAAGATACCTTTAGGAGCTCAGAGGCATTTTCTGTTGTTGCCAATTTTGAGTTATTTGTTATTTAAGAATAATTTATATTCTCTGGAAAATAAGTGCTTCTTCATTAAAGTTTCGGACAGAGACATTCAGTGGAAATTTTTTGAAATTCTAAAGTTGGAATATTATTCTTGATTCACAAAATTCAATGAGGAACTGTTGTCATCAGTACTACCTAATCTGACATCATCTCCTTCTATACTGGAATTTCATCAAGATTCAAACCTGAATTCAATTAGAAATGTTTAAAGATAGAACTTATATTTTTCAATTCTAGGATTAATTTTTTAATTATTTTCACAAACCATAAGTCTTATTTTCTATTTTTACATTGTTTTCTAGGGAAATAAATTATTTTTGTTAAAATTTACAAAGCTAGTTGACTTCACTCTTTTCGCTTGTTATTTTTGTACGAGCCTACATGTAACATTATGTGAAGGTCAGAAACACATTCATTCAATTTCTTAAAGCATTGTTTACAAGATAATCTTCTCCACTCTATGCAAGTGATAAACCATGCATTGATGAGATTGGTTGATTAGCATTTGCACCAGTAAAATTTTGTCTTCTTGCAACTTATTCCATCATAGCCAGTACAAGGTACCGGTAATAGCATAAACGCCTTTCATTTCTTGTAAAATTTCTGAGATGGATGTTAAATTTAGCGGGTCCACATGTTACTTCGGAACGAAGCTTATGCCCAACATAACTGGGTTATTAACTTAACAGGGGTTGAGATAAGTGGTAAAAAAATAGCATAACAAAGAAGGATTTTTCAGGACTGGACTAAAACACTCCACATACATCGGTTCTTGAGATAACCAAGGTCAAGATAAGTGGGTTTGATTGTATTTGTGTTGGCAGATTGACATATACATGAGAGCATTTCGCATTTATGATGATATGCTGAAAAAGAATTAAAAGACAGAACTAAATCATGAATTTGACCTGACAAAACTTGTTTAATTGGTATTTGTTTTCTAAAGTACTGCCACCAGAATATATTGCTGACATTCCATTGATTGAATATTGTCTTTGATAGAACAAAAAAAAAAAATTAAACAAAAAATCTGAACAAATAATAATATTTCTTATAAAAGTTAAAAATTTCATAATATTTAACCAGATTTCTGGACACTATCTACCATTTTGGATATTTTTTATCTCAATTTTCTACACATTTAAAAAATTGGGGTCAGTTCTTCTGGTATTTTTTAGATGAATAAAAAAACTAGGTTTCTTGCCTGACACTGCAAGCTAACAAGTTATTGAGGGAGAGATGTGCTGTTATTGTATTAGAATCATATCAAAAAATTACACTTTTCATGATTTATTATGAGACAGAAGTTGCAGCAATATCATTTTATGTCCAATCTCTTCATAGTTTACATAACAATATTATACTTTGGTCATAAGCAATGTCATTTTGATAACATTATAAGGTAATTATTATTAAATTCAGTAAGCTGTGCAGAAAATGTTTATTTGACAACCATCAACATCTTCAACAAAACTATAACATTCATCATATCACTGGCACATCTATCCATGTTTATACAGGTGAGATAAGCCAATTAAATGTAACCACTATGATCTACCCTCCTGATGTCTGACTTGTAGAAAATCTAAGCAGTTCTGATGACATCAATGTTGATACCTGAAAGTGATACCTGCATCTTTCTTTTAGTTTACATGTACAAAACATTTAAGCAAACCTTTATCTTGCTTTCAATTTACATACAGAAAACAAAGAAATGCAGAAAATAACCTTTGATGTTGCCTCTCTATTACAACAATGGCAACCAGAATCACAGTTCCTGCAGCAGGTCTTCAGTTTACGGTAGAAGAAAACAATGAGCAAGATGATATAGTTGATGAGGGTCAATGGTGGAGGTAGACTGAATCTTTCCTTGAAGTCAGCCACTAATGCATAGCGCTGGAATTTCCAGATCTCGCTGGCTTCCGAGTCAACCTTAGAGATTGACAAGCTGTAAAAGATAATCAGCATATATACTGCAACTGCTCTCTGCATATCTACCACTGCATATTGAGCCAACAGATCTGGGTCTCTGCAGTTTGTTAATAGTAATCAGTAAAAAACAACAACATAGACTCTGATCTGCCAGCACATTGCATGATGGCAGTTCTGGCTCAATGTTGTTTGAAGATCGACTTGGCTTACTATTGAATATATACAGGACATCACTGTGTAGAAAGTATCCTACTCTGATAACAAGGAATAAAAATTTAGAAATTGTCTGTTTCAAAACTGAGTGAAACCAAATAACCCTGACTGACATATTAACCTTGAGAAGTGGAAATCATCTCTTTGCTTTATCCATCGATGTCTATCACAGCTAGTTTAGAGGCCAAACAAATTAAAAGCAAGTTTTAGAAAATGAATACATCCTACAATAGAACAAAGTTGCTATATAAGTCCTGCCAATTAAATTCATATAAAGACCTGTGGTTGAAATGAAGTCATCCTCTTTAAGGTAAGCTGCAGGAACCAAAGAATGCTGTTGTTATTGTTTTGGGTACCATTTTTCAGAAAATGACAGACTATATGCAACAGAAAGTAAATTTAATGGAAGAAAAACCCAAGACCCCTCCAGGAACCCTGATTTACATGAAGCTACTGGCAAGCTTTCTCATCTATCCACACTGGCCAAGCTCCTGACTTGAATCCATGCAGGGAGAGGTGAGATGGCAGTGATTGATAAAGGCTAGTGCTTTAGACTACTCCGTCACCTGCAGCCCTTAAGTTTTACCACGTTCACTATAAGAAATGTTGGTATTATTGCCTTGCATGGCATGGGTGGGACAGCAAGCACATAACATGCCAACGCTAATATGGTCATAAGCTAAAAAAATTAAAAAGGGTATTAAATGATAAAATATATAAAGATTTTATATATATATATATATATATATATATATATATATATATATATATATAATTCTAACCTGAACATTGCCTGAGAAATGAACATAAAATGCAAAATTTAATCCAAGTCATTGAATCATAAAATATGTATCATAATGACACAATGATCTCCTTTTCCAACCTGCCAACCCTAACAAGACCTTATCCGTAAGGCGGTCGATTTCTTTCCATAAGTTAGACCAGTTTTCAGTAAAGTGTAACAAAATATCAGGTACTGCTATTGACAAGCTGGAACACTTGCATTTAATATTCAGAAGTGTGAATCAAGACTGATGTATTGATGGCAAATATCATGTTCAATTCAAAAGTTTTTAAAGTTTACCTTGACCTTAATTACTTCCAGCAGTTTCAAAAACTGCAGTTCCAAACAATACTTAGCTCAATGGCTTCATGATACCTCTCAACCAGACATAACCATTCACAAAAAAAACTGGTGATGGAAATTGTATTTCCCACCCTATGACATACTCAAATCAACCCGATGTCCACTGAACATAATTGCTGCCCTTCCTGCCTTTTCCCCCCAAGTCTGTGATTATTCCATTCTTATTCTTCTCTACTATTAAAACTATTTAAGGGGAATATTTTCCCATTTGTCCTGATCACTCACCATTAAAAAACCCAATAGCATGGTCATGCACATGTTTTGCATAACAAAATATATACAGTTTAAAGAGTCTGAGGTACTCAGAAAAGCAAGTCTGGCTTCATGATCTATGTATTAGAAAACCTGGATACAAATCAAACTTAGAAAAATCAGTTTGGATTTTACCACAAACAGTCATATTTCCATAAAGTGTACTTTTATTCTGTTAGAATATACTTTAAGGATATTGTTTATAAAACTTGTGGCCAAACCATAAGGGTTGGCAGGTCTATCTTCATATAAAGCCACCCCATCGAGTGTGAGGGTAATAATGAATTCTTGGACTTTGTACCAGATGACATTAGATAGTGACATCTACTGGTACTGTTAATGTGGACTTAACTTTCACTGTTTATTTGTATGCTTTTTATCTGAGTAGACACTGCTGATGACACTGGGTATAGTACAATAGTGCTCCCCCTTTGCTGAAGTGAATTAATTACTATACAGCTTAGTGCAGGATTTTGTGAAGCTCATCTGCAATTACAGGTATAATACAGTTCATAATCTTTGGCATCTTCTGGTAAAATGAGTTAGAACAGATTTAATGAGTATTTAAATCCTGTCCAAATCTATATGCCATGTATACTTACGAAAACATTGCAAAAAGCAATGTGACTAGGATGAGTTTGCAGGTGAGGAGATACTGAATCACGATGATGTAGCCAGAAAGACTCATGTAGGGACAAGTCTGGATGGGCTGAATGGCAGGATCTAAAATAAAAGATAAACAAATTTGTTAAAAATGTTTGATTTTTAAAATCAACTTTAACTGAACAGAACAAAATAGAATGACCACTTGTATTATGCCATCATCATGCTTTGGGAACAGTGATCGTGACTTGAAATTGTTTATACAGTTTTAATACTCACAAGAACAGTGCTGTGAAAGAATAATTACAAAAGTCAAGAGGTCATCAGAGATTTAAAAGCTGAAGTAAACTGGTCTCATGGATTTATGTTCCATGAACAAGAGGCCCAAGTGTGTCTGATATCACTTACCTAGCTTATATTAATAGATGACCATTTAACTAAGCGAGCTTAAGTAGTACTGTAAGAACACAACCTAGGTACACTGTCTCCCATACTTTATATAATTTTGGTTTTACTTATTTTACTATATCCTAAGAAAAGTTCCTTCTAATGATGACATAATTGATAGGCAGTCTCTTTCTAATGATAATGACATAATTATTAGGCAACCTCTTTCTAATGATAATGACATAATTGATAGGCAGTTTCTTTCAAATGATAATGACATAATTGATAGGCAGTCTCTTTCTAATGATAATGATATAATTGATAGGCAGTCTCTTTCTAATGATAATGATATTATTGATAGGCAGTCTCTTTCTAATGATAATGACATAATCAATAGGCAGTCTCTTTTTAATGATAATGACATAATTATTAGGCAGTCTCTTTCTAATGATAATGACATAATTGATAGGCAGTCTCTTTCTAATAATAATGATATTATTGATAGGCAGTCTCTTTCTAATGATAATGACATAATTGATAGGCAGTCTCTTTCTAATGATAATGACATAATTGATAGGCAGTCTCTTTCTAATGATAATGACATAATTATTAGGCAGTCTCTTTCTAATGATAATGACATAATTGATAGGCAGTTTCTTTCTAATGATAATGACATAATTGATAGGCAGTCTCTTTCTAATGATAATGATATAATTGATAGGCAGTCTCTTTCTAATGATAATGATATTATTGATAGGCAGTCTCTTTCTAATGATAATGACATAATCAATAGGCAGTCTCTTTTTAATGATAATGACATAATTATTAGGCAGTCTCTTTCTAATGATAATGATATTGATAGGCAGTCTCTTTCTAATGATAATGACATAATTGATAGGCAGTCTCTTTCTAATGATAATGATATAATTGATAGGCAGTCTCTTTCTAATAATAATGATATTATTGATAGGCAGTCTCTTTCTAATGATAATGACATAATTGATAGGCAGTTTCTTTCTAATGATAATGACATAATTGATAGGCAGACTCTTTCTAATAATAATGATATTATTGATAGGCAGTCTCTTTCTAATGATAATGATATAATTGATAGGCAGTCTCTTTCTAATGATAATGACATAATTTTTAGGCAGTCTCTTTCTAATGATAATGATATAATTGATAGGCAGTTTCTTTCTAATGATAATGACATAATTGATAGGCAGACTCTTTCTAATGATAATGATATTATTGATAGGCAGTCTCTTTCTAATGATAATGATATAATTGATAGGCAGTCTCTTTCTAATTATAATGATATAATTGATAGGCAGTCTCTTTCTAATGATAATGACATAATTGATAGGCAGTTTCTTTCTAATGATAATGACATAATTGATAGGCAGTCTCTTTCTAATGATAATGACATAATTGATAGGTAGTTTCTTTTTAATGATAATGACATAATTGATAGGCAGTCTCTTTCTAATGATAATGACATAATTGATAGGCAGTCTCTTTCTAATGATAATGACATAATTGATAGGCAGTCTCTTTCTAATGATAATGACATAATTGATAGGCAGTCTCTTTCTAATGATAATGACATAATTGATAGGCAGTCTCTTTCTAATGATAATGACATAATTGATAGGCAGTTTCTTTCTAATGATAATGACATAATTGATAGGCAGTCTCTTTCTAATGGTAATGATATAATTGATAGGCAGTCTCTTTCTAATGATAATGACATAATTGATAGGCAGTCTCTTTCTAATGATAATGACATAATTGATAGGCAGTGTCTTTCTAATGATAATGATATAATTGATATAGTCTTCTGCTCATAACTGAAGTCATCCAAAATCCTGCTGATATAAAAGTATTTATTATGTTTCACAAAAACTAGATGAAAATGTAGTCTCTAGATCCAGCATAGTAACAAACAGCCAATCAGAAACAAGGTATCTGTTTAATGTACACTGATCACATTTATTTTAGAACTTTGCTATGACAATGATAACACTACATCAGCTTTAAGTGGAGCAACAAACTGTGATGGGAATACAGTCTCATCAGTGATAAAAATGTCACACAATGTATATTAATGCATACACCATGCTCATATTAAATCTGACATCTTGATAAAATAAATCTGTACAATTAACATCTGATCAGAAATATAGTTTTTGGGTTGTAGGCAAGCTCAGCCAATCAAATGCAATATCACAACATTACACTGCATGAATTTCATTAATCTTCATACTCAACCAAGACCTTGATCAGATGGGCTTATTTACCAGTTTGATATAAATTCTATATAAAAATATGGTCTCCAGTGTTAAAAAAGCCTATGCTAATTAGATGCAAGTGTATCTCCAAAATATGCACAGGTCTTGCTCTAATAAAATTTCAAGGTTTGTCACAATCATATCCGAAATATTAACTCTACAGTGACAAGTGCAACCAATCAAACACATGATCACCTCATTAATACGCATAGATCATGCTCATTATCAAAACAGTCCAATTTCTTAATGATATAAACATATATTTCAAGTTTGATCAAAACTGGATCAGAAGCATGGTTTCTAAAGTGGTAACAAGCTCAGCCAATAAGATGCAAGATTACATCATTAATATGTGTGGATCTTATACCTCATAAAACCCATCCAAGATCTTGATGATGTATTACCATATTTCTTCAAGTTTCACCAAAATCAAATCAGAAATCCAGAAAGGCAGCAATCTTAGCCATCAGATGCAAGGTCACTTCATTAATATTTAACTTACCTGAGATTTGATCATAAGTTATAAATTCCAGATTTGATCAAATCAGATCAAAAATATGGTTTCCAAAGTGGCAGCAATCTCGACCAATCACACGTAAGGTCAATTCATTAACTTTTAACTTTCCTGAGATCTGATGATGAGATAAGTATACATTCCAAGTTTGAACAAATCAGATCATAAATCTAACCTCCAGAGCTGGAACAAATCCAGCCAATCAGATGCAAGTTTACTTCAGTACTATGAGTAGGTATCTCTTTATGATACCATTAATGAGCTTGATGATTCAAGTCTATATTTCAAACTAACTAGAGGGTAATTAATAAATATATAGCTCACTTTTACCTTCATTAGTTTCCATTAGCCATTGTAAACATTATCATGCAGAAAATAAATTCAGACAATAGTTATCTTTGCCCTTTTGCTAATTAAATTTCTTCATAGTTGAAATCTTAACTATTAATTGGCACTTTATAGCCAGTATTGTGCTGGTAATATTGTTTAACTACCACCTATTGATCTACTGTGACAGCACATAAATTACACAAAAAATGATAAAAAAAACATTTTTAATATCATAAATGTAAATGTAATAAGTTGATAAGAAAAAGATTTTCTTTTATATTATTTTTTAGAATCACTGTTCTTACAATTTCCTTGGAAAGCTACTATCACTGTTCACCACTAGAATCCAGATTTACAGAGTGAAAACCTGACATTTGATTATTGTTAAACTGTCAGAATTTATGAATCAGTCATTACTTTGACTGACCATTACAGATGAGGCCTCACATATGAAGATTGCTGAAGACTCACCTTATTCATATATTCCTTCAAATGCACAATGAAGTTCAGCAATATTTCACAAGAAACTACATACAGTCATTAAAATGGAACGCTGAACAGACATATTTATTCCTACTTCCAACTGCATTTGCCAGAAAGGGTTTCTGAGTAGGCTAGGATGTATATAGGTTTAGCATGGATAAATCAATGTCAACTGTTTGTTATAGCTACTGTCTTTGGTTTTGAGGGTGTAGTGGTAACAGTGATGTATCAAGTTACAAGAACTGAACATAAACAACACCCAAGAAATTAAGCTATAACACAAATTTGAAGAAAGCTAATAAGCATGAAATACAAGTCACCGATACCTCTTGACTGCAAAGAGGATGTAAAACGTATCCCCAGAAGATATTACAATACTTGTACCTAATGCATAGTTGAATTAACCAGTCTGGTGGGAGGCTGATGATCCCACAAACTGGTGAAAGAAAAACAATATGATAACACAAACTGGTGAAGGAAAAACAATGATAATACAAACTGATCAAGGAAAAACAAAAATTGTAGACTACTGCAAGATGGCATCCACATTGGCCAACTTTTGTGCTATGACAGACTAAGTAGAACATGGGAAGCATATAATATGCCAAGAACTCATGTGGAGATGAACTAAAATGTTAAAAGTTAAGCTAAGCCAGCAATGGAAGAATAGGTCACAATGAGTGTGGTAGTGACAGAAATGTGTATCATCATCATTGTTAGGATTCTAGCATAAATAGTTCCTGAATTGAAGATAATATGCACCTAGCATGTGAAAACATGTGGTCATGATCTCATGAGCAAAATGCAACAGCGTAACCAGAAAAACATGCTTCTTACTGCAACAAATGCAAAAGATTTTCCACTTAGCATCAAAGACTTTGGATGGAACATGTCTCCTGGACTAAATGAAACACTTGGTAACTTTGTGTAAAAACTTGTCTTGAAAGAGATCATTGTACATGAGCCAGGAGTGAAGGTAGGCTGTTATGAAGAGGTGAGGGAACCCATGTGTTGTGACAGCAGAAAGTCTCCTCCCACTCCACAGGTAATGTCCTGGGCTAGTCCGCCAGAAGGTCCAGAAGATTCTGGAAGCACAATCATTAGGACTTCCAACAGACCAACGGGCTATGAAAATAGTCTAACAGTGCATTCATTAGGACTACCAATGGGCTATGAAAATGTTCTAAACAATGCATTCATTAGGACTAAAAAAGAGATATGAAAACGGTCTAACAGTGCATTCATTAGGACTACCTATTGGCTATGAAAATGGTCTAACAGAGCATTCATTAGGACTACCAAAGAGATATGAAAATGGTCTAACAGTGCATTCATTAGGACTACCTATTGGCTATGAAAATGGTCTAACAGAGCATTCATTAGGACTACCAAAGAGATATGAAAATGGTCTAACAGTGCATTCATTAAGACTACCTATTGGCTATGAAAATGGTCTAACAGTTCACTCATTAGGACTACCAAAGGGATATGAAAATGGTCTAACAATGCATTCTGACTACCAACAGGCTATGAAAATAGTCTAAACAGTGCATTCATTAAGCCTACCAAAGGGATATGAAAATGGTCTAACAGTACATTCATTAGGACTACCAACAGAATATGAAATGGTCTAAACAGTGCATTCATTAGGACTACCAACAGGCTATGAAAATGGTCTAACAGTACATTCATTAGGACTACCAACGGGCTATGAAAATGGTCTAACAGTGCATTCATTAGGACTACCAAAAGGAAATGAAAATGGTCTAACAGTGCATTCATTAGGACTACCAACGGACTATGAAAATGGTCTAAACAGTGCATTCATTAAGACTACCAAAGGGATATGAAAATGGTCTAATAGTACATTCATTAGAACTACCAACGGACTATGAAATGGTCTAAACAGTGCATTCATTAGGACTACCAACAGGCTATGAAAATGGTCTAACAGTACATTCATTAGGACTACCAACGGGCTATGAAAATGGTCTACAGTGCATTCATTAGAACTACCAAAGGGATATGAAAATGGTCTAACAGTGCATTCATTAGGACTACCAATGGGCTATGAAAATAGTCTAACAGTGCATTATATTAGGACTACCAACGGGCTATGAAAATGGTCTAAACAGTGAATTCATTATAACTACCAACAGGCTATGAAAATGGTCTAACAGTACATTCATTAGGACTACCAACAGGCTATGAAAATGGTCTAACAGTGCATTCTTTATGACTACCAACGGGCTATGAAAATAGTCTAACAGTGCCTTATATTAAGACTACCAACGGGCTATGAAAATGTTCTAAACAGTGCATTCATTAGGACTACCAACAGGTTATGAAAATAGTCTAACAGTTCACTCATTAGGACTACCAAAGGGATATGAAAATTGTCTAACTATACATTCTGACTACAAACGGTCTATGAAAATGGTCTAAACAGTGCATTCATTAAGACTACCAAAGGGATATGAAAATGGTCTAACAGTGCATTCATTAGGACTACCAACGGACTATGAAATGGTCTAAACAGTGCATTTATTAGAACTACCAACAGGCTATGAAAATGGTCTAACAGTGCATTCATTAAGACTACTAACAGGCTATGAAAATGGTCTGACAATGCATTCATTAGGACTACCAACGGGCTATGAAAATGGTCTAAACAGTGCATTCATTAGGACTACCAACAGGCTATGAAAATGGTCTAACAGTACATTATATTACAACTACCAAAGGGATATGAAAATGGTCTAATGGTGCATTCATTAGGACTAACCAAAGGGATATGAAAATGGTCTAACAGTGCATTCATTAGGACTACCAATGGGCTATGAAAATGGTCTAACAGTACATTATATTACAACTACCAAAGGGATATGAAAATGGTCTAATGGTGCATTCATTAGGACTACCAAAGGGATATGAAAATGGTCTAACTGTGCTTTCATTAGGACTACCTATGGGCTATGAAAGTGGTCTAACAGAGCATTCATTAGGACTACCAACGGGCTATGAAAATGGTCTAACAGTGCATTCTTTAGGACTACCAACGGGCAATGAAAATAGTCTAACAGTGCCTTATATTAGGACTACCAACGGGCTATGAAAATGGTCTAAACAGTGCATTCATTAGGACTACCAACAGGTTATGAAAATAGTCTAACAGTTCACTCATTAGGACTACCAAAGGGATATGAAAATGGTCTAACAATGCATTCTGACTACCAATGGTCTATAAAAATGGTCTAAACAGTGCATTCATTAAGACTACCAAAGGGATATGAAAATGGTCTAACAGAACATTCATTAGGACTACCAACGGACTATGAAATGGTCTAAACAGTGCATTCATTAGAACTACCAACAGGCTATGAAAATGGTCTAACAGTGCATTCATTAGGACTACCAAAGGGATATGAAAATGGTCTAACAGTGCATTCATTAGGACTACCAAAGGGATATGAAAATGGTCTAACAGTACATTATATTACAACTACCAAAGGGATTTGAAAATGGTCTAACAGTGCATTCATTAGGACTACCAAAGAGATATGAAAATGGTCTAACAGTACATTAAAACTATCAAAGGGATATGAAAATGGTCTAATGGTGCATTCATTAGGACTACCAAAGGGATATGAAAATGGTCTAGCTGTGCTTCCATTAGGACTACCAACGGGCTATGAAAATGGTCTAACAGAGCATTCATTAGGACTACCAACAGTCTATGAAAATGGTCTAACAGTGCATTCATTAGGACTACCAACAGTCTATGAAAATGGTCTAACAGTACATTCATTAGGACAACCAATTGGCTATGAAAATGGTCTAACAGTGCATTCATTAGGACTACCAATGGGCTATGAAAATGGTCTAACAGTGCATTCATTAGGACTACCAAAGGGATATGAAAATGGTATAACAGTGCATTTATTAGGACTACCATTGAGCTATGAAAATGGTCTAACAGTGCAATCATTAGGACTACCAAAGGGCTAAGAAAATGGTCTAACAGTGCATTCATTATGACTACTAATTGGTTTTGAAAATAGTCTAAACAGTGCATTCATTAGGACTACCAATGGGCTATGAAAATGGTCTAAACAGTGCATTCATTAGGACTACCAATGGGCTATGAAAATGGTTTAAACAGTGCATTCATTAGGACTACCAATGGGCTATGAAAATGGTCTAAACAGTGCATTCATTAGGACTACTAATGGGGTATGAAAATGGTCTAAACAGTGCATTCATTAGGACTACCAATGAAAATGGTCTAAACAGAACATGTCCTTGCTTCTTAAGTATTTGAGGGATCATCCTGAAGGGTGGGAAGGTGAAGGTAGATAGGCAATACCACTTCAGGTTGAAAGCATCCACTGCGCAGGCTGTCTGGTCAATGACTGGAGAAATTTAAAACAGGAGCTTGATAATAAGCCTTGTTGCAAACAAGTAAATAACATAATATAGGGTCTTCCGAAGTCTGAATGCAAATCTGCAACATACTGGGATGGAGACCATTCCATGATGAATAGCTTACCTCTCCTGGAGTGATTGTCTACCAAATAATACTTTTGCCATGAATGTGACAAACTCCGAGGGTAAGCCTTCTGAGGCTGCACAGCACTGGAGGTTCCAAACCTCCATGCAAAGACAAGGGGACATGTGTGCATCCTTGTCACTTGTGTTATACAACCAATGATGTTTTGTCAAATACTTCTGTTTTTGTTGACACACCCCTGAAGGATTAAGAACTCTGCACTCATTTTCAAATTGTTGATGTCCTGAGCACAGTAATTACTCCCATGATCCTGATACAAGCCCTGAGTGTAGAGGCTGGACCAATTGACAGAACGCAAAATTGCAAGACCGCCCTATTAAAGCAAAATTTGCAGGTATGTATCCTGAAGGTCGATGAAGATCACTCATCTTGAATTCTTCCTCCTGTAGAAACTTGTTTAAGGAAAAAGGGGACCAGGAAAATGCAAAAGTAGAAGGTTAAAGACTGATCCTTTATCACCCTCCTACTACACAGTTTGGAGAATGAAGAGTACCTCTTCCTTTGTTCATAGCAGGTACAAACACATTGTTTGGTAACCTCCTTCTTTTATTTGAAATAAACCATATATTGTTTGTAATGCCTAACCAAACCACTCAAAACAGTTTAGCCTACATATGGGAACCAATGTCAGAGCAGTTCTCTGAACATTCTTAGGAAAGGGACAAGAGCTAGCCAACTTCATTCTTGAGCCTTTGTGGCATTCTCTTACAGGAACTGAATGTTGAGCGGATGCTCTTAACTGGAGTTGTTGTTCGGACTGGGGATATAAATCTTAGAATTTCATTGAAGGATCATGTGGACATTCTTGATAATTCCATTTCTTGGATAGTATTGATAAACCCAATGCAGATATGAGTGTTACTGGTCTCTCAATCCTGTGAAGCCACAGAAAAAACAAGCCCTCTGATGAGGGTCTCTGCAAGCAGACCTCATAAGATTCTTACTGTTCTCCATTCAGACCTTGGATATCTCCAGAGCAACATCTCAGCAGATGTGCAGAACCATTTTCACCCTGCTTCACCAGATGATGATGTCAGTCCATGGACTGCAACATTAACCTCAATAGCATGGAGCCAAGGCTCTAATGTCCATGACTGCATGCAAGGGAAGGAACAGTCACTTCCTCTAGTGTAATGTCCCACACCTCGTTAGGATTTGGTGGGATTGCAGGAAATGGGCAGATGCCAATCCAACCCCTGACATCTGTATGCAGATTCCCAATATAAAAAATTTAACACTAACCTGGAGAGAGGGGTTCTCAACCCAATCTGTATCCCCATACTAAGGAAGCTCAAATTATGGGTGACGTGTAATTGGTACTCACATTCTGGTGACAGGTCAATAACTTGTAAGGTGACTTTGATCCATTTTTGGATCTTGTTGATATCTATTGAAGTTCTCCTCATTTTGGGTAGCTTGCTCCTGCCACTAATAACAGGCTTCAGGTACTGATGGGGTACTGCTCCTCTTACCTCATAAAAGCATGTGATGTGATTCACTCTCTTACTGCTTATTTCCTGCCAACCCTAACAAGACTGTCTCAGTATGGCAGCTGATTTTTTCCCATAGGTTTGATCAGTTTAAAGTAAGGTGTAACAAAATTATATACTGCTAATATAAAGCTAAAAACTTGTATTTAAACAGTCTGGTATTCAAAACATGTGCTAACCCTTTAACTACGACTACCGCATTTGAGCGTCGCCTGTAAATAGCTCCTGAACCCCACTGACGCATATATGCAGTGTTGATAAGCCTTGTTTAAAACCCCAGTGTCACTTATGAGCGCGTAGTTCTGCTGTACTCAAAACCCCAGTGTTGCATATATGCGGACGTAACTGCTATGTTAACTAAATGTTGATTGGCTGAAAGTACAGATATTTACTTATTTTTCATTATCATAACCAATGAGAAGACTGGTTACTGAACATTTTGATACCAGTTGGAAAGCTGAGAGGTTAAATTTCGACACGCGGGAAGGAAATTTCCAGCAATGTACAAAACACGTGTAGTTGAGATAAACAAAAATGGATTCCTAGTCAGATATTTGTGACTTTAAAGGGTTCAGTGCAAGCAATATCAAAGAGTTTAATGGATCATTCTTAATAAATGGATCAGATAATGATGCTAGTCCCGTTTCAACACTAGATGTATGTGATTTTGATTCAAATGACGATGATTTATTTTGTGCGATTCAAAACAGTTTACGCAATGGGGATTTCTTGTCTGATTGTTGTAGGAGTAAAATGGAAATATATGAATAACAGACACTATATAAGGTAAGCTGCTTTTTATTTCACTGAAATCCAGCAAAAAGTAATGAAATAATGAATAAACGTAACCATTTTTGTATTGTCAGTTTCCGTAGCCAGCCATGATGATGCTCTAGTATTCAGCCTAGCAAACAGTATCAGTAGTCTCAGAAACTGATACGCCATCATTCAGCAGTAGAGAAACTGCAGAACAGCTGTAGTAGTTAAAGGGTTAATCATTATGTTCAACTTAAGGTGCTTGTAGGTAAACATAGACCTTGTTTGCTTCAAGTCGAGTTGCACAAACTTCAGTTCCAAACTAGATCTATGCTGCTGAATGGCTTGTTGCTATATTTCAATTTGATGCAATTCTTGGAATTTTGTTTCCAAATCACATGACAGCACTCATAACTCCTGCCATAAGACAAATTCAAACTGACATGATGTCAAATAAACATAACAGTGTCCTGCCAGTGTTTATTCACAAGAATCCTAATATGCTGTCAATTCTTTTGTACTGGTTATTGAAGAGGCTTTTTTTCAATATGCATCTCTTTGCTCGACACCATTTTTATCAAATTCTATAATCAAAGTTTTGATCTTGCAGATGCTTTCATGAAAAAATATGTGCAGTTTGAAGTGTTTCAGGTACTACAATGTTAGTCTGGTTCCCCAAACTCCAATAAATCTAACATAAAACCTGGATCCATATCAAACAAAGATTAGGCAATTATCTGGATTTTATCACAACAATCATATTTCAATTTTTGCCTATATTTTAATGAATGAAGAATTTTATTTTTTCAAAAGAACTATTTCATGGTGAGGAAACATTTTCCACAGATTAGGTCCAAAAAAAGGAGTGCTCTAATTTTTTATACAAGAAATTATGGTACAGTTTATTTCCATAGTTAAAAGTAACATGTAATAAGTTGTATTTTACAACAGGTGTAATGGAGCAGTATAAGTGGAATCTCTCAAGGTGACTGCTGCTCTACAATCTAAAAAATTTCCAAGAATTTAAGATAAGAACATTTCTTTAACTGTTGAGTGTTTAAACCACCTTTGGCTATCTTAATCAATATTAAAATTTTCAAATTAGCCACTGCAGCAGCCATTCTGGATATACAATCATTAATTTTGGGACAACTAAAAACCACTATAAATCTTCTGTCAACACCCACTGAGAATAGAACCATCCATTTCCAAGATGGTTACCATGGTGGCCATAATGGACATCAGATTGGCATTATTTTCAATTTGGACCAACTAGACATTATAGCAAGTCTTTTAGCAAAAACTCAATGTTAATATAACAATACATCTTAATTTTCAAGATGGCTGCTGTGGTGGCCATGCTGGATGTAAAATCAGTGCCATTTTCATTTATGACTAACTGGCCATGATAAGAATCCTTTTAATAAAACCATATTTTTACATGACAGTCCATCCAATAGTAATATTGATAAAATTAAAACCATATTTTTACATGACAGTCCATCCAATAGTAATATTGATAAAATTAAAACCATATTTTTACATGACAGTCCATCCAATAGTAATATTGATAAAATTAAAACCATATTTTTACATGACAGTCCATCCAATAGTAATATTGATAAAATTAAAACCATATTTTTACATGACAGTCCATCCAATAGTAATATTGATAAAATTAAAACCATATTTTTACATGACAGTCCATCCAATAGTAATATTGATAAAATTAAAACCATATTTTTACATGACAGTCCATCCAATAGTATTATTGATAAAATTAAAACCATAGTTTTACATGACAGTCCATCCAATAGTAATATTGATAAAATTAAAACCATATTTTTACATGACATTCCATCCAATAGTAATATTGATAAAATTAAAACCATATTTTTACATGACAGTCCGTCCAATAGTAATATTCATAAAATTACAAATTATCTCAAGATGGCTACCATGATGGGCATACTGGATATCAGATCAACACTATTTTCAATTAAGACCAACCAGACATCATACCAGACTCCCATTGTATCCTGAATATACTTCTAGTCCTAGTTTCACTAGGTGTTTATGTAGCATCTAGAAACACATGTTCTACATCACAAATACTTGTGTACATCTTCACCGACAACAGGAAATCATTAAAGCACACATGTGCAGAAAAATTTGAAGAAAAAATCGTGGTTAGAAATGAAACAGCTGATTTGAAAATCGACTGATAAAATGATGGACAAAAACTCAGATGTGAACATGGATACTGATAGCAAAGGTAGTGACATTGAAGTTGAAGATTTTGATGATTATGAAGATAATATTGACTTAATTGATGGTTTAGATGTAAATAAAGTTGATGAAATAGATGGTGCATGACTGCATCCATTTTTCGACAGCGATACGCACAATTATACTATATTTGAAGGATTTATATACGATTATATCCTGGGTAATTTTTTCTCGGTTGCATCCAGGATTTAAATTGATTGAAGGGCAAATGTGCAACACCCATAAGAATACTGACCTAGTGATGATGTGGACTTCAAAATTTTGACAAAACTTTTAATGATTCAGTTTAAAGATTTCCAGGATTAATTTGTGGACAAGTTTTTTTCAGAGAAACTGCAGGATGAAGTACATGATCTAGATTGTGAACTCAACAAATTGTTCCTAGTATTTAGTTGTGCAGTTTTGGTAAAATTATTATAACGTTTGAACTAACAGTGCTATAAACTTCAAATCTGGACCAAAATATTAGAAATTGAATTATCTTTATTTTATTCCCATACGATTTGGAGCATTTCATTCATCTTCACAAAGAAAAGATTCACTGAAGTTCATGGTAATTTTTTTTATTTTATTTTTTTTTTTTTAAAGCCCTATTTCCAAATACAGTTGTGAGCTTGTACATCAGTAAATTGTAACAAAACATATCACTGCGTTGCCAATTGTATTACCTTTTCAGAGATACATAGTTTTATATACTTTAAAAAATAAATAACAATGTCACAACATTTTTTGTAAACATGGTAAAGGTTATCACAATTTCTTCTGCTGCTGCTGTGTGATGCTCCGTTTTACCACAGTGTATTTAGAATTGCTTCTCAGGATAGAATGGGTTAATATAAGTGATGCAATAAAATAATTTCAAGATGGCTGCTAAGGTGGTCATATTAGATGTCAGATCACCATCATTAAAAGAACCAACAAGACATGACAAGTAGTATATATGACAAGTAGTATTTATGACAAGTAATATTTAGTGAACACCCCATGCTTATATCACCATCTATTCAGAAGTAATGGCAATAACAAAATTTTCAAAATGGCTGCCACTGTAAACATACTGGACATCAGACCTGCACCATTTTCACTTATGACAAACTACTTACTAGAACACAGGATGAATTTGTATGTCGAATTTCAAGGCAATTCCCTAAGTAGTATAGGAGAAGCAGCTTTAATAAACTTGTGCTAATGGATAAATGACACATGATAGACAAAAGCTCTTCTGGTACATGACCCGTATAGGTGAAAACTGCAAAGCTAGTTACACTGGCAAGATTGTTCGAGATGGAAAAACAAACTGATTAAAAGTAGGATAGACACAAGGATATGAAGAATTTATTGTAATCAGCACAAAATGTTTTCTCACATACATCATTCAACATAGTTACATTAGGTCCATAATTGTAGTGTATATATACTAATATGTACACTGAAAATTTGTGTCAGTTATTGGGGACATGGTGATTAACTAACTCAAACACCTGAATTTCAATATAATAGTCTGGTCTGATAAATTAGCATTAACAAGATTTTCAATATGGATGCTACAGCGGCCATATTGGATGTATGATGGGCAAAATTTTCATTTAGGATCATGGCAATACTGTGTACCAAGTTACCTGACTTTCCTTTCTCTTTAAAACTTTTGTGCAGGAACTTAGTATTAAAAAACTGATGTTCTGCAAGTTTATGAAATTAGACTAACAAAACTTTTTGAGCATTCTTAACTTTTGTTTCTCTACTAAATACAAAATTTCATGTCTGTAGGTTTATTCCAAGTACCACTTTGAGCATCAGCTTGAAGTTTTTATCAGAAAGCTCTGAGAATATGGGTCTGGTCATCAAGTGTGTAAAATTTTATTGTTCAATATTTAATATTTCTTTGTGATATCATACCAAAATGAATATGGGTCAAACATACAGACAGACAGAAACCTGGATCATAATATGCTCCTTATTCTGTGTCAGTAGGGGCATAAAAGAAAATGACACCAGTAATATCTTACCTGTATAGCCCAGGTTTGTCCCCATCAGCCTTCTCTCTGAAATATAATATGCACACAAAAACAAGATCATTAAAGTCCTTCAATTGGATATGACTGGTGAATGATACAATAAAACAAGATCATAATTCAACTGTCTTAATCTGTTTTCAGTGGTCATTCATAATTTAATGACAAATTATGCTAATGTGTGCAAGGACTAAAACAAATATATCACACTGCACAAAAAGTCCACATGCATCTTGCTTAGATCATAACAATAGATTCTGCCAGTGTATCTAGTTAAATGTAAAATTTTCAAAGAAAATAAATGACAGAAACCAACAAAAAAGAAGAGTATTATAAAAAAAAACATACACATGCCATGTGAAGACATTTTCCAGCAACAAGTCATATGTCAAACTTGTTGACATTGACATTGAAATAGGAGACATACAGATGGATGAACATCATAACACAATATGTTCCACCTTAAGGCATATAAACAGAGTATAACAATAGATAATCAAGAGGCCCAAGTGGTGAGCCTGATATTGCTCACCTTTTTACATAGCTTAACAGCTGACTGTTCACCATGCAGACTTATGTAGTATTGTAAAAACACAATTTAGGCCAACTTACTCCAAACTTTATATCATGTAAATTTGACCTATTTTCTTTTCTCCTGATAAACACTTGTTTTTTCTTTTGCACAGTCTCCTGCCCATAATCAAAGTTATTCAAGATAAGATGATATAAACTAAAATGAGGTAAACAGTAAACTGCCAATCAGATGCAAGTTATCTCATCAATATAGCCTATATCTGAAGTCTGATCAAATTTAAAAGAAAAATATCGATTCAAGAGTGATAATAATCTCAGCCAATCAGATCATCCCTCTGCCAATCAATGTAAGATTACCTCATCATTATCCAAGAATCTCATTTATTTTCAATACTGTACAAAATCTGTAAAACCCCTTATTCCAAATTTGATCTAAATCGGTCAGAAGGAAATATTTTAGTAGGTTATGTTTCTCAAAAAATTCATTACTTGATCACGTTAACATTAAGATAACAGCTAAAAGTAAATGCTTGAACATTCAACCTTTGTCCATGTCAATCTGTAGAAAGAAGCACAATGACTGCAATACTTATTGTAACAAGGCCGTGGTAATATTTTATGTAATAGACTGCATCTGGTCATCACTACTTTGACATGTACTAGAAAAAGTGAAATAGTGGAGAATAATATATTGCATGCTTTTTATTAGGCAATACTTTAAAAACTGCAAATATGATTTACACAGAGATCTGCAACACATAAACAAATCACACCATCCACAAACATTGGCATGACAAATTGATATTAACTCACCATCTGCACAGAAGCCTCGAGTGACGTTGTTGTATAGGTGGGAGCATTTCTCATCTCCTGGTAAACAAAAAACACAGAACAGCATGAGAAATGTCACAACTCATTTTCTTACTTCAGTGATGTATATACATGATGACCTCCATTCCCCCATCCTACCCAAAAGGAAAGAGTGAACTTTATTCACTCTGATGAAACCACATATACTATCAAATACTATGAAATATACCAACCAATTTTTAACGTACATCACAAAATAACAATTGCAAATTCTAATAAGCACAGTGAATATTGTTCTATCAAATCAGCAAGAATTTATTTTTGATAAAATAGTATGTCAAAATTTTGTCATCCCTCATCTGCTTGCACATTATGTGATATCAGGTCTGGGTCTGTGTTGTTTGCAGTTTGGCTCATCTTGTGAGTATGTATCTTAGTTAAAAACGGAATCTGATGAATTATAACCAAATGAAGTATTTATAAAGTAATTTTGGATCCCAAAATACTTATTATAGATGTATTTTACTTTATCTAGATGAGGTATTTTCATAGTTTATTGATCATTTGTTACCATTTCAAATGGTATTGCCTGCTGTGGGCTAAATTATAAGGTGTATTATAATCTGAATTACAATTTTAAAGATACACACATTTGGTTTTTTATAGAGTGTATGGCTTTTTGATCAGAGTGATCCGGCTGATCAGAGTGATCCATGCTGATCGTAGTGTTGATGTGTTACCAGCTACAAAGCTAACCATAAGAAGTCGACCAGAGCAGCAGCAAAACTGAACCATAGCAGCTGTAGAGCTGAGTGAACAGTGTTGCTGGTCATATTGCAAATGATCGGGTGTTGCTGACCGAAATGAATGGTCATCAGTGACTACCTATAATGATGCTTCCTTGATTGACCAGTATGACTAGTAGCCAAGTGTGATATTGACAATAGTGTTTTGTGTTATTTGATGCATTTTTTAACCGTGGACTACTTTTGGGGCTTTGTTAATCCCAGGGTTTTGGAAGTGTAAATATATTTTTGTATAATATCTGTCCAATCAATTCATCATTTTACCATTTTCAGTAAAATACATCAGTTCTCACTATTTAAGTGAAAACATCATTTTTACTATTGAGTAAAACATGTCATTCTTTTTATTCTTTTCAGCGTGTGGAATTCTTGTGAATCATTCACCTTTGTCCTTGTACTGTGTAAGAACATTTATTTGTATTTACACAAAAGTGTTCTGTTGTAAATCCAAAATCCGTCTTGGTTATCTTGTTACACTTTCATGTTTCACTTTCTAAAAAGCACATCTGTTTGATGTTTTTGGAATATAACTGATTAGAAGTGCTAAATTAATTTCATTGTATTTAAATATGAAGGTACTGAAAAAAATCAGTGTGAATCCGAGTGTGGTGAAAACTGCAAGGTGTGAGTTTAAGTGATTCTGATTTACATAAAAACAGATGGAAGTCCAAAGATACTGTTATTCATGGTCCTTTTGTTATTATAAAGATAATGCTCTAAAACAAACCCATTATGACACTTTTCAAAATGTTTTTTATCTTCAGATGCCACAAGAATGTATATTCATTTTTTAAACAGTAGTTGAATATCCTTTAAAACACATTTTCAACTACTGTTTCAAGTGGACTTGAGTCACAATTATTACTACCAACTCAGTACCCAACAATTTGCCATACAATTAAAGCATTTTGCCCCACTCATTTTGGTGGTTATATGAGTTAAAATATAGACCTTCTTGGTGTTGATTAAAAAGTAATTGTTTATTCTTTTGTCTATTTGTATTTCAGTAACAGAACACAGTGAGTAATGAATCACTGATACTGATCTGGAAGTGAAATCTGTGGCCCACTGCATGTTGCATAGTCCAGCCTCTTAAAAAGAATGATAAATAAACTACAGCAAGAACTTCACTATCATTTATCTGGATTTGGACAAAGTGGAAAATACAGTACTAAAAAACAAATGTTGAGAATATATAGGCAAAATAATTGTGGTCCAAAGTTCAAGTATTACAAATCTGTGGGACAAGAGAAAAGGAAGATAACTACAAACAAGTTGAATTATTTACATAAATCTGAGTTGCCTCTCTTGACAAACTCTTGACCTGATCTGAAAAGCCAGTGGATATGTTCCTTGTTAATGATTTCAGTATGACCATTAAGATTGTTACTATTCTTAGTAATCAAAATAATATTTGAAAATACAGAATGGACACTATCCTATAAGCATGTACAAACTGAAACATTAGCATTGCAACAGCACTTCTGTAACTACTTTCTCTTCCTGATTAGGAAATATGTCTACCTCAGACATTATATATTTCAATATTTAAGTCACATTTTGTTTTAAACGTCACTTTCTCACCCACTTCAATCATTAATACATGTAAAATACACCAAGTACACTTACATAAGCAACGAGAAGGCACAATCTAAAACGCCTAAAACCAAAGTCTAAACAAGAACAAAGAAGAATTTAAAGAACAGGATTATTTAAGTTTTCACATGCCACTCTTCCTGACTGAACTCACCATTACTTTTTATATTTTATATTTAATCTCACCCATAATAAATCACATTTTCACAATGAAAACAGTCATAAAGCTGCCATCCAGCACAATTTAATGTGTTAGATTTAAAAGTGCAATTTGTAAAATGTTACCAATTTACACTATTGTAAAAAAAAATTAATCTTTTTTGATGTCTTAATGTGCCTTTTTGCATAATGTGAATCAATATTGTTTACTTTAAAAATTATAACTAGAAAACCTGGTCCTACATATCAATAACGCTATCAAACCATTGCTGAAAACTTAAACAAAACCCTTCATTAAGTATTGATATCAATAATGCTATCAAACCATTGCTGAAAACTTAAACAAAACCCTTCATTAAGTATTGATATCAATAACGCTATCAAACCATTGCTGAAAACTTAATTAATACTGGCCGCCATGAATAGCCTATCGTGTGCTGAAAAATGGCGTTAAGCCCAACAACAACCTCTTCATATCTACAGCATATTCTCTATATAGCTTTTATTTACCATGTTTACTTAAGTATACTTAGCTGTGAACAGTGGATCTGATGTTATGTAATGCCTTAATGCACCATTAGATCCAGGTCTATGGTAATCAGTGTACTTATAATTTCAAGTAATAGAATTGACCCTGATCGGAAAACACCTTATGTCAGAGCAGAACTGGATCCTAGCTTGATGCTTGTTTAAGACAGGTAGGTATAATCCTTCTGATCCCTATAATTATCTAGTTTTTAAAGTTACCTTTGATGAATAGTGTTTAAAAGAGTTTGCATTGTTTGGAGTTCCACAAAAATGCTATATCACTGGAGACAACCACTGACTAACTGATTTCTCTCCAGATTAGTTTCAAGATGAGCTAAATTTAGAATGTGCTTGGTTACAAACACAAACTATTTTTATTAACAAAGTAAACAGCATGGAATAGGTTTTGAGGGATGGCATCTGGTGTGGGGCCCAAGTGATCAAACAAGCATGATCTTTGTGCCGGTTACAGTGACCTTTCATGAGAAGGTGGATTTTCTTGAATAATTCCATATAATGGAAGGGTGTAAACAGGGTAATCATTATAGATGTGATACAAAAATTGCCTTACCATCTAGATCATCAATTTTAGTGAGGAACATTGCAAACAGAGGCCTTGTTAAAACCCTTTTGATGGCATCAATCCCTAGGGGATAGTTTGGGTACAGGACTGCCTGAATTGTCACACCTCCAACTATCATGAAGATCAGGAACATCCGGATAAAAGTAACAAAATCTTTCCTTATCTGTTAAATAATAATAATAATAATAATAATAATAATAATAATAATAATAATAATAATAATAATAATAATAATAACAACATTAGCTAAACTATTTAGGATTTTAAAAAAACATGGATGCTTAACATTTATTATTGGTAATAAAAACACACATTCACTGTACTAATATGATATACAAGGCTGACAAATGATCAAAATCAAAATCCAATCAGTATTAAAATGCATACCAAGTACCACATGAAAATATGATTAGTTACTGTGAATTCATTACACTTTATGAGTACCAATGAAATATTATTTTACCACAAAGAAAAAATGAATTCACAGCATTGCATGGAAACAAAACTTGGCTGGTCAAGCAATCTAGGGCTACAATTATAATGAGTTTAACTGCTGGCAATCTGACAATTTAACTCTACCTAGATCTCAATACCAAAAAGCACATCAAATTTATTTGAATAGTAACTCAGTGGGTTATTGTACAGAAAAAAAAGACATGGATATGAGGATGGATGTAGAGATGGGCCTCAATTCAAAATCCCATGTTTTTTTAATAGTAAAATAATAATAAAATAAAATAGACAAACAGTCATACATACAATTATATTGTTATAATGGATATACAATTTTACAATTGAAAAGAAAATTATACAATTTTATGTAATACATTGTTATTAAGGCCAACAGGATACAAAGTATCTAATTTATGAATCCAATAAGTCTCTTTTATGATTCTATTATATCTATTGGCATGAATGAAAAATCAAGTAGACAGTAATTATTGGTATTAAAATGTGTAGAAATATTAGAGGAAAACTGAGTGTTTGTCCAACATATTGCATATTACATTTTGTACAGGTTATAAAATAAATCATGTCAGTTGATAAGCAGTTAGTGTTATAGCATAGAGAAAGTGTCTATTTTGTATTAGCGTTACTAAAAGAACCACTTTTTCTTATGTTTGCACATTGAGATCACCGGTGTCTATTACATTTAGATGAGGAGAATTGTCAGGTTTTTTTATTTTCTGTATGTTTAGTTCTAATTTAAAAATCTTGAAGCAAGAATAAGTTTATTGTTGTAAAGTGATTTTACACTGTTTTTATTTGATAAGTTTAGGAGACTCCAATATTTATTAATTATAAGACCTATATTAGGTAATGAAGGATTGTATTGTATTGTAAAAGGAACTATATTTTTCTCCATTGTACAATTTGTTGTATTTAAAGCCTCATGTTAAGTAAGAATCAATGATATGTGTTGGATAATTTCTGTTTTGGAAATAAGTTTTTAAATCAGTCAACGAATTTTGTAATTCACAATCATCTGAAATAATGCATTGGTTACTTTTAGCCTGGCTATATGGTATACCGTTTTTACATGACATTGGATGGCATGAAGAATATTCCATATAATGGTGATTATTAGTTTCCTTGACATGAATATTTGTAGAAATAGAGTTATTAATATTTTTAATTTCATTTACATCTAAAATTGAAACATGCGTACTTGATGTAGTATAAGTAAATTTAATTGTCAGATGAAAATGATTTAAGTGATTAATGAATTTCTCCAGTTCTTCAGTTCAATGGTTCCAAATCATAAATATGTCATCTAAAAATCTAAACCAGACAGATTAAACTTTTATTTTTGAAGGAAATCTTTTTCTAATTTAACCATGAAAAGAGAAGCGTATGAAGGAGCCATAGGACTACCCATTGCTGTACCCATTACTTGAATGTAATTTTTATCATTCAATTGAAAATAATTATTTTCCAGGATAAGTTTTATTATTTTACAAATATCTTCACTAGACAGTGTACTATTATTAGGATTGTTATCAAGAAAATATTTACATGAATCAATACCATCTGTATGCAGAACGGTGGTATACAGTGATGCTACATCTAATGATACCAAGATTAAGTTATCAGATAGCTGTCGAAAAGACTTCAAATTTTTAAAGTAATCAGTAGTATCTTTAATGTATGAAGGAAGTGGGTACCGGACAGTCAATAGTGATGTCTAGAAAATCCCAATCATGATTTTTAATGAAAAGCATAAGACACAAAATGCTGCTCAGCCTTGTCAAGACTGTTAACACAGTATGAGCATAACCCTGCCCAGCCAGACTCCTCAAAATGGACAAATTTTCACATTTACTCTTATTTCTCATGGTTGTAATTTATAAAATTTTATAATTTCTAAACATTAAAATGATGTATTAATTATTGCAAGATGTCACTGCAATAACAAATGTCATTAATTAATCAAGGCTGTAATCAAGGAAATTGCAATTGTTCAAGTTGTCTAAATTATTTCTTATCACACATGTAAGGAAGGGAGCATGTGATATAACCTAGATTCTGGAATCCCATTCATACATTACATTTTAATCATTTTAACTAATGAAGTTAGTGTATAGGAAGCTCAGAATGACAAACGTAATGAATACCATCTCTTTTCATACTGAACAATTTTTATCCCATTTGTAAAACTTAGTAACGCATTCAATGCAAACCAAAGTTCTATTCAATTTCATAATCATTTTGAAGCAATTGTTAGTCTTTCTGAGATCAAAGTCAATTATTTTATTCATGAAATATACACATATTAATGCAACTCAGACAAAACTGATGTGGAAAAACATAATACAAATCTGACACAAATTAAAAAGTTTCATTAAAAAAATTGCAGGTGAAATCAAATAAAAAAAACAAATCTTTTACTGTGAGCTTCCTGCACCCCATCCCTCCAATCCCAATTTCTTGGATGCATTCAGGATTTAAAACCTTAACAAGACATTAATAATCACATAACATTTTAATGATCATGAGCAATTACAAATATCCCTCAATATACATGTAATCTAAGTTAAGAGTGTTTTAAATCTTATCTTCTCTTTCCATCTCAAAAGAGAATCAATTTAAAAAATCCATACAATATTTCGACAACAAGAATTTACATCTGGTGATTTTTTTTTCACTGAAATGATTTTATATTAAAGTACAAAGCAGAAACTATCAAAACAGAATCGAAGGAGGTAACCACTCTAACTAATCATTTTCACTCAGCTTTACAGTGTGATTTGGAATTTTAATATAGCTTTAACAATTATTCAGTCATATCACTATGATATCTGCAGTGTGGGAGTTTGTAGTGATGTCTAGAACTGGGGCAACATGCCTCAGACATGTAGCATGATGTCCCACCCAGTCACATTATCCTGACACCAGGTCAACCAGTCCTAACACTAACCTCCTAATGCTGAACATCAAGAAAGGCAGATCAGTTATGCAAACATGTACTTATGAGAGAGTGACATGATAAAAGTTAATTTTTTGTATTTTCAATATGTACAATGGAGAGAATACTGTCATATTTCTATGTTATTTTCAATTACTGTGGCTGATATTGTACTTGCAGAGATTGTACATGATCTAGGCACACAGCTAACCAAAATGGCTGCTCCCACATGCTCAAAAAATCAGTCTGAATTAGCCTAAAAGTACACTATTTTAAGTTATTAAAATAGTGAAAACTAATTTTGCCTAACTAAACTATATCAGCTTCTGAGGTGCAATAAATTAATCACAAATATATATAAAAAAGTTTTTTTTAAAAAATGTTATTGGCTCATTTTTCTTTTATATTTTAACTCTGAAATCCAGGAAGTAAAAATGACCAAGTGGAGATAACAGTGTGTGATAGAAGTGCATCCAAAGTATAAACCTGCCAACCCTGACAAGTCTGTCTCAGTTTGATTTTTTTTCTATAAGTTTCACAAATTTTCAGTAAGGTGTAAAACAAAAATATCATAAACTGCAATAGTAAAGCTCTAAAACATAACTAAAAGTTCTGTATTCAAAACATGCAGTGAACATAAACACTATGTTCAACTGAAAAGTTTATAAAGAATATGTAGACTTTATTTACCACTATTACAGCTGCACAAACTAAAGTTCCAAACCCTAAGCAGCTCAATGACTTGTTGCTATCTTTCAACTCGACGTAATTCTTATCTTTATTCATTTCACATGACAACAGTAATTATATCTCCTGCCATGAGTCATACTCAAATTGGCACATGATGTCCAATTAATGTAATTGTGTCCATTCCATCTTTTATTCACAAGAATCTGAATATTCCTCTTTATTCTATGGTGTTGACTATTAACACTTTACAAGAGGCTTATTTTCTCTCTCGTCTTAAACATACATCTCGTGTTGGACAAAATTTGAAGAAATTTATAAAATCAACAGTTTGATCACACAGATGCTTCACAATAACAAATAAGTGCAGTTTAAAGCATCTGATGTGCTGCTAAAAAGTTAGTCTGGTTTCCCAACTAATTTCACAATTAAATTCTAATATGAAACCCTGGTCTAAATCAAACATGGCTGAACAAATTTCCCGATTTTTTGGCAAGGATCATTTTTCCACAGCCTTAAGTCCATATTTTAACGATAATTTTTGTAAGACTTATAGCATAATCGTAAGAGTTGGCAGGTCTGAAATTAAGGCCAAGCTGTATACTCTATAGCACAAATGACCCCATCAATCATACAACAAAATAAGTTAATCAAAAGTTCTTTCAATAATATCCAAGATATACAAAATAAGGTGTGTAAATCCTTGCAAATTCTTTGTCTTTATATATCTATCCCTATGTAAAAAATTTGAAGCTATAATGCTCTGCCTCAGGATTACAATGAGTTATGTCCATTTGATAGCTAGACTGAACTTTCAAGAAAGTTAACATATTAGAAGAGCCCTTAGGTAAGAACACAAACTAGTAACTAAGAACAGACAACATGCCATAAACTTCCAAGCCAAAATTGTGAACTATGGTCCCCACCCCTACTCTCCAGAAGTGGTGTGTGCCTTACTCCACATCAGAAAATTGAAACTATCATCTAACCATTATCCAAAATATCATAACACATATGATCACCTTCCTTCATTCGGTACAGGTGGAGTTCAGGTTACATGCAAAACATTAAAGATCTGACACAAAGACACAATGATGTATGAGGATGCAGACAAACAAATGTAAAGACAGACAGCAACAAAACAACATGCCCCCTTCTGTTACTGGAGTGATGACTTAAAAAATTCCTACCATTCTGTTCATCCTGAGTAACATTGGTCCAAGGGTTGGGCTGATAGGGAGATAAACACCCAGCAACCTGTAGAAAAAGTAAATGAGGGCAAAACACAGGACTGACTTGGATGTTGTATAGTCCACATATGGGACCCAGTGAGGTATTATTCTCATGAACAGGTATATACAAAGGAAGGCCATTATCAGGAATATCTCCACACAATGGCCAATCAAGGACACAGTCTTGTATTTCTGAAAAGAAATTAAGAGAAAAAAATATTCTTAAAACTTGTCTTGGTTGAAAAATAGAGCTGCAGAGACTCAGTGGTTAGATTTTTTGAATTATGACCCAACAGAATCAGATTCTAAGTCTACAATCATTTCAACCTGGGTCATCTAATTTGCTGTGTATCTGGGAAAGGTACTTAACTCCAATTACCTTGGCACAAAATAACCTACTTGTGTTGCTGTGCCATAAAACACCCAACTTTTTTGTTCAAAAACAATGCATGAAGATGCATTGTAAAAATAACTAGTTTGGACAAGACACTGAATCTACACTTTGTGATATTCTTCTAATGCCAAAATTCAATAATTCATGACACAAACAAAATTATCTAATTACAAGCACAAATGGAACACGAACATTAATACCCTGTTATACTAACCTCAATTCAAAATAAATTGACATATGTATGAATAGATGAGATCTATGGAAAGGTGTGCTTGTTATGATATTGCAAGGCACATAAACACAAAAATTATTTTGTACTGGGGTAACAGGAACAGAGTGCCTTATACAATTTGGCAGATGAACCAGACTGATCTGATGACAGGATATGAACCTGCAATCATTCATGTGCGAGTCTGGTAAGTCATCCACTATGCCGTTATGGCTCTGGATGGAAATTAAAAGAGTAACACTTGCTACCACCTCTCTACATTCTTAGTATGGCTCAGAATTTCTCCCAGTGTACATGGTCATATATTAAAATACATGAGAATGAGATTTATAAAGTCTCTACAATAAGTCTACATTTTTTTAAGCTTTGATTTCTCATGGTTTTCCCAATCTGTTTTCTTTCCATACAAGTGCTTCATCTGTATTTTTAAGCTAGTACAAAAATCACAAACTTATTAATCATTATTTGTTTAATTAAACACCAAGATGAAATTCTAATTACTCTAACTGTAGTACAATAAAATGTATTTCTGCTGTTTCTATTAGAATAATTTTTTGGAGAATGTCATGTGACAAGTGCAGAAATAGCCTCATTCTTATTTAAATTTCCTGCAGCTTTCTTTTCATGAATATATCTCGTTTACAATGAATCTAGCTATACAAGAATAACTTAATAACAATATAATTCATTAATTCTGAAGCAATGAAGATATTGCTGGTCCAAACAGTATGAAATTTGAATACATCTCTGGTGCACATATACACTTTGTGACTTTGATGACATGAACTGTCTAGTGATGCACATTTTAAGTTATTACAAATGACAGAGGTTAATGTAACTGTATAAATGCATGTGCTCTGACCAAACATGAATGCTCAATACTGAGTGTCCTAACAGTATAGTTCAATAAGGTATTCAGTAGGTGTCTTATCAATTAAAAAATCCAATCAATACTTGCTCAAGATTTTCACCATGTCATGAAAACAGAGATGAATAGTTTCAAAATCTAAGATTTTATAAGTTAATTTTCTCAAAATTGAGAATACCAGGCCTGGCTCTGCTTTTGTAAAATTTCTCAATTCTGATTACATAATTGGTTGAAATTTTCAACCTTATTATTTGTAAAATGAAGTGGATAGAATGAATTATTCCACTGCACTATTACATGCCAGTTGTAATAACTTGTTTTTGTTTGGTCTGGTGTTTTATAGCACACTGGCAATAGTATGTTATTAGTAGAAAGGCAACTGCAGTAAAGTGCCTTGCCCACAGAGATACCATGGTAACAAATGCAGGCTCATGTAATGGAGGATTCAAACCCGCAATCTTTGATTGCACACTAACCGCTAAGCCAATGTAGTGATACCATAATAAACTGTTAAATTAATAAACTGTCTAAATTTTGGTTCATGGAAATTTTTTAACAAGGAAAATGTTTTAGTTCAGTAAATACTAAAATAATAAGACATGTATGCATTGCAGGGACAGGTCTTGGGGGTCATACACTTACATGGTACTTGACATATGTCCTGTGGACAAGCTCAGTGAGAATGACTGCTGTCCAGAACCAGATGACCAGATCAAAGTAAAGATTTCCACAGGTTGGCCACAACACAGCAAGGCAGAAGATACCCAGAAAGATGAAGTAGAACAGCTGCAACGAAAATATGTGTACTTACAATAAAACTAAGCACCAAAAAAGCTGAATGGCTAAAAGGGATCTTTATTTCAAACAATAAAACTTTAATGCCCATATGCAAAAGAAGATCACAAGTTCTTCAAAATTATTTGAGTAAAATAATGATGTGATTGAATGGTCTAATTACACATATAATGACATGTTAATTAATAATCTTTACCTGCCATGAAGAAATGTCCTCTAACTCATGGCACTGTTTATGCACAAGTTTCAAGAGCAAGAAAATCTTAAACCATTTTGAAAGTGTGTTTTTCAAAACCATCCAAAGAAACATGTTGTATGTCTAAGAAAAACTTTAACTTAAGCTGTTCTTTTGCATGGGAGGTAAGTAGCAACTCTGTAAAATGTAATCTGTAACAACTCTGTAAAATGTAATCTTTAACAACTCTGTAAAATGTAATCTGTAACAACTCTGTAAAATGTAATCCGCATCTGCAAGATACAGAGGATACTGATGAAGATGACATGAACAACAATGTAATTTTGGCTGTGCACCCTACAGTACAACTTTACCTGACAGCTATACAAAGACAGCTTATAATCTGCAATAACAACAATCTGATGAACTGTACATAAATGCCACAATCTTTCTTATTACAATATTTTTTTTGCTTTGAGAAATTAATAAAAACAAATGCAAATAATAGCAGTGATCTGTAACAGTGAGCCTTTTAGACCACATTGCCCATTAACCCTTGTAAACACGCAGAAACAATATTTACAAAAATGAATAGTAGCTAAGGAAATCAATTTAGATTATATTTTTTCCGCATCATAATCTCTTTACTAACATCAATATATTCTATATTTTTTTCTGACATAACATATATACAAGGCAATTTTTCTGACATACCATATATAAAGGATAATTTTTCTGACTTACTATATATAAAGGGTAATTATCTTACATACCATAAAGGGTAATTTTCTTACATACCATTTATAAAGGGTAATTTTTCTGACATACTATATATAAAGGGTAATTTTTCTGACATACTGTAGTATATAAAAGGCAATTTTTCTGACATACTGTAGTATATAAAAGGCAATTTTTCTGACATACCATATATAAAGGGTAATTTTTCTGACATACCATATATAAAGGGTAATTTTTATGACATACTGTAGTATACAAAAAGTAATTTTCTGACATTGTAGTATATAAAAGGCAATTTTTCTGACATACTATATATAAAGGGTAATTTTTATGACATACTGTAGTATATAAAAGGCAATTTTTCTGACATACTGTATATAAAGGGTAATTTTCTGTGTGTTTTGACGATATTTCATTAAATCTTGGTGACTTAATGTCTCACTTGTTTATATTTATTGGCTAATCATCAAAGTAAATTGTATTATGCCGATCAATGCTTACATGTTATTCTTTAACAGAAAATGATTATATATATGGAAAAGTAAAGTTAGAAAAAATCCCACTATACCGTATACACTACTCCCTCAATGACTCATTCCCCGATAACTCACAAACCCACTTATAACAAGGGGTCAGTCTTGGATACCATTTTTTTGTTACTAGAAAGTACCAATATTTTCACCCCTATTTGTTGAACATGAAGAAAATCATGATCAAAATTGGTAAATGAAACCTTGATATATAACTCCTTTTATCGTCGAAACAGACTGATATGACTTGGAAATCTGAATCAACATCATGAAATTAGTGACTTTTAATAAGAAGTCATGTATTTTGTTAAAGTTTCTTTCCAAACTAAATTCTTGGTATGCTGTGAACAACAGTATGCAATGAAATTTTGATCAATGAAAAAATGGCAACAACGCTTACTTGAGGCAGCACTATAATAAATAAATACCAATTAAATAAGTTTTCTCCAAGTGAAATTTTTTTTAATATTTTTAAGATAGGTTCAAGTGTATTGATCATAAATATAATGTGCAGTGTTTATTCAAACATGAAATATGTCAATCTACCATAACAGCTTTGAATGAGTGTTTCTGTCAGAACTTAAGTGCCAATGATATTTGCTGGTGTATTTGTTGCATATTCAGTCATTAAAACACCAGTTAGCTCCTCCCTTCACAGTTTTCTCTATGTCCAGCTAGAATGGCACCATTTCATATTGTTATAGTGGTCTCTCCATAACTTGTGACATTGCTTATAGTGAAAATTTTGTTTTTCAACCCCGTTGTGCACAAGTTATTAAGGAAGTGGTGTATATTGGAATGTCAAGGAATACCTTAAACAAAACCCCTATTTAACTCTTACCATCTATTAGCATAACAATAAAACTCTGCACTTATGCCTGCCTGGGACTTGCTGTAAAGTTATGTTTTAACGTAAGGATAACTTGTGAAATAAAATACATTAGTCAAACATGCTAATGATATATATAAAAACTTCAGAAAATCTTGGGTATATATTTGATTTGCAAAACAGTGCTCAGATCCACTCATTACACTTTATGAAATATAATTGCAATGATAATAACATAGACAATTTCATGATGTATATGATCTTTCAAATATTACTTTTGTCATATTATGCCTTGACTAGTTCCTTTTCACTTTTGAGAAGTAACTATAATAACTATAAAACAGTCAAGTTATGACAAAGCAGAATTAGAAGAGCAAATTTTGCATGCTGCTAATATTTGTCTTCCATCATTTTAATATTTTACACCACAAACATAATCTAGAAGACATTTGTTACAAGTAGATAATGATTAGGTTGAGTTGGAACAAATATATCTTCTATTTTAAAAAAGATTTAAATCTTCCTGTATTAACATTTACTTGAAAAAATTATAAAAGCTTACCTGTGCTGTCCAAAATTTGGTGATGGGAGCAGTCCAGAGGAAGTAAATCTGCTTCCAGATTGGCAAAGACACCTTCTTCTTTTTCCGTATGCCTAAAGTTAGTATCCGTTGGGCCACGGTTTTTCTATTCTAAAATGATGAAAAAAATCTTTCAGTATTGTATCCATCTTACTCACTGATACAGTCATATAGATTGTCTGGTCCATAAAGTTACTCAATGCCCTATTAACCATTATGCTGTTGTTGTTGTTGTTGTTGTTGTTGGGCTTAACGCCATTTTTCAGCACACGATAGGCTATTCATGGCAGCCAGTATTAATGGTGGAGGAAGAAACTGGGAAATCACAGGAAAGAACCACTGACCTACGAGAAGCTACTGGCAAGCTCTCTCACATATCCACATTTGCTGAATCCTAGACTCAAACACACAAAGAGGTGAGATGGCAGTAATCCGTAACAGACATCACTTTAGACCACTTGGCCACTCGGGGCCCCAAACCCTTATGCATATATATGAATCTTTGAAAAAATAAACTTCCTTGTTTAAACAAAATTGAAATAACTTTTTGTCAATTATTTCAACTCTATGCTACTACATATTTTACCTCTTATCAAGTTTTAGGGCCAACATCCCACAAAAACTAAAAAGGATAAGATCTCACAAAATAACAAACTAATAAAATAAACAAGCTCACAAAAATAAATCTGCAATAACAAACAAAACATAGTCCATCTTACTTGCAATGTGTTTTACACTGTATGTACTCACACGTTAGATCCAAACTGCATAGACCCTGACCTGCCATTGCATAATGTGCCATCAGATCTGGGGCTATGCTGCTTGTTAGGATCCATAAGTAGAAACAAACAACACAGAATCTGATCTGCTTGCACATTATACAATGGTAGATCAGGATATATGTCATTTGCAACTGTACATGACTTATAAGTGAGTACATATGGTAATCCAACAGATAATTACCAAGAACTTTATCCTTGCTGAATAGAAGTTACAATAAACAACTCCTTTATCCTGAGCATGCCTTTCATTTAGGTATAAAGTAAAAATACCTTTAAGACTGACTTTAATTAAAGGTATGGATGGATAAATCGATATTTGGACACACACTTATAGTGATTACCCTACTGATCTTTCTAGGAGATTTCACTCTTATTCAAAAATGTCGATGTAATGTATTCTAGACCTTTAAACTAACTTTTCTAAATCATATTCATCCACATTATTATCTGGACTTAGTCTAAAAATGTTTGAAGGAACCTGGATACCCCACCAGTGTCTCAAATGATCTGAAGGACATAAACCAAGGTGTTTGAGATAGATCATACATTATATGAGAAGACAGACAGACAGGTAACACTATGTACCCTAAGCCAGGCACCTAGGAAGCACTGACAAAGAGACTTCCTTTTTGTTTTTTAAACATTACATACACAAGGTTAATCATGGGTAGGGACAGACATGCAATATGTTGAAGTTCTGTGGGCCAGACAATTAAACTGTATTTGCTTGTGTATTGTATGCACACCACAATGAAAAACATGGACCAAGAACTGCCTTTGCATTACAGGCTGGAAGATTATGGCCCACTATGTTTGTTCTTTAATGTGCTGTGCATTATTTAACATCAAATCTGGCTCTATACTGTCCACAGATGGTTGAATCTTGTACACCTGGCTGATTTTATACTGTCAGCAGCTGGATGCACCTTATATACCTGTCTGGCCATAAAACAGCATGCACATTGTACACCTGTCTGTCTCTAAGCTGTCTGCAACTCGATGCACATTGTACACCTGTCTCTCTAAGCTGTCTGCAACTGGATACACCTTGTACACCTGTCTGTCTCTAAGCTGTCTGCAACTGGATGCACATTGTACACCTGTCTGACTCTAAGCTGTCTGCAACTGGATACACCTTGTACACCTGTCTGACTCTAAGCTGTCTGCAACTGGATACACCTTGTATACCTGTCTGTCTCTAAGCTGTCTGCAACTGGATACACCTTGTACATCTGTCTGTCTCTAAGCTGTCTCCAAATGGATGCAATGTGTACACCTGTCTGATTCTTTAGATTCAACAAATGGATATACTTTATACTCAGCTGACTCTAGGCTGTCTGTAACTCATAAATCTGTAAATATGGTCCATTACTTTTGGATCAAAATGTACTACAACTTACCCTTTTCATCATTTCTCTCTCAAAGGCTGATTTAGAGGTTGGTAAGTTGACCTCCTCATCACTATCACCACTTGAAGAGTCATCTGAATCACTATCACTACCTGAGGAAGACAGGAAGCACATGTAAATTTTGTCAGAGAAAAAACACAAAGAAAACACAGTAATCCCTTGATTAATGCAATCAAGGTAAGTCACAAAAGCATACTGTGTTATAAGAGAGGAAACCTTATAATGAGGTAGGTTCAATATAAAACTATATGCCTGCATGTATAGCATGTCAGTCCAATCCTGGCTATATAATGCTGAATAAAAAATTAGTTGCAACATTGAAGAAGAATGCAAATTCACTATTGTTCTGGTTTTTCAGATCCCCAATGATGATGAAAACGCATCAGAAGTTATACATCAAGCAGGAAATGGCTGGCAGCTCTGAATTCTATTTATCACAGGCCAAGAAACACCGGTACTACTTTATGTCTTTCCTATCACACATAACACCTAAGAAGTTAACATTAGTTATAGATTGCAATAAGTTGCAGACAGCATATAATTATGCTCTGTTTCAAAAATTCATACAGACATAAAAGTTAAAAGTCTTTAGGCTGTATGAATATCATATATAAGTGCTTTATTGACAGTGAGATGTCTTATCACTTTGTATGGATTATATGACAGTCATGTGAAAGTCCTTCCTCAAGAACCATCACACTTACAAGTCTGTAAAGTTGTTGTGGGTTTAATGCCATCTTTCAGTACACAATAGCAGAGGATATATATATATATATATATATATATATATATATATATATATATATATATATATATATATATATATATATATATATATATATATATATATATATATATATATTGATACAGAATTCAGAGCTGCCAACTCTCCCTATTTAGGTGTGAGACTTGCAAATTTTAATCTACACTCCTCTTCTGCTTGGATTATAACTTATGTTTTTTCATCATCGTTCTAAAATGAAGCCGCATGACTGCAATAGAGTGAATTTCTATTTGTTAATGGGGGTACATGCAATAGTGATAACCATAAATAAAATGTTTCTAAGGGGAGGGGGGTACTTACCTGTCAGCAATATAATATATTTAATATCATAAGAATTCATCAACACATGTATGAACGTCCATTACAAGAATCCAGAACACAATATAGACTGCTGCCCTGGTCTCCAGCATCATAGCCCTGATCTGTTCAAGACTGGACTTCTGATGAGATATGATTAGGATACGAGGGAATCTGGCAATATCAACAGGTATTACATCATCAAAATTAATTTTACCTTCTCCAACAAAAAAAATACGATTTAATATTGGTAGTACATCACCTGTTGGCATTGCTAAGCTGAATTTGCCAGTGCAGTTTAAAGCAGATGGCCCCAAGAACTGGAATAAACAAGGAATACTCCACCTTACTGTAGGAATGTCCATGACTGTAACTTTGAAAATGGCTGCTATTATTTCTGCCACAACTATTGGCTCTAAAAGATAAATGCATTCACATCAGGGAAAAATGGTAGAAGGAAAACATAGCCTTCCTAATACCTTTCAATGAGCCTTAATCCTCATCAAAGATTTTTGTTAATTGTGACTCTTAAGTTCTCTTGATTGTTTTGACATGCCAGCTAGAATAGTGGATACGGAAATGTCAGCAGAGCCCTATAACAGGAGATAAAAATATTTCATAACCTCTCTTTTCTTTTCAGAAGTGGCCACTCAAATGTCCTAACTTTGTATAAAAGTCCATCTTGATCATATATCAAGCACAGATTGAGACTGTGATCTCTGTAGGACGTGTTCAAATGTCCTAACTTTGTATAAAAGTCCATCTTGATCATATCAAGCACAGATTGAGACTGTGATCTCTGTAGGACGTGGGACTACTCCAGTTGTCTAGTGGTTAGAATGTATGCCTGGGATGTGGGAGGACGTGGGTTCGAACCTCGGCCGAGTCATACCGAAGACTTATACAAGTGGTACTGCTGCCTTGCTAGGCACTCAGGATTAAGAGGTTAGTGTTAGGACTGGTCAGCCTGGTGTCAGGATAATATGATTGGGTGGGACATGTCTATGTGCTAGACATCACTATAAACTGCCATACTGCAGACATCATAGCAATAGGTCTGAATTTTTTTTAAAGCTATGTTAAAAATTACACAAACACTCTGTAGGATAAGATGGTAAGAAACTAAGAAACCTGGTTGGCAAAGGGTAGATACCAATTCATAATTGGCAGTTATCCTTATACAACCCTGTTTAATAGGTAAGGAAGTGAAGCTCACTCCTTCAACCAGTGGATGCTAAGGAATAGAAGAAAATGGTCTTGCTGAAAAGGTTCTTTGAAGAATCCTTCAACCTGTGGACCTAAGAAAAAGAAGAAAATGGTCTCACTGGCAAGGTTCTTTGAAGAATCCTTCATCCAAAAGCTCATAGAAATTAAGTAAGACACCTGGGCCGATCTATCAGAAGATCTTTGAGTAACAATCATTGGGGCCACAAAGATGCTATCAATATAAGCAGAGCATTAGAACTCCTGACTTTCTGAAGAATTTGCAGAATAATTTTTAGGGACAAAAAGGCATAAGCGATCATGTAAACCCGCTTCAGGCTGAAAATATCCACTGCCCATGCTCTCGGATCTGGAATTGGGGACATGCAAAAGAAAAGTTTGATTTCCAGTTTTATCAAAAATAAGTCCACCCAGTGAGGATGCTGTTTCTCCCTCATGAGGAATAGGGCATGTTTCACACTCCTCCAGTTTGGTTTGGAAAGGATACTGCTCTATGGCTTGGAGAGCACTGCTCCTCCATCCTTGGGAGGGGGGCTAGCCTCACTCTCTAACATTGATCATTCCAGCCTTGGGAGGACCCTCCATGGTCCTCTGGCCTTATAGATAGCTTTCCAAAGAGACAGAACCTGAATGAGACAAGCACAAAATTCCTTTTTTTTTTTTTTGATTCCCCAGAGATCCAGAGATGGAACCCAAGTACTGGAAAGAGGATGACTAAACTGTTTCCTCCTTCCCTTCTATGTCCAACAGCTCTTGGTGAGGTCCCATACCTCATCATGCCAGAGGCAGCAGTGGAGACAAGTCTGTATATATGCAGTCTGTGCATAAATGACATGTAGTATGGGAATCCCATGAGGCCTTTATGGGACCACATTAACCACACTTTGTTTTATGTTCCCTAAAAGTCTGAAAACAATTAAACAAATAATACATGGAATGTAAGAAGCTTAAATACTTATTTAGTACTGCTTTACTGTATTAAGACATATAACTGTAACACAACCACTTACTAAAGTAAACTAATGAAAAATGTGAAAATTAATATGTCTTGTGGAGTAATGTATACATACTTCAGACAAGGTGTGTCATGCAACCTGTACTCCATACAACTTTAAATTATTTTACTAAGGTGTGAGTTGACTGGATTACTCTGCTAATAAAGAGTTAAAATGATAAAAAAATGACCTGTAAGAGAGCAACACACTAATCTAAATACTCCTTAATGAATGAAAAAAAAAAAAAATTCAGGCAAAATTGATATTCTGAGTTTACATTTTAAAAATGCATAGAAAGTGTGAGATAAATCTAACATACAAATGCAGTAGTGCATTAGTGCTAATTCCTGTCAGGTAGACCTAATGACACAGCAATATTAAAGAAAAATGCCAGCAAGAAAAATAATAGGAGAAAGCTGGTGGGCAAACCAGTTATATGAGCAAACTCAAAATGATATAAAATGGGGATCATTAAGGAACTTCAATAACCAGTAGAACATTTTCCAGTAAGAAAAAGTCCTGAAATCAGAAATGAAGGAAGCAATACCTACACCAGTGCCAGAAAAAAAAACATGGAATTAGCAATACAAATCACCCACACATGGAGAAAACAAAAGCAGGAGTGTAAACTGGGTATCATAGATCACTGGTACATATGCCTGTTAAAAAACGTTAAGAGAACCTAGATTTTCCACAATGAAATTAAGCCCCAATGATAATAATAATTGACAGATATGGAATCCCATATTCATTGACTTGATGCTAGCATTTGTCACATATTTAACAGTGTAACTTCTGCAACCCTGCAACCTTGCAATGGCAAATAGTGTCCAATAAAGATGAAGACTGATGCATACAGGAGACTTGTTTTTTGTTGTGTTCTGGATTCTTTCCAGAACTCTTTGGATGTTTATCTATGGGAGGATGAATTCTTATCATATGAATGACAGTTATTCCATAATGGATAACAGCTATACAATACTGACAGATAAAGTGTTATTGATCATAGGATGCAAAAATCACCTGGTGGTATTTAACCAGTGTTATACTTGAGTTAGCAAATATATAAAGTTTTAATAACTTGTCTTTCTGGGAACCACTCAAGAGAGTTAAGGTATTAGCATCTGTAATATAATAAAACTAGTACTGTATAAACTCACTTATAACTTTAGTCCAACTGCAAGTTGTACAGACCCAGATCTGATGTTAAATAATGTACTGGCAGGTCAGGGTCTATGCAGTTTGTTAGGAGTAATCATTACAATAACAACATAGACCCTAATTTTCAAGAACATTATGCAATGATAGATCAAGGTCTATATTACATGCAGCTTAACACAACTTATAAGTGGACATATATGGTAACTGTGACCAAAGAAGGACTTTGTACATCTAGAATGTCATAAAAAGAACAATAGAATTACAGAAAAACTTAAACAACAAGAAAAGTATCAGGTAATATTTAGCTGTAAATTCAACACTTTCAACTCCAGAAGAATGCAAACGACAAAACCTCTTATTACATGTATCATGCACACAATGATGACTCTCCTTCTTCATTAGAAGAAATATATCAACAGCGATGTCTGGTTCACAATTTGGGGGGTAGGAGAAAGGTTCACAATTTGAGGGAGAAATACACAATATATTGAGTACAAATTTTAAAGCATGATACTGCATTCCTTGGGATACATGCATCTCTTTCCATGGCCAAAAGTTTTAAAAGTATAAAGATTGAACTTCTTCAAACCAGCATCATAACTCGATATGAAATAATAAACATGACAGGTCAAGTCCACCATACATGCAAACAGGGATATCTTGTTTATAAACAGCTAACAAACTTTCAAGTTTATTGCTGAGAACTTTATCATAGCTGAAGAAGAGCAACTGAAACAGACAGGTGAGATTTCTTAAGTCTCATATCTATTTATAATAATGTATATTCAATTATCAGTGTTTATTAGTTAGGTTTTTAAAATAAATTTTTGCATGATATGCTACTGTAATGTAACCATGTATGTAGGATTTAACCTTATCCAAAATCAAGTTTAATTTTTATGTGACCTGAATTATTGACTTTTTTATTTATTCTGTAAACAACTAATACACAGCTAAAATATTCTGTCTGTGGATTTATTATCAGGATCATTATTAGCGAAGTAAATATGTTTATTTGGATCTGGGTCTGCATTAATAAGATTCCCTTACAATTTACCGAGTGTACCTGACATTGACAGGTCACAAATTAAAAATATTGTAGCAGACTTTCTGATAATAACTAACATTTTTTATTTTGTAAACATAAAGAACTTTCTAAAAGGTTATTTTCCTTTAGGTAATGTTTCTTTTTTTATATGACATGTTTCAACAAAAGAACATTGGTAAAACAACACAATAGAGGCTGCCACAGGTACATCAATACCTTCAGCATTTGTCTTAATTTGGATTTCTACTAAAATATAAATTATTAGGATTCGTGTCTGTAATTTTAGGATTATTTTGAGGTTTAACTAGAAATACTAAGTTTTTTTTTCATTTTCACTTTGTATTCTAGTGAAATAAATCATGTTGAATTTTACAAAGCTTATTGGTTTTCACTCTTTTTCTGTTACTTATTTTAATAGCAGACTCGTAAATGAAAATTGGGTACCTGTCTTTGACATGAATTTCTCTCAGTTATTTAAGATAACTGTTGAAATTTAAATTCACCTTGTTATGGAATTTTCTGAGTCTCAAGTATTATTTCACATTTTACAATCCTTTATTGAAACAAACATGCTTTTACAATGTCATCTAAAGTGGAGATCTTTATTTCAAATCCTATCCAAGAACAGATAGACTCCTTAAAAAAGAATGAATTTCTCCAGCTTTCCAGAAAATATTATATTTCTTGAGCAAAAACTTCTGAAACAAAGCAAGAAATAAAAAATATTTTGGTCCTATATTAGATGGAAAAGAATTTTCTGGATAAAAGTACCATGGATTTGATTAGTCAGTCTCCATTTGCCTCCAACTGACAAGTTATCGAATTGAAATCAAAATACAAGAATGAAATAGTTAATAAAGCTTTTCAAGATAATTGCAGCTACTGAAAGAGAAAGAGGAGAAACTAATACAATTATAAAAAGAGGAAAGTGAAATGCAGTTGCAGAAATGAGTGAGAAGGAGACAAATTCGGTTACAGAATGAACAAAAACAAATGCAATTGTAGAAAGAGAGGGAACAAATGCAAATGCAGACAGAGGATTAAGAAAGAGAATAAGAAAGAGAATAAGAAAGAGAAAGAAAAAAGGAATAATGGGATTTTCAATATAGAATAAAAGATGTAGAATTGGCAAGTGAAAAGCAATCCTCCACCTTACACACAAATTCAAGTGTTGATGTTAATAAAATCATTAGGTAGTAAACCCCTTTTAAAGAAAAGGAGTAGATAAATATTTTCCTCATTTTGACAAAAATTGCTGAAAATTTGAAATGGCCACAAGAGCATCAGGCTCTGTTATTACAAAGTGCATTTTGTGGTAAAGCTAATGACATCTATGCTTCTTTGTCAGTACAACAATGTGCTGATTATGATCTGATTATGGAATGCATTTTAAGGGGTTATGAGTTGGTGCTTAGCAACAGAGCTTAGACAAACCTATGTGGAATATACAAGATAAAAAGAGAATTTATTGGATAGGCGGTGCAAGCCAGAAAGCTAGTAAAGATTACAAAAATCTCTGACAACTCGTTATTTTAGGAGTTCAAGAACTGCAGCTATAGTGACATTAAAATTTTGAAAAAGCTGCTCATACAATTGATGAGCATTCCTTAGCTCATAAAGTTTCTTTTGTCAGTAAGTCTTCCACTCTGCAGACTCCTGGTAAAAAGATTATTATTTCAGCCTAATTTATGATAAGATAGATCACAAGTCCTTAAGTCCTTATCTCTTTCTGCATATACCTATTGCAAGAAGTGTGTGTGTGTGTGTGTGTGTGTGTGTGTGTGTGTGTGTGTGTGTGTGTGTGAGAGAGATTTGGATTTCGAATGCAGCTTTAACAGTTTTTCAGTCACATCACTACAATGTCTGTAGTGTGATAGTATATAGTGATGTCTATCACTGGGGCATCATGTCCCACCCAGTCATATTATCCTGATATCAGGCTAACCAGTTCTAACACTAACTTCTTAATGCTGCGTGCCTAGCAAGACAGCTGTTAGTACCATTTTTATAAGTCGTTGGTATGTCTCAGCCAGGATTCAAACCCATGACCTATCACATCTGAGGTAGATGCTCTAACCAATAGGCAACCAGAGCAGTTATTGCAAGAAAAATGGGCACATTATATCTGATTGTTACAAACTGAAATATAAGCAAAAGAATCAAGACAGACCTATTCCAAATACTCTTATTTCTAAAAGGTCATGGTCATGTACTGAAAGCAATCCATTTGTTTGGTCCAACAAACCCATCTAATTTTATTATAAAGAATTATGAACCATTCATGTAGAAGGGTTCTATATCACTCATGGTTGATTTTGCAAATCCTATCCCAATTAAAATTTTAAGGCACACATTAGCTTCTCAGAATCTTTATTATCAGGTGCTTGCCTTTTTCTGAGAAGTCTTCTTCTAAGAGAGTGCTCTTATTCAGGAGTAGAGTGCTGCTTTGTTATGTTCCTCTCCATTGTGTAAATTTCTCATCAGGCTTAGTCTCATGACCCTTTATGGTCAGAAAGGTGTAGTCTTTATCCACTGAGGGTATTCATTTATTGCTAGGCAATGACCTAACTGGAAATAAGGTTATGGCTAATTAAACTTGTAACTGACAAGTATTGTTTGGATCAGAAAGTCAATCCTATTAAAACAGAAATCCCTCAATTGTACCCAGCTTGTGCAGTTACAAGAGAAAACTCTTGAGAATGATGTTGATTCCCTGTTTGTTTCAGATGGCTATTATCAAAACTAAATCTACAGAAGCAAATGTTTGTTATTTGGTTAAAATAGGATCCTTACAAGAACATGAACACTTGAGGTACCAGCAAGTGACAAGTGGTGATTGAATGGTAGTTCCAAAATTGTACAGACAGGAAATTTTAAGTTTGACCCATGAAACTCATTTGGCTGGACATTTAGGAATCAATAAGACTTATCACAAGATCCTGAATAACTTTTATTGGTAAAAAAATTAAAGTAATGTCAGTAAATACTGCAGATCTTGTCAAAATTATCAAATGGTAGGAAAACCAAAACAGAAGATACTAAGGCTCATCTGCAACCTATTCCTGCATCTGATGAGCCCTACAGTGATTAATGGTAGACTGTGTCAGTCTATTACCTAAGACCAAGTTAGGCAACCAATACTTACTGATCACAATGTATGCATCTACAAGATTCCCAGAGACAACTCCTTTGAGGAATATTAAAAATAAAACAATAGTAAAAGCTTTGATAAATTTTTAGTCTTCCCAAATATGTCCAATCTGACCAAAGGTTAAATTTTATGTTTAGTATTTTCCAGCATGTTATGCATGAATTAGGCGTCCAATAAGTCAAAAATTAAACTAAGGTACAACAGAACTACAATGGAGAGAACTTTATAGCATAGTTCTGTCTCTCATGCTCATTCTTCAAATGTTTCTTCAGATTAGGTATTATGGTCCTCACAAAATTCGAAAGAAAAAGAGTTTAATTATAGTATTAGTACTCATGGGATATAAAACTATTAAAGGAATTTGTGTATGTTGATAAAGATAGCCAGATTAATCATACAATCCATTCAGTTGTACCTGTCCCACACAGTGAGGATTTAAGCGAAGAATGCAACTGAACTGTAGTGACTTTGGAGTAACCAATCATTAGAATTCAGAAATTATGAATAATCTGGACCAGAAATTTTTGTATTTGCAACAACAAGAAAAGAACTAAAACAGCTGTTACTTGAATATGAGCACTTGTTTCCAGATATTAATACGTGAGCAAATAAAATCTACCATGACGATGAACCTCTACATTCTGCACTTGTAAAACAATATCCATACAGGACAAACTCTCTCAAACAGATATGTTTGAAAGAAAAATCCATATTTGCTGGAGAATGATTTTATAGAACCAAGTAAAATTTACTGGAGTTCACTATGTATACTTGTACTGAAACCAGATACTACTTTCTGAATGGTAGACTTTATTTGCTCACATAGGAACATCTGGAAACAAGTGCTCATATTCAAGTTACAGTTTTAGAAAGGTGAACAATGTGACTAAAACAGATTCATTTCCACTGCTCCAAGGCAATGACTGCATTGATAAAATTGGAAATGCATAGGTATGTCATCAAATTTGACCATCTAAAAAGATTTTGGTAAATCTATTGATGGAATGAGCTCAAGAAATTTGGGGTTCCAGATGGATTTTATTAATATAAAAGTAATGCCATCAGGAATGAATGGTTTGCTTTGTACATTTCAATGTTTAATGAACATGATTAAATCTGGTCTAGATAATTGTGATGCTTATATCAATGATGTTATCATCTACAATGACACCTGGAAAAATCACTTAGAGACATTTCAGAAATTCTTTGACACTGATGCAAATTTGAAAATCAATTTATCCAAAAGTGAGTTTTGTTATCCTTGTGTTACATTTCTAGGACATATCATGGGATATGGACAAGATGGAACTGTGCCTATCAGTAAAAGGCATCTGATGCGAATTTTGGGTATCGGAAATTTTGTTCCATTTGGCTTGATACTATTGGAAACTTTGTTATATAACTACTGAACCACTGACAAGTTTATTGAGCAAGAAAACCAAGCTTCATTGGTCTGAAAAATGTCAAGAGACTTTTGACAAATTAAAGGCTATACTAAGAGTGCACCATTTCGTTCAGCTCTAAATTTCAGACAATAATTTCAAATATCTGTTTATGCAAGTGATGTTTGGGGTTGGAGCAGTACTGATTCAAGAAGATAAATTTAGTGTAGATCGTCAAGTATGCTATTTTACTAAAAAATTAAATAAGGCTACCAGAGATATAATTCCAAAATGTTTGGTTTTGATATTGGCATTGCAAAACTTTGAAGTCTATATTTGTTCAACTCTTCTGATTATTGCATTTAGTGATCTCACACACACACACACACACACACACACACACACACACACACACACACACACACCCTTAATTTCATTGGCAAAATAAAAACAAATCAAGAGATTATTATGGCGAGTTTGATATCACTCAATACAATAATGACATGAGACACATTAATGGAAAAGACAATTTAATAGCAGATACACTTTAGTGTGTATAGAAATATTATACTGTTTCATATACACTAGGGCATGTACCAATTAGTATTTTTCTACCGATTTCCAATTCCGATTTTGGGCATGAAATTTTTCCGATTCTAGATACGATTAAATTAATTGGAAATGCCTAATGCCAGGATTTATTTGCCTGTAGCACATCTGACCAAAATCTCACCTCTGCATCAATGTCCTCTGAATTCATGTGCCAGCGAAAATTGTATTCGTATCTAGCTGAGAAAAATCAGCCAAGGACTTCACTACCAACAGATCCAGTTAAATACTGGAAATCCCGAGAAAAAACGTTCCAGCTTCTGGCAGCTGTCGCTAAATATTTTTGTTCAATACCTCCCTCCAGCATTGATAGTGAAAGAAGTTTTAGCACCACAGGTGCTATTTGCAGCAACAAACGATCAAGCATGTCCATTAAAAAAAAAAAAGGAGATGCTATTTCTTGCAAAGTATTTATTAAACTGCGTGTGTCATGCCCATACGCATTAAAATATTTTAATAAATTTAAATCTTCTGGTCTAACTCGAGTTTCATTATTTCACCCCTTTGTGTTGACTATATTGGACTTTTCTGACTTATTATATAACTTTATTAACACACTATCGAATGACATGCAGTGTTAGACACGGTGCTAAAGAAATTCAACTTTATTATTTTTATTATCCGAATCGGTCATTCCTGCCTTGTCCGACTCTGATTAATCAAAAGTTCATGCTATCCGGTAGAATCCAATTTTTGGATAAAAAGTCGGTAATGCCCTAATATACAATTTGTGTCCTTCAAAAGTTTTATTGTGTAAATCTTTAGTTTTCTTTCTGATGGGAAGTGTTATCTATATTTAATCTGCATTGGTTGTCAGTTATTTTTAAAACATTTATTTCATTATATACTACTGTAATGTAACAGTGTATGCTGGACATAACCTTATCCAAAACCAAGTTTTTTTCTACATGACCTGAATTATTGATTTCTTTTAAATATTATTCTTTAAACAACTAATACACAGCTAAATTATTCTCAAGTTCTATTAATAATTATCAGGATCATTATTAATAGAAGTAAATATGCTGATTTTGATCTGGTCTACTTTATTGGAATTCCTTTACAATTTACCTGATGAACCTGACATTGCCCAGGCTATAAATTATAATATGAGCAACAGACTTTCTAATAATAACTAAACAAATTTATTTTGTAAACATAAAGAACTTTCTAGAAGGTTATTTTCCTTTAGGTAATGAGGTTTTTAAAGAAACTGTTAATTGTAACCTGAGGTCAAAAAGAGGACTATATAATCTTGTTACTGGAAAGATTATTCATTCCTGCTTAAGATAGAGTGGAATCAACCTGCATTATTGTTGTTTTCAGTGTTTATTTTGGGCTGGAATTTATTTTTTTTAAATTACTTAATTCAGTAATTATTTTCTCTTGAAATAAAGAGTGCTCATTAAAATATATTCTTGGATAAAAACATTCACTGGGATTCAAAGTGAATTCATCCCTGGAATTATATTACATGTTTCAACAAAATAATGCTAGTACAACAACACAATACAGGTTGCCACAAGCACATCAACACCTTCAGCATATATAGACTTAATCTGGATTTATATTAATGTTTATTCAGAACTTTAAATTATTAGGAGTTGTGTCTGTAATTATAGGATTATGGGATTTAAGTTGCAATACCATAAGATCTATTTTTTTCATTCTCACTTCTATTCTAGGAAATTGTTGGTTTTTTGTTACTTAATTTATGAGAAGACTCTTAAAAATAACTTATTTGTTGCATGACATAACGCAACCTGCTCTCTATAAAGATGGAATATACCACCTTATGTTTACAATAAAAAATATTTACATCAACACATTTTAGAAGTCTCAATTGATTGGGGGGATAGAACTGAGGAAAATTACAATTTAACCACAGCCATGTTTAAAGCTTTGTTCCACTTCCAAGCAGAACTACTGAAATATTGGATGTGGTGGAGGGGTGGTACTAATTTTAATGATGGAATACTTAATTGTTGGCAATGTTTAAAGCTATGTTACAAATCCAAATCTCTCTCTCTCTCTCTCTCTCTCTCTCTCTCTCTCTCTCTCTCTCTCTCTCTCTCTCTCTCTCTCTCTCTCTCTCTCTCTCTCTCTCTCTCACACACACACACACACATGTGATCAAAGATAGCAAGGCAACCAAGCAAAATGGGAACTTGGTAATGTGTTGTGTGATTTGGATTTTTAAAATAGCTCTAACAATTTTTCACTTATATCAGTACAATATTTGCTGTGTGTCAGTTTATACAATACTTATGTCTAGTACTGAAGCATCATGCTGTAGATATACAGTCTTAAAACTAACCTCTTAATGCTGAGCACAATTGTGAGGCAGCTGCTAGTAAAAATTTTATTTATGTGTTTTATTATTGGGGAGGGGGCAAATTTCTGAGATAAAGGCAGGACTCCTAGTGTACTATGACTGGAAAAATGTATTTGAAGTTTTAGTTGGAGTGGCAAATTTGTTATGGTGTACTGTGCCTCTCAAGTTAACAAAAAAGAAATGTACCTAAAACAATTCCCTAAATTCATTACAAGAATTTTGCTTATCATCTTTCCTCATGAATCATTATCAACAAATAATTTTTTTTGAAAAAAATGAACCTTAAATTCATTATCCATACATTCCACAGAGACCCAAACAGGCAATGGCAAATGACTGGGGATGAAAAGACAGAGTCCCTATGAAGTTCCATCAATAATTTTTTCCCAAGTTAATATGAAAAACTTTCAGTTAACTTATGTTGGCACAAGTTAAAGTATATCACATGAACAATCTGAGAATGTGTGATTATGTTTACCACAACTGGTAAGATGGAATAGTGAGAAAAAACTAAACATGGAAATTTATTATCCTAAAACCTTGCCACGGAATACACAATATTCATTCCTTGTATCAAACACCTTACCTCGGAGATTCTCTTCCGCCAGACCTTTCCAAAAAAGAACAGTTTAAACTGAAAATTATTTGTTTGTCAAAGGTCAAAGGTTATTCAATTTAATATTAATCAGAAGGGTCTGCCACCTTCACATTACACCTCAACTCTCACGAAATATCAAAATTTTGGTTTACGCATGTCTTTTTGTCAGGTTCTTGTTTCAAGTGATTTAAATTTGGGCCAAAAAGTGGTGCATCTGAGAAGGAAAACTGTGAACAATAGGCAGAAAAATATTACATGTTTCCATTTTGGCCATGTACTCCACCATGGATAGTCTGTTTAACTACTTCCATCAGCCATCTTCAAGCATCAGATTGTTTATCACTAAGTCACAAAGCGTGCTTTGAATTACTTTTGCAGGTATTCTAAAATGTCCCCTTATTGCTTTTTCTCTCACAACTTCCATGGTACATGGTAGGGCTGCAGCAGATATGAAATTAAGGACAGGAGTATCTGAGGCAGACCTGCCAACCCTAATAAACCTCAGTAAGGAGGTCAACAATTTGACCAGTTTTCTATATATGGTGTAATAAAATATCATGTTCTGCTGGTCAAGTCAGAAAATATGCATTTAAAAAGTCCTGATGTAATTGGAGACTGAAAAGGCAAAGGTAAATATTAAGGACAACTAAAATATTTGCAAAGGACACAATAACTTCCAGTACAATATCACAAACTGGACTCCCAAAACCCAATGATCTTCAATGGCTTTAGCTCTCTCTAAACTTGACAAAATTTCCTTGGCATTATCTTTCATTTTCAAATAGTAAATATAATCATATCTCCCACTGTGAAATATTCTCAATACAATACATGATGACCAATTAATATACTTGATGCCCTTCCTGCTTTTTTCACAATATATTCTAATTATCTCTTTTTATTCTTCTGTGCTACTTAAACTTTTCTCAGTAGTCTTATTATCTCTCTCCTCTTGAACAAATATCATTTGACCAATGGCATTTTTTAAAACTTCTATGAGCAAGAGTTTGATCATGCCAACATTTTGCATGAAAAGATATTTGCAGTTTAACCCTTTTATCACTACAGACCGAAAAATCGGTTTAGGGGAAGTAAGTCATCAAACACTATGGACCGACTTTTCGGTCTAGGGCAGTGTTCTTCTTTAACATTACAGTACCTGACTAAATAACTTTTGGGGTACCTCTAATAACTTCCTTCTTGTAATGTAGATGTTATATTTGAATGATCTCATGAGTTTAGCTTGTATACAACTAGAAATATCGAAGAAAGTACAAACTTTTAATGTGTTTTCCGAATGTTGAAATTTGTATCCAAAATGGCAGAGCTTGAACAAACTTCAGAGGAGGTTATCAGAGGATTTTATTAATTTCAACCTGGTAAATTTGGATGAAAATGAGAGAAGATGTCTGGAGAGACAATGAAATGCACTTGTGGGTGACAGTGATGACAATGAAGAAAACTTTGTAGATTTTGAACCAGAGGAATTGTACGCACCATGTGGTTTTGTTTTGGACCAAGCCGGAAAACCAAACAGATTTGTTTCAGTTTTCTGACAGAATTGGGCACACCTAAGTGTTAGATGGCTCCAGGAAAGCTTCAGAATATTTTCAAATATTCTATTTAAATAAAGTTTTTGAAAAAATTGTCAGTTTAACGAACTTCAATGCGACGATCAAACGTGGCAGAGTGATATAGGTGTGTGGACAGATCTCACCTTGGAGATCATTTTGGTTCATTTTATAGAATCTTATATATTATGGACACCATGAAAGAAAGACTTGTGTTGTTACTGTGATTATCACTAGTACATCTAGGGTCAATTGAACACATTTTGAGAACTTTCTAAGTTTTCTAAGAGGTAATAAAATAATTACTTGTATTTTACCTGTTGTGTTACCTGTTTGTACCTGCATTTTAACAGTTGTAATAGATATGCACATTTTAATGAATTAGTCATAAAATGTTATTTTTAACCTTGATTTTGACACCTAATCCAGTTAGATACCTTTAACATTGACAAAGTTATGTTGTTTCAAAGTCCACAAGTCATTTTGCTTTACAACTCCAAAGTTACTTAGTGTTGAGGACTCTATGCCTACAAAGTTACTTAGTGATGAAAGAGTTAAAGCATTTGAGGTACACCTGTACAGTTAAGTCTGGTTCCCTGACCAACTCCATTAAATCGAATATGAGACCCAGTTTCAACACACAGTCAAGCTAGTATCTGAATTTTACTGTAACAATTGTTTTTCAATAATTTTTGCTATTATTCTGTATGTTCATATTTTACGGGTCATTTCCATAAGACTTATGGTCAAATCATAAGGGTGGCTATTCAACTCAAACTAGTCTCATATACTCTAACAGTGATCTGTGACAGCACTATCACAAGTCAGGTCAGAGAACCTTCTTACTCAAATGCCCCACCCCTATCTTTGACACGGCTGAAAATTTAAATTCAAACTATTAGTATATTTTCGGTCAACAAAAACATAACTTTTGCTCACATGGTAAATATATGCACACTCAAAACTACACATCAATAATAAAAATCATTCCATTGTATTCCAGCTAAACATCATTACAATGTTTATAGACTATGTCTTCTATAGCTTGCAAAACTGGTTTGATGAAAACATTAGATTATGTGGAGCACTTTCCACAGTATATCTAACATGTACATAAACCACACATATATATGATATAGAAGATGTTCATTCCTAGTTATAAAGCAGAAATAAAATTAAAGCTGCATGGATAAAGATCAAACTGAACAGGGAAAATTAATCAAACATTCTTTGGATGGACATATCTTAAAAAATTAACTTAATTTAATTTAAATTTACTAAGTCTTCTCTACATTAAGTTTTATACCAAATTTAGTTTTAATTCAAGGATATTGTGCCAATATGACATGTACCTGACTCTTGACTCTTGCCTGAGAAAATCTTATACTTTTTTAAAGAATGTGACTTGTGTGACAAATGCTGCCCCTTTATTTTCACAATGATGTACCTTTTACAGAAATCGACATCTTTATCTTTCATGTTTAATCTTGTATTACTTCATGTTCACATTTATTTCAATCATTTTATCATCCAAAATATGTTTTGGAATTCTTTGAAATTACATTTTGATAACTTTAAATAGGTACCATATGACCAGTAGTGTGTGTGTGTGTGTGTGTGTGTGTGTGTGTGTGTGTGTACACTCGCACATATGCACATACATGCACAAACACACACACACACACATACACACTGTTCTCCAAAAATTATTTGATAGAAATGAAAATTGTTGCAAATGAGTAGACAGATGGAAGAATGGACGAACATGGATGTCACCTTCATAAAATATGACAAAGGCATATTAATAAAAGAGCAAACACCAATATAATTATGCCTTGCATATACGAAAACTTAGTTCATTATATGGCAAGATATTTTAACACTATAAGTCATACAACTTAAGTTCCTAGTATGGCATTAAAATGTACCTACCAGTCTCAGTTAAACCCTTGACCTTTGGCTTTGGAATGAAAGTAATCCATATATACATGGGAAAGATCAAGAAGGCACTTGTAAGGATCTGAAAAACAGAAGGAACATTATTTTCTTTGCATTGGATGCACACAATAATGACAACTAGGTTAAATTTGACAACAATGACTGCCTACTAATTTTTCCTTTTTAACTGTCAACACTGTAACAAACACAACTTTCATTCCAATGCTAATATTTAATACAAGTCAAGGTGAAAACGATAAAAGATCTTTCACAGATGAGATCCAGCTACATTATTTTTAGCTTCCTGCCACTCAAATTGGAAACATACATTACATTATTTTTAGCTTCCTGCCACTCAAATTGGAAACATTCATGGAGCTTTCTTCGACACTACTTATCTCCACCAAAAGATCTTTTAATATTTTGATAATTCGATTGAGAAAGCATCCAATGAAAATATTATTCTCCCATGATAAGACCATGGGGCCATCCTAGTATTTGACGAAAAGTTGGGAGTGGGTTTATTCTCAAACAACAAGCAGTAAATATTTGTCAAAAAGTTGGGAGAGCTTTCCCTCAGAAAATTATATGGCCAGTAAATATTGTCAAAATGTTATAACAATGCCTGGCCTGCATGTTAAGCCCATGATCAAGATACTGTTGTAAAATGTGATCTTGACTCAAAGGTAGTTGTTGTTGCTGTTGTAGTGGGGCTTAATGCCATTTTTCAGCACACAAAAGGCTATACATGGCAGCCAGTGGAGAGAAAGAAACTGGGAAATCTGAGGAAAGAACCACCTACCCACGAAAAGCTACTGGCAAGCTTTCTCACATACCCACATTTGCCGATTCTTAGACTCACAGAATGACTTATCAAAGCTTTATGATTCCAGCCAAGTACATGTATCATCAGAATCTATCATGGAGTTTAAGACAAGGGAAAAAAGTAATCCAAACTTTCACTAATATTTTCTAGGACTAATATCACAGAATTACCTGTCTTAGCTTTATGATTCCAGCCAAGTACACCACTCCCTCGATAACTCGCAGACATTGGGGTCCAAAAACATCAACCGCGATATAAGCAAGGGCGCAAGTTATCGAGGGACCTATAATAAACGACAAAACTAACAAAGGAATCGACGTAGAGGCAAAAGGGTGGGTGAGGGTGGCTTGTCATGTTACAGTGTTGAATACTCAATAATCATGCTAAGATTAACAGTGAATAATATCTCTTCATATCGGTGTACTTTGTTTAATTTTTTCATCACAGAGTAATATTAATTTTAGGATAACTTGCAGTAATTGATCATCAAAACATTATTCCACATGGTTTCCATTCGCTTAGCACATGTACGACTTCACCTTGTGTACTACGTCACTAAATTTTGCTGTGAATGGTATACATTCTAGTTTTATTGTTTGATCCAAAGTAGACGGGTTTTTTTAAAATACGAAAGATCGATACATTTCGAAAAAACAATGTCGATCGAACAATGTGTAGATATTTATTACGGTAGATGTAAAATGGAAGAAAAAAATAAATTCACAAGGGCTAACCATTACCAACATGAAATTAATGGGTCTAAATATTTAAAATGACCTTAATTAGAACACGATAACACTTGCGTTTATGACATGTTGTGTGAACCATGCATACACAGCATCATCTACTTCGTTATCACTTGCAGTCCGTGCTCATTTTCGTTTCATCCCTTTATCTGAATCAACATCATGTGAGTAATTTCAAAGTTCCGCTCATCCTTAAGCCAACCTCTAAATGTCGACTCAGCAATTTTTAGTTCATTGCAAATTTTTTATCTCGATTTGTCATTATGAACACCATCTATGATGAACAGCTTTTCAGTCACTAAGTATGCCTTTCTCTTAATTCCTTTGCTCTCCATGATCACATTTATCAATGATTAGGATACATTACTGATATTATATACTTTAATGATGTTAATACATAAAATGTGAAAATATTTTCCATTGGTCCAGTAAAATGAAATTTGATAATGGTAATGAATACCAGAATGTTTGCTCATATTGGCATGCCTTTGAACTTTATTTTATTGTACTTACCTGGTTTGATTTGATACAAAAGACATATTCAAAGTGATAAAATAACACAGGTCTTTTCTAATTTATTCTTTTATTGCAACAAACACTTCCCCAAGCTGTTGATGGAAACAAAGCTGGCATGTAATTATGTTCTCACAGAAGTACTCCTGGGTTGGGTTGGACTGATTCTTTTCATGTTTTCATATAAGAGAATATGTATGTTGCTGATTATACATGTAGTGTGGAGAAGAAATTAAAGGGTTATAATGTGAATTTCACCTAGCAGGACATTCAATTGGTATTTATTTCTTCTCTGTTGCCCTATGTTAGCCTTTACAAGAATTTTTCAGTTGAGCACTGTTTATTTACAGTGTACTGACAACTATTTCTCTTTTTATAAAAAGCCTAACATAATATGTGATATCTTATATTAGAAATCGCAAATTTCACAATATGGAATCTATCTTTATGGGCATTAATCACCATTTTAGATGATAAAAACGACCTATATATCAAGGTTTAATTTACCAATTTACCACTTCTTATCACGCCTTTCTTCACATTCAACACATTTTAAAATATATTTTCTTTGAAAAAAATCGGGAGCCATGCCAGACACAGGGTTATAAGCGGTTTGAGAGTTATCCGGTGTGGTGTACATGTATCATGAGAATCTATCATGGAGTTTAAGAGAAGGGATATGTTCTAATATGTTCTAGGACTAATATCACAGAATGACCTGTCATAGCTTTATGATTCCAGCCAAGTACATGTATCATGAGAATCTATCAAGGAGTTTAAGAAATAGAAGTCAAGGATATAAACTAATCCAAACTTTTACTAATATTTTCTAGGACTAATATCACATAATGACCTATCATAGTTTTATGATTCCAGCCAAGTACATATATGATGAGAATCTATCATAGAGTTTAAGTCAATGAAATAAACTAATCCAAACTTTCACTAATATTTTCTAGGACTAATATCACAGAATGACCAGTCATAGCTTTATAATTATTTCAGCCAAGTACATATATGATGAGAATCTGTCATGGAGTTTAAGAAATACATGTCAAGTTAACAAACTAATCCAATAATGACAATGGATCTTGATACTCAGCATGTACTTAATAATGATACATGACTTTAGACATCTTGGTCTTTCGATGGATCTTGATAATCAGTGGCTGTACTTAACCCTGGTAGTGCTGTGTTGTTTTTGCATGATCTTGAAACCAGTGCTGATTTATTTTTAACTGCTCTGTCTGTGTATGCTGAATTGTTTCAGAACAATGCAAACTTTTTGGGCTAAATCCACATAACAATTCAAAATTACTTATTTATCATCAGATTACTGTGAAACTGTATACAGTGATGTATATATACACACGAAGATTGCAAACACAAAAAAATTGTCAGTGAAAATGATGTGTGTTCATGGTTACCATAGCAACCAAATAGAGAAAATGGGTGAAAAAGTATTTTTTTAATTACAAAAATACAAATAAAGTGTAAACTTTTGCATCAAATGTTTTTATTTTCAATGTGTACATGAACAGTTTTGTTTCTTCTACGTATCACATATCCTCAGTTCATTAATTTTAGGCCTATGCTAGATAAATAAAAGTTAACTTTCAAACATGTATCTATATTTCAGTATGTTACAATATTTAGCTGATGCAGTACTTGTTTAGTTATTATTCACAAATTTTCTCAGTATAAAATATAATTTTATTCACATAGTTCATTGCTAAGGAACCAATACTAATCATACTGGAAAGACATATAATTATAGACTTACTTTGGTTGCCATAGCAACCAAAAATAATGTTAGTGTTTGAAAGTTTTAAAAAAACTTTTTAAAATAATATTGTTGGCATAATCTTTTATTCAACTAAATGCAGCATTCATTTTTCAAAGAAATCAGTATTATCAAGCTTTACTTATGAAGGAAAAAATAATTATCACATGGAACTTTAAGGACATGCAATTTGGTCCAACACATGGTATTGGATTTCTTGACATAAGACACTGAAATTTCAACTGCAATTTTCTCATTGGAACAGCTTTTGTCTGCTCTATATAATCACAGCAGTATTTTATGTCAAAAACCAATCAAGAAATATTTCTAGTATTTCAGGCAACACCGTGTCCACCTCGTTCCATATAATATACTTAGGTATATTTTTTTCACCCATTCGCTTAGGAGTCCATGTGTCTCCGCACCACCTAAAGAAACTTTAATATGTGCATATTACTCCTTGTTCTTTTGTCTCTCTGGCAAGTTTATGTGTAGGTGTCAAAACAATTATATCTGAATCGTTGTTCATAAATAATTTTATTGCAAGAGTTGTTTTACCTGAACCACCACACCCATTAAGATAAACAGACTTATGTCTAGCTAGCCACAGGATCATATACAAATGGTGCAGATGACTTTGATATTCGATTACATGTATTATTTTTGTAATATATTTCCTTAATTTCAATGTCGGCAGATTAGGAATAACAGAGTATATTTTCTTGTTTTATCCTCCATGTCCCCCATTCACCATTACCAAGTGGCAGTTTTAATAAATCTTTATATTTTTTATGTATATAAAATGAATCCATAGCAATTCTGACATCGTAACAAGGAAATCTATTTATCATTAACAATAGATTTATAGAAACATAGGCTACCATCGAAGATCTTAAATGATAAACTGCAGTGAGTTGCCATCAATATAGCTTATGATTATACCTAGTTTTGTTCCATCTGATCAATAATCATTACATCCGCTTATTAATGTGTTTTTCTTGGTTGTATCAGCGATTATAAAATCAAGTTCATCATCGGCCATAATCAATCTTGTACAGCGCCATTTATAATCATATGAACTACCTTGAGTAAACTTATAGATCTTTCTACCAATATTTTTTTCAAGTTTTTCATCATGCTTGTTCCTGCATTTACATATATTATTAGTAATTATAATAATGTTATCTTCATTAACATCAGGAAATTCTTTCCTGGCATCATCGATATTAAATCTATCCAATTCTGGTAACCAAATTTGCTTTTCTGGACCAGGGGTCACGCTACCAGGTGAAGTGGGTGAAAAAGTTGCCTAAGAACTGTAAACTTTGCCTTCTTCAGTTAGGAAAGCGAAAATGACTTCGCCCTCGATTTTTCAGATGTAAAATGGTTGTATATTGTGACTTTTGAGATGCCACCTCGAAGTAGCCAGCAAAGGTACCTGGACATTTTGGACGTTTCAGCCCAGGACATTTCGCCCCACATCAATAGATAGTTAATTTCGACCCACTTCAATGGAACTTTCACCTTTCCTGTTGCATGGATGTTTTGCCCAATGGTCGTTTCAGCCCAGGACATTATGCCCCACATCAATAGATAGTTAATTTCATGCTCCATATTCTCTCCCCCCCCACGCCTTTTAAAAATTCATCGCCATTACAGTAAACAATTGCTCCTACATGGCATAGTGAAGATACATTTATATGTATACATATATATGTATATGTATATATATATATATATATATATATATATATATATATATATATATATATATATATATATATATATATATATATATATTGATTAGTGATGTGTGTTGATTTAAATGTGCATATACATTTTTAATATTTCGAAATTAAATATCTGAACCCAGTGTTTATATCTATTTATTGTTAATTACAATTTTCATTTCACGCCATTCATTCAGCTGGATGACTAAAAGTATATTCTCTCGAGTGAGTAAAAGATCGAGACGATGAAACACTATTTTGGGTATAACTAATATTTAGGTGTATATTTTAAAAATTAAAACGAAACGCATCCCGAATTCGACCACTTAACGAAAATGAAATCCTCTAATACTTACCATTTGAAAAGAGGCAATTTTCACCATAATATTCTGTTCAAAATAATATTAATTTTGGACACACAGGATATCAACCCCTATGTTTTCATGACTCATGACATATTGGCCTATTCTGCGCACAGCTGTGAAAAGCTGTAACTAAACCAATCTTGTAAAAACATTGGTAATGTACCACATTTAAAACAATAAGCTATTATGTGGAAGTGAAACAACAACGAATAGAATTTAATGTGTTTAAAATGTCTTGTTTATGAGGGACTGCTCAGGATGCAGGAGATAGTGGGTCCGATCCCCCCCTGAGTCATACAAAAGACTTATAAAAATGGTACTAACAGCTGCCTTGCCTGGCGCTCAACATTAAGAGGTTAGTGTTAAGACTGGTCGGTCTAATATTAGGAAAATATGACTGGGTGGGACATCATGCTACATGTCTGCGGCATGATGGCCCAGTGCTAGATGTTACTATAAAGTGTCCACACTGCAGACATCGTCATGATGTGAATACAAAAATGTAAAAGCTACGTTAAAAATCCAAATCTCTCTCTCCCTCTCACACACACACACACACACACACACACACACACACACACACACACACACACACACACACACATTTATGGGGAAAAATTACTAAAGTATTAGAAGCAGACTATACTGAGGGAACTTAATCGAGAAACCTGTTATAGCTGCACGTTGACACATTAGGTGGCAGACGATTTTGTGCGTGTGGGACAACTTCTTGCAAACTTGGATTAAGATGCAGAATTTTTTTTTAAGGTATACATTTCCATCTTTTAAATAAAGTACTTATTTGTATGTTTCTGAAACATACATATTAAATAGGATTTTCTGGGTTACAGGTTTAGTATTCCATAATCCCCATGTCCATATTCTATACAACATTTCTCAACATCTTCAAGAAAATCTGATCATGTCATTTTTCATAGATTTTTCTCCTTTGTGAAATGGGTCACAAATGATGGTATGGTAAAACAATAATTCAGCAGTTTTCTAACTTTGATGTCATCAAAAGTATATTTTAGTGCAAGATTTCTCATTTCTTCATGAAGAGATTTTGTACAATAAATATCGCCATTAGGTCATACAAACTGATCATGATGATCGTATTCCGAACTTTAAAATAACCAAACATATACAGGGTCACTTTTACTGATATTTTTGATTGAATCAAATATATGACCATTATAAAATTTAACCACTGTCTCGTGCAAATTTTGTTATAGCATTAGTCCATGAATGTGCATTATGAGCAATATCTGATATAGGGTTTTTTACTTTTTTATATATTTTGGTTTGTACAATTTCTCTCCAGTTAGTGTTTTTACTATTATTGGAAATCTTAACTTTTCAAGCTCAGCAACATCTTTAATAGATGCTCCAGTATCTTTAACTACCACCACCCATGTATTTATTTTTTTACGTATTAAATCTGTTAAGCCATTACCATGTATTGCATTTGTGAAATGTTCTGCAACTCGTTCAGCTGCACAGTTTATTCTCAACTCTGAAAGTCTCATTGGTTTGAGATCCATAATGTGAGGTTTATCATTCAGAGGGTATATTGCATATATCACCAAAGTCACAGGGTATCCTCATTCATAGTATGGTCTACCAATACCAGCCATTATTCCAGGCTTGGTTTTATTATTTAATAAAACATTATTTCCCAAATGTATATGAACAGGATCTCTCTTATCACTAATTATCCAAATATCATCATCTATCTCTACAATATTATTAAAATAAAATATTTTTGATTATAAAGTTGGTTAATAATTACTTTTCCTTGTTTGTCATTCATCATATTAAGAATATGTACAATTCTGAAAGTTGATCACACATGAGCAGCACATGATCCACACCACCATCACAAAATTTTTCTTTTTGGTTCATGAATACGATTATATTTATATATAAATAAGTGTATTTGCATATTGTTAGCATATTCTAAAAATTCCGTTTGGTGGTGCTAATCCATATGAATCAAAATAAATAATTCCACATGAATCAATTGCATATGTGACCCAATGAGTTCCTGGACCAGAGTTTTGTCGAGATTAATACCAGTTTCAAAATTATTTGGTTGGTTTGGTAATTGATGGTGCATAAAACACCTCTGAAGTATTTTATTTTTAATTTTTTAGCAGCAGCAAGTAAATCAAATTTGGACATAGGCAATATCAGTAAAACTGTCCCGAGAAGTCTTAGACCCTTTCCGTAATATGAATATGGAGTCCCTGGTAATCTGAGACCTCTTCCCTTTCATTGGGTGTTCGTTTTATTCCCTGTCCTGTTGCTTTCTTTAATGCCATTCCAGCAGTGGTTCTAAAAGCGCCTAATGCAGCTGCTTCTGCAACATCTGGGGCTGCAGTGGCTATTAACCCGTTATCGCTGCGAGAAGTGGAAATATACCGCCCATGTTAAAAGTATCTTTGATAGAATCAGTGGAGAGACTTAGACACCCTTATTTAAATTTTTTGCTGTATTGAAGTTTTTGAATTGACACTTGGTAAAAGATAATTTGTTTGAACTGCTCAGTTGTTCCTTTTTTAGTGATATTTTTATTCGTTATTATTTGATGCTGATTGTAGCCTTTTAATCTGACCAGGAGTCTGGGTAACACTAACATGATTATAAGACATAATTATACTAGATGATCTAATTATGTGCTATGTACTACTGGAGCATCAATGACTCTCATTTATCCACCGACACCTTTAAGGAGCATTGATTTATGACCGAGTATAATAACAATTGCTCTATAATTAAATAGCTCCTATTGTTACACTAGCTCGAAAATGTATATCAACTACTGATTGTCTGGTTAAATCTAAATGTTCTAGTGAAAAGTAACAAATCAGACATAAAGTTGTAAAATCCAATTGTGATATTTCTAAACCAGCATCAATGTTTTGATCATAACCCATAAACGACATAAGATGATGATATGCACATACGATTTTGATTGAAATTCAGTAATAAATCCTCTGATGTTTCTTGATGTCCATTTATCCTTAATGAATCTCAGAAACACCAAGATTGTCAAATATAACACTATGTGAAGCATCTTGTAATGCAATAAATATGTGTCTTGGCACATAAACGCCTTGCTAAGTGGCTATTTGACATGTAAATAAACCATCAATATTACTCTGGATAGCATCTGTGGTCATTGTCAACCATGATAGTATTGATTTACCACCTTGACTCATAAACGATAGTAACAGATTTTCTTCAAATATTGATAGAGTCATCACCCGCGGGTCTCCATATTGAATCATCATCTGTAGCCTTTTGTACTACAGAATCCAAAGATATATGAAAGTGGAATCACACATGAGAACACTCTTCTATTACCTTTTAACATTGCTTGATGTGATCTAAATCCTAAATTTAAATCTGGATCTACATTAATAATCGTACTTTGAACATTCATATTGGCGTTTCTGGCAAAATTTCTTGGTTGTCCAATTTCATATTGTTGGTTGTATTCTGGAGAATCAGAAATACCTTTCACAAACATCTTTGTTGGACCAGTTGATCTTGAATAATTGTCGCTGTATCTTGCAAGACCAAGTATTGATGTAGCAACATCAACGTCTTTCTGAATTGATTCAATATTTGATCATGTACATAATGCTATAAAATAACACCATAATACCATTATTAACAAAACCAACACTAACATCAGCATTATGTTCAGTATTAACTGTTTTTATAATTTCACCCTTTATTTCAATAAATGCTTCAGCAGATAAGAACTATCTACTTGTATCATGCACCTGAAGTTAAATCCTTGCACACTGATCTGAATTTGTGCTTCATAAGAATATTGAAAATCACTCATAGACTCATCTTTGATTACTGGTGCGTCCATGTCGAATGCAGAATCAGATATGCGCTTAAACATCTTTATTATAATTATTATTGTTTAAAATAAAGGAAACTTCCTGCTATCAAACTAGCAGTTATTTTTTTTTCTTTTTCTGATAATGGTACATCAGCCAACTCTGCTAGTTTTTAATTAGCAATCTGATTTATTTTTTTACTAATATTTGGAGGCATTACTTCAGTGCAAGGTAATTTTGTTGGTGGCTGAGGGTTTTGTCACATAATTGCACAGGACTATCTTTGATTGCTGAGAATGCTTTACTAGCAAGATTACCAACAGCACCGATACCTCTTTCACAAACAACATCAATAGCTTTCATGCCCAGTTGCTTTGCAATCAGTATTGCTTTTGGGGCTATCCTTCTAAACAGACCCTGAACAATATCACCTAGTTCATCTCTGTAAGTTGATTTGTATACCAGTAATCAAGAATTTATCACCCTGACTATGGTTGGTCCATGTTGAGTACTATGTAAAACCACATGTAAATAATCGTTTACAAATATCTGCTGCTTCATTAATGATTTCTGGGGAATTAATACCAGCTCGTTTTCCACCAATGAGGATTTCTAGTCGTTCAACGTCGAAGAGAACGCTGTTTGGGCATGTCCATCTTTCTTTGCAGTTTTTGTTTTTGCTTTTTGCATCTCCCCCTTCTTCATAAGTTCAGACACTCTCCGCATCTCCTTCAGAATCCTCTTTCAGACAATACTGCCATCCCTGTCCTTCTTACAAACGGTCTCTCCGATGGTAATATTTGTGGGGTTTCTACACGTGGAATTGATGATGACAGTTGCATTTCCTTCTCTCTCTCTCTCTTTTCAATATTTCTCTCTGCACTTCCAGCACCCTAGCTACTTTTTCTGCTTCTCGTCTATTTGCTTCTTCCTCTGATGATGATGTTAATGGTGGTGGTAGTTCTAATATTGTTTGAGGATCTAGCTGTAATTCTGATGTTTCAGGAACTGGCTGTGCTCTTTTTGTATATCCTCGTTTTGGTCTTGCTGCTTCTTCTTGGTTTGCTTTTTTCGTCTCTTCTTTCTCCTGTATTTTATTTCTTGCTTTTGTCTTGCTTCTTCTTTTCTTGATTTAATTAATTCATTAATTTCATGAATATAACTTCGATATTATGGATCATCAGATTTAACTTTTTAAACATCCATATGTACGTGATAAAATACTTTTTGCCACTCATGGGTTTTAATATCGTTATCATATTCAGCTTTCATTATTTTATCTCTTTGACTAAAACTATCCACAGTAAATGTAGCTATTTGCTATAGGTCTTCAATGTTATTCTTAATTACTTTAACAGTATTTTCATTAAATTTATTTAACAGTTATGCAGTACTACTCATTGCAACACTATTTTGTCAGGGATGTACAACATTCACCTAACTGGTTATAGTGTGAGCCTTGGATGCAGGAGGTCGCAGGTTTGAACCCTGATTGGTTAATACCAAAGACATATACAAATTGTACTAACAGCTGCCACACTAGGTTCTTGTACTCAGAATTAAGAGGTTAGTGGTAGGGCTGCAGTTGGCAGGTAATAACTTTGCATTATCAAAAAGGAGAGTTATATTTAGATTTGATTAAAACTTCATTGAACTAGGTGCAAATATTGTTTTTATTTTTGTAATGTGTTTTATTTTTGTTGCTGTAAATTGTTGTTGCCATTATTGCAGATTATGTCTCTTTTGCATTTACTTTATTTATTTTGAAGTTTATAAGCAACAATTCTGAATTATTTACTTTGAGGTATTCATTCCTAGCCTATAAAGCAAATATGGCACAGCTATGCTTATATCATTTTTACATTAGACTAATGAAGTTGTCATAAAAGTAACTGGAACATTTGAACCTATAGGAAACTTTCTGTACCCTTGTTTACTATCCCTTAATCTAATTACTAATTATAGGTAACAATGGGTCAAAAGACCTCTTGATTCAAGAGTTCTTAGTGAGTTAGTTGAGTTATGTCAGTTAGTCAAATAAAGTGAAGTTGTCCTGATTCTTGATCAGCCAGGGGTGACCTTAATTGACTAAAACTTGCAGGAAGTTTGGGATTAAAAATTAAGAGTCATCCTCAGATTGTTAAAGTAATCCTAAGAATTATATTTATTGAGTAAAATACAAAATAATTGGTCAGTTCTTAAAGTTTTAAATTAATAGTTTATTTGCAAAGAAAAATAAAACTATAAGTAAATAATAGTTATAAACTACTGGCATTTAATTGTCTTTATTTCAGTTCATCTCTGTAATGCACTCATAAAATAGCTCAAATCCATTGACTAATATAATTTGCCTTATTTATAATTAGTGCAATTTTTAAATGCAGTAATTGGATGCTATTTGGTAAATGGTGTTTTTGCTATCTGCATATGATGCAAAGTTATTTTAAGATGATGATGTTGATGATGCATGGTGACTGATAGTTAGGAATCTGATTATCTGAAAACACAGTCATAGTAGCTAGATATGACTATAGCATGCATACCCCCCCCCAACAAAAGTTTGCACAGATGGGACATAATATCAGGATAGATGTGTATTATGATATTGTGACCTATTAAACAATTGAGTTTTATGTGATTACCATTTTAAATGTTGTTCCAATTAGTTTTACAATTTGTGTCATCCCTCTGGCACATTTATCTCTGATTCATATCATGAAATAAACAACTGAAGTAAAATTGAAAGAACAGCAAATACTACTTCAATTTTTTGCAGTTCATTTTTTTTTGATGCAAAGGATTTGCAAAATACAGTCAGAATTTATTTAATATCCAATGCATTGGATGAGGAATGGCATCATGTATACTTCAATCATAGGCATATTCTGGTTTCTGTTTCATATGCTCCCTGCATTGCACTCTATACTGAGCATACAAAGCAGAGAATCAGACTATGATAGGCAATATTATGACAGAGTAGCTTCCCCTAATCTTGCAAGCTCTTACGCGAGCTCTCACCTCAATGCTTGTTGCACTAAAATGTGATCTCAAGATTAAAATGGCATGCACTAAGAATCATCAGCATTAATTAAGTAGCATATACATATAACAATGTTCACTCAGTCAATAACATTTTTTTTACCGAATTGATATGATGGTTACTAATGCCTATATATACTGTACATTTATGCCAGGTGTTGACTCTTCTAAGTTTCATTGGTGGGGAAATGGAGATCCAAGTTTTCGTGTCAAGAAAAACTCTACAGCATTCCGTGAGATGTACTTTGTAAAGTTAGCTAAACAATTGTGGGGGGAATTTCATTAAAAAAAAAAAATGAGCTAGGTGCTGTAGATGTCAGCAAAGTTGATATTTTTACATTTGATAATGCTTTTTTTTTCACATGTAAAATAGTCATCTCATGTAATGATTTATTTTATAATATTATAGCTTTACTGTTTGTTGTCAATAAAGTAATAACTATCCCATATTTTTCAATTTTCATAGCCTATTACATTAACCGACTTGGAAAAATATTCACTTTCTGGTGACAATATATTGCGGCTGGCGATTTTTTGGGCAACAACTTTTTAAATGATATGACCATCTCTGGAAAGATTTTCTCACATGATCAACATTCATGTTTAGGAGTCAAAAACTTATTTTGCTAGAGAAAGGTATCTATTTTTAGTTTCTTAAATTGAGTCTAATTTGTTCACAGTAAGGTGCTTGCTGTATACCTCTTATTACATAAAATGGCACATCTTGCTCTATGCTGTTGGTTTATGTTATATGCCCCTAATCATAGGATGGCAGATCTCAGGTGCAAATTATGACCAATGATCAGGATTCTTAGCTGTTGACAGTTAAACTGCACACCATTAATCATTAGAATGGCAAATCTGGGCAAAAGCTATTCATGTTATATATTCGTGATCAGGATGGCAGGTTTTGGTTTGAAGTTGTCCAGTTAGGTTTATGATATCTGTAAATCCAAATCTTATGGGATGGCAAATCTAGATTCAAAGTTGTTCACTTATGTTTATGATGTTCACCCATAATCCTATGGGATGGCTAATTTTGGTTGAAAGTTGATCTCTGTTACCTTAATGATGTACACCCCTAGTCCTACAGGATGGGAAATCTTAGTTTCAAAGTTGTTCTCAGTTTAGTTCATGATGTTCAGCCCTAATGCAATGGGAAGTGAAGTCTGACCCCAGTTGGATGCATGTTGTACACCCTTGTTCAAACAAGCTGTCAAATCTCCATCTCAGTTGTTCACAGTTTGGTGCATGTTCTACACCACATATATGAGACAGCAAATCTGGGCCTACACATTTAAGGGCATCTTCTAATCCACTGATCATAAAGGATTACAGATCTTGGTTATAAGCTTGTCATGGTTGGGTGCATGTTGTACACCCCTAACCAAATGGGATGGAAGACCTTGGTTCTAATCTATTCACAGTTTGGTACATGCTGTATACTCCTGATTGTAGAATATGACAGTTCTTGGTTTTAATCTACTCACATTTTGGTACATGCTGTATACCCCTGATTATAAGAGATGACAGATCTTGGTTCTAATCTATTCACAGCTTGTTACATGCTGTGTACACCTAATTATATGAGATGAAAAGACTTGGTTCTAATCTATTCACAGCTTGTTACATGCTGTATACACCTAACCATATGAGATGAAAAGACTTGGTTCTAATCTATTCACTGCTTGTTACATGCTGTGTACACCTAATCATATGAGATGAAAAGACCTGGTTCTAATCTATTCACTGCTTGTTACATGCTGTGTACACCTAATCATATGAGATGAAAAGACTTGGTTATAATCTATTCACTGCTTGTTACATGCTGTGTACACCTAATCATATGAGATGAAAAGACTTGGTTCTAATATATTCACTGCTTGTTACATGCTGTGTACACCTAATCATATGAGATGAAAAGACCTGGTTCTAATCTATTCACTGCTTGTTACATGCTGTGTACACCTAATCATATGAGATGAAAAGACTTGGTTCTAATCTATTCACAGCTTGTTACATGCTTTGTACCTCTAATCATATGAGATGAAAAGACTTGGTTCTAATCTATTCACAGCTTGTTACATGCTGTGTTCACCTAATCATATGAGATGAAAAGACTTGGTTCTAATCTATTCACAGCTTGTTACATGCTTTGTACCCCTAATCATATGAGTTGAAAAGACTTGGTTTTAAGATGTTCACAATTAGGTGCATCTTGCATCTTATGGTCATATGGGATGCAGACCTAAGTCTATGCTGTCTATGCTGTTCAGTTAGGTGCATGATATATATCATTGATCATATGGGATGCAGACCTAAGTCTATGCTGTCTATGCTGTTCAGTTAGGTGCATGATATATACCATTGATCATATGGGATGCAGACCTAAGTCTATGCTGTCTATGCTGTTCAGTTAGGTGCATGATATATATCATTGATCATATGGGATGCAGACCTAAATCTATGCTGTCTATGCTGTTCAGTTAGGTGCATGATATATATAATTGATCATATGGGATGCAGACTTAAGTCTATGCTGTCTATGCTGTTCAGTTAGGTGCATGATATATATCATTGATCATATGGGATGGAGGAACTAGGTATAACCTGTCTGCAATTAGGTGGATGCTGCATACCATGTTCACAAAGGATGGCCGATTTTTTGTTCACAGCTGTTCACAGTTAGATATATGTTCTATAACCCTTAATTTGGGATGGCAGGTATTGGTCTAAGCTATTCACAAATTTGATGAATGTTATAGACCCCTGCTCTCAAATAACAGAACTGGATTTAGCCTAATCACAGTTAGGTGGATGTTGCATGCATGTGTTTTTACACGATGTCATTATTAGGTGCATGTTGTGCAACAATCAACATGGGATGCAGATCTCTGTCTAAATTGCTTAAAATCAAATGCACCCCTAATTAATGGAGATCTCAGTCAAAAGTGTTTAGCATATTGTGCACAGTTAAATATGGTAATACTGACCTTGAACCAATAAGGAAGCCTGAATGGTCCCCAGTCCAACTCCTTCACTTGTACAGCCCCAAAGAATTCTTTAGTGAGCCACTTCTGGCAGCATGGGTGTGCAATAAAGTGAATATAACCAGCTTCATGGGCAATCTCAATAACAGTCTTATTGTTGAAATCAGGCAGCCTCTTGCTTAGGACGTCAAAAGCCAAGACACTCGACTCTCGGTAACAGATATCCAACACCCCAAGTGCCATCTGACCAAACTCGCTGAAAAATAATCAAACTAACTTACAAATACAAGTTAAATTGTGGAAATATGGGAATATAGATATCACGTAAGGTTGTCTATGTTCAAGCATTCACTGTAAAATAAAGTTTTAGCTCAATGTGTTAAAAAGGGTAATAACAAAATGGTGAGAGTAAACTGATTCATCAAAATGTGCATCTTATGGTTTTCATTTTGTGTTTTATGGCACGACAATTAAGCAGGTTACTTAGTTGCAAAGTAATTGATGTAAAGACAAACCACAGTAACTGACCAGGCTGGTCCAATTGTAGAATTCAAACCTGCAACCCTTCAATTGTGTATCCATCCTAAGCCACCACAGCTCACATCTTCACGTGATGATGATAATCACTAACTTGCATGGTAACTCAAAATCCTGGGGAACAAGTTGCACAAACAAGATTACGTCATACAATGCATTAAGCTCCAAAAGTGACAAAAAGGACATTAATTTTAACAAAATTGCCGATGCAAAGTGATTTTTCCATATGTAGGCCTTCATGCAATGACCACAATACTTATCAAGTTTCATAGTGTAAAGGGGCAAATTTATGTCACTCTATGATGAACACATTAAGCTGGACAGGTGAACAATTAATTAGATATATGGGGACTGCTGTATGTTTAAATTGACATAACATACTAATTGGCAAATGTCACTGTCATGGAAGCAGTGTTTATTGATTAAGCCTTCGTTTATTTAACTCAAATGGATAGGGGGCAACTTCTGATCTGGAGAATTGTCAATTCTGAAAGTTAACAGGAATGAGTTAGGTAATCTGAGGTTGTCAGATGAACTGCATTGTTTTGATCCTAGTTCAGTCGGGGAATATATTTAATTCAGATTGGTTACGATGTCACACCTATGTAATCTTATATATGTAATTGGTATTTCCAATTATATCTGTGTCTTCATGTATGTCAGTGAAAAAGACAGCTCAATGCAATTGTATATGAGTATTGCAAGTGCAAGTTAGTGAGCTTGCTGCATATTCAGTTGCAAATTATTAGATATGAGGATTTATAAAATAACAAACACAAGATAAAGACAGAACAACTGTTATCCACAAATTTCATCTAATTCATATTTCTACAATCATTAAAAAAATCAAGTATGTCTAATTGACATATCATTAGACAACTTAAAACATGTCAAAGGACAGGTTTTGTACTTGATCAATCTGTGAAACTGGTTTATAAGATGAATTTCAACTTATTTCATATTTCATCCTTAAAAGAAGGGAAAAGGAGCTTATGCTTCAATATGTTTCCTATTTTTAACAGTAACAGATATGACAATTTTGCAGAACCAAACTAAGCATTGTTTTATAAATATTTTTATAACGATTAATTCTTATGTTTTGTGTGAATATTATTTGATTCAAAGGTTTAGTAAAATATCGGTTTAAATGACTATTTTGAACATTCTAAAATTTTACTTCTTTAGATTCACACAATTCTCCCTACTACGGCTGGGAGGATTTGTCTTTAAATTTTAATCTAGCATGTAACCTATAGATATTGTATATTTTCACGTATATATGAACTTGTCTTTTTCTAAATTTATTTTTATTTTTAATCAGTTGATGATATATACAGGATTTCTACTGTGAAAAGTTTATCATGTACAGATTTTGTATAAATTAAGTGTGAAGATTGATCTTTTACTGATCCTTATACATGTATATTTGCATTAAATCATATCCATGTTTATATATTCAATACAGATTTTGTAAATACAAAAATGTAAAAGAAATCAGAGATATAGTCCATACAAATTTTGTAAATACAAAAATGTAAAAGCAATCAGAGGAATGTAGACTTTAATAAAAATTTGTTCACTTAAACCATTAACACTGGCAAGATATACCAACACATCACTGGAAGACAAAGTGTTTCATTTAGTTTGTATATGAATACCTGCATTAAGCTAATATGGTTTAGTCCTGTGATGATCAGATATCCTGACTATCTCAACAGCTATTACCTTTAAAATTAGAACTTCAGCTTAGAATTATATTAGGATTATTATAGTGGGAACACACTGTAAGGCAGATCCCCTTTAAATACATGTGTCTCCCTGGCATCAGCACATATTATCAAGTTTTGGAGTTGAAAAAAAAGTTAATTTCATTGTATTTGAACAATAACTCTTTCTAACAGTACCCCAGGGAAGGAAACCAAATATATCAATACCCCTGCAGTTGGGTATCATATGAGCAAGATAATTACTAAGACTGTTAAATTTTTATTAGATCGTTTTGGAGGTTATATGTTAATGGTCATACAGATTAACAGAGAAGGATAATCTCCAACACAAAAAATGGGGCAAATAAGCAAATGTAATGAAAAAGAAATATTGAATGCCTCACCCAGCAAGCTTTTCCACCTCTGTTCTGAGGTACATCTCCATGCAAAATTTTGTGAGTTCCTTGTACATGTTACTACAGATCAAGGCCACAGGCATGGGGTCATCACATCGATTCCACAAGGCCTTGGCCAACTTTGGGCGATTCATCAATACAGCCCAAACAATCAGACAGTTGATAGCCTTTAAAAAAATATATACAAGTTTGGCTATCAGATCTCAACATAAAAATGTAAATACTGTAAAGCATGAAATTTTCATCTTAACAAACTTTTGTCTGACTGCAAAATAATAAATTTGCAACAATTTTATTCATTTCAAGAGCTAACAGTTTCCATCACATTCCCACATATATTGGTGATCTGGAGTTTGATAAATATCTTCATTATTTTTAATCCATATCACACACCCAGAGATGGATTTTATTTATTTTATTTTTTTATTATTTTAGGCATTATCTCTGACATATGAGCATCTATAATTTTAGGCACACCAAACCAAACTTTAACAAATCTCAATTTGTTTTTAATTTAATCTAAAGCTGTACAGTGGAAAAAAATTAAAGCATAAACAGGAGAGAATGTAATGAAAGCATAACAAGATTGATCTCAGTCATGGGAGATTACTCGCTGAATATGGCTTATGGATATGCTGAGAATTGATGGCCTAAATTTATCCCAATAACATATTAAACTTTGCCTTTCCACTGACAAAAAATCAAACATGGAGTATTTTGATCTGAGTCATGGGAGAGAACTCATTTAACCCATTCTATCCTGAGAAGCATTTCTAAATATATGGTGGTAAAACAGAGCATCACACAGCAGCAGCATTAGAAATTGTGATGACCTTCACCATGTTTACAAAAAATGATGTAACATTGTTATTTATTTTTTAAAGTATATAAAACTATGTATCTCTAAAAAGTTAATACAATTGGCAACACAGTGATATATGTTTTGTTAAAATTTACTGATGTACAAGCTCACAACTGCATTTATAAATCAAAACTTTAAAAAAAAAATTTAAAAAATACAAATTATCATGAACTTCAGTGAACCTTTTATCCGTGAAGATGAATGAAATGCTCCAAATAGTATGGGAATAAAATAAAGTTAATTCTATTTCTAATATTTTGGTCCATTTTGAAGTTTTTGACACTGTTAGTTTAAATGTTATAATAATTTTACCAAAACTGCACAACTAAATACTAGAAACAATTTGCTGAGTTCACAATCTAGAACATGTACTTCAGCCTGCATCACTATAGTCTGAAAATACATCCTGTTGGCTTGTACCCCACTACCGATTTCAATAACTAAAAAGTTTAATGTGATAAAAAGTGCACAGAACTAAGTCAATTGAATCTTGATTTATAATTTCTAACCTGACTGTCACCAGAATGGCACTAGTACTTGCATCCCCTTGCACCTTTCATGCTTAACTGACTTTCCATACTAACACAGCACCATATTCCATACACTACCGGGTAGTTTATTTCCATCCAACAACATAATGACGTAATTGATGCTATTCTGTAACTGTGGGATAATTCCTTAAATTGCAATAACATTGACTTTGGAATTATATTCCTTTGCACATGTGAAAATATTAATGAAACCGTTTGTTAAATCCACGTGAAAGGCAAATTTTTTTTTGTCATTCTATTCCTTTGCTTGATTTGACACTGTAAATATCAGAAGCAGACGACAGATTATGTACATATTTAGTCGTGCATGCACCCCTTTGCTGAAAATGGACTGGTCCAGAAACTGGAAATGGTTCTCAAGCATGTCAGTCTATTACATTGAGAACTTCCGTTAAACATGAAATGCGCAGGAGACGACGGGGTTATGGCAATTCTTCTCACATTCAGGTTAGAAAATATAAATCAATGAATGACTTGACTATGTTCCTTGTACTTTTTATCAAATTAAATGTTTCCGATATTGAAATCGGTACGGGGGTACAATCCAACAAGGATTATTTTCGGACTCTAGGTCAGTATTCTTCTGGGTGTTGAACAGTTGCCCTTCAATCAATTTAAATCCTGGATGCAACTGAGGAGAAAAATTACCCCGGACATAATCGTATTTAAATCCTTCAAAGTTACCCTAATTGTCTGAACCGCTGTCGAAAAGTGGATGCAGTCATGCACCATCTATTTCATCAACTTCATTTACATCTAAACCATCAATTAAGTCAATATTATCTTCATAATCATCAAAATCTTCAACTTCAATGTCACTACTTTCGCTATCAATATCCATGTTCACATCTGAGTTTTTGTCCATCATTTCAGCGATCGATTTTCAAATCAGCAGTTTCATTTTTAACATTTTGGAGAAAAAAAATTTCCGCACATGCATGCTTTAACTATTTCCTGTTGTCGGTGAAGAAGTACACAAGTATTTGTGATGTATAACACGTGTTTCTAGACACTACATAAATACCTAGTGATACTAAGACTGAAAGTGTATTCCGGATACAATGGGAGTCTATGACCAGAGGTGTAATTAGGATAGAATGGGTTAATATAGCTTATGAATATGATGAAGGGTGATGGCCTCAATGCATACTGACAACATATCAAACTTTGTGTTTCCACTGTCTCAAAACCAATCAAGGTGTGTTTTGATCTGAGCCATGGAAGAGAACTCATTTATAATAGCTTATGAATATGATGAAGGGTGATGGCCTCAATGCATACTGACAACATATCAAACTTTGCCTTTCCACTGACTCAAAACCAATCAAGGAATGTTTTGGTCTGAGTTAAGGGAGCAAGCTCGTTTAATATACTTATGAATACACTGAGGACTGATGACCTTGAAGTATCCCTACTCCATTACCAAACTAGTTCTTTCCACTTTCTTTGAATCAAACAAGAAGTATTGTGTATATACAACATGCCTCACTGTCAATGAGCAAACAGTCAACACAATGAATCTCCTTAATTTATACAAATGTAATGGAAATTGAAAACAGCAACAGATAATGAATCATTCTTATGATCTGAAACATGAGTGATTATAATAAAAAGTTCTGAATTCTAAATATTTTATGACTAAGACACTTCTTTGATGTAATGTCCTTTTGTTTTATTACAAAAGCACAAAAGTTAATAAAAAATAAATGAAGTCAATGGATCAAAAAAAATGAAGCCTTTTTGTAAAATAAGCATTCCTTTCTTGAACAATCTGCATTTAAGAATTGCTTAAATATGTGCTTCAAAACAAATTAATAAAATTTAAACTTTGGTCCGCGCGCGCGCACACACACACACACACACACACACACACACACACACACACACACACACACACACACACACATACATACATAATTTTTTAATTGGAGATTAGTTTCTATTAAGTAACTGGTGGAGAGAGAGGAAATATGAAGTTGCAGAATCAGTACAAGAAGTAAAGGATAAAAAAGAATCATAGCCTCTTGCACTCTGTATATAGAGGCTTAAAAAGTAAACAAAATTTTATAAATTTATCACAGTCTTTCTACACACAATATTAACACTACATGCCTTCCTTTCTGCAACAGCCGGATCAATGACATACAATCCTGCTGCAGTCATGGACATTTCATAAGGCTGAATGAAGTCCCGAATGCCGCATAGCTTGTAGATCAAACGGTTCAAGTCATTACCTAGGAATGAGGCTGGAAGTGGCTGATTGGGCATCTGCATGAAAAAAAAAAAAACTAATTTTACTAATGTGTAAGATCAGTGAAATGTTATGCCTATGCTCTGCTGTCTGTGGAACATTTTAAATTACATTCAGTGACCCCATAAAAGAGACTGAATGGCAATCCCACATAACATGTTTCATTATAACACAAATTCAAATATAATATGACAGCGTTATGGAATCTGCCTTTTTGTCTTTGATGTCCCTTGTCCCCCAACACTATTCAAAACAACAGCCAAAATAAAAATAATTTAGTTAAGTTTTAGAAACATACAGACTGCAGATTGTAATTAAAGTTCTTAAACATTAATGACAAATTTTCAATAGGTATATCTTAGTCCTGATTTTCTATAAAATGGTAGGTAGTCAATTATTACTAAACATTTTACTGGCATTCCCCTGCCACCAGATGACACTCATACAAGCATTCACATAATTTCCATACATTCACACTATAGCACAGTTCAGAAAAAAAAATCCAGTCACCAATTACAGAACCCAACTAATTGGTTACAGTGGGTTTCACATGTAAAGAGATATGCCTCTATATAAACAGAGTGATGTGATGTGATTGTGATTTTTAACATAGCTTTAACAATTTCAGTCATAGTGGTACAATGTCTGCCGAGTGGCAGTTTATAGTGATGTTAAGCACTGGGGTATCATGCCGCAGACATGTAGCATGATGTCCCACCCAGTCACATTATCCTGACACCAGGCCGACCAGTCCTAACACTAACCTCTTAGTGCTGAGCGTCAAGTGAGGCAGTTGTTAGTACCATTTTTGTAAGTCTTTGGTATGACTCAACTAGGGATCGAACCCACGACCTCCCGCATCCAAGGCCGACTCTCTAACCATTAGGCCACCAGAGCAGTTTGTAAACAGAGTAGACCTATATCTGCTGATCTACACTCTTCTTTACACACACACACACACATATATATAATGTGCTTAAGTTTTCCAGTAAACAGTGTAAACCTGATCTTCCAATGATTTATTCCATGTCAGATCAGAAACTATACTATTTGCAGCTGAGGACATTTTATAAACAGGAAAATGTGGCGTAGTTTGGTGACAACAATCCCATAAGCTCATCCTAGATAAAATGATATTATTGGTACATAAAAGTTTATCAAAAATTGTGCATGCTTCAAGTTCAAATTCTGGGCTAACAAAAGCTTATATAACTTATCTGGAACTTTCAATATAATATTAACAAACAAAATCACAATTTTGTGTTAAAATGCTGACTGGACAGGTCAACCAGTTTGAAAACATGTTTCAGTATGCAATGTTGCTATGTTGCTAGTGCAAATCACATTCAACACACATGTAATATTACTATTTTATGATGTAAATCATTTGAATATTGACAATTATCTATAAAACAAGAGGCTTGAGTGGGCCTAACAACACACCTAGCTGACATCTGCTCAAAAGCCAACTGCAAACTGTCCAAGAAATCTAGGTCTGTAGAATACTTTCTCAAAAATTTATTCCAATACTGCAGACTGTGCATTTTATGAAACAAGTGTTCTATGTTTTTTTTTATTTTAGCATTATTTGTATCAATATAAAAAAGAACTCAAGCCTTTTGTCAAATTAAGCCAAATTCTGTCGATCATATTTTCTGAGATGAAATTTAAAACATTTTAATATCTTTAGCAATAGCAGCCACATTTAATTTTAAAAAACCTTCAAGACAATGTTTTTCCAACAATGTCAAGATTTAGACCCCAAACCAGCTCAAATTTCACATAAACTAGACATCATAAGATGTCTTTGAGTAAAATCTTCATGACAATAGTCTGCATGATCACTTAATATGTTTTTATTATGCCTCCTTTTGTTTAAATTTGAAAGAATAACTGGGGGTGGGGGGCAGAGTGGCCTAAAGTGCTCACTTTAACCAATCACTGTCATCTCACTTCTGTCTGCATGGGTTCAAGTCTTGGATTCAGGCATGGGTTTGGTGGGAGGGAAGGCTTGTATATATATATATATATATATATATATATATATATATATATATATATATATATATATATATATATATATATATATATATATATATATATATACATGTATATTCACACACATTTAACAAAAAAGGGTCCTAACTCTAACATGGTCTAAAAAAAGTGCCTTTATATAATAACACAATGGACTTGTTTCAATACTGCCTACCATGTTCTAGGATAATTCATCACATCAGTTGCACACACAAGAATTATCATATGTAGTATGCACCTTTTACACCATGTTACCAGAAGTGAAACACATGTTGAACCCAATTATATCTGCCAAGTTTCAAGATAGTCCATGAAAAGATGTGGTTGTAGTTAATTACATGCAAAAGATGGTGGATGTATATATGTACAGGATCACTAACAGACAAGTTTAACACTATGTGCCTTGCCATATTTATGACAGATGCATTACAGAATGTCAATTTAAATTACCACAAATTGTCCCAGAACTTCCTCCAAGCAAATGCAAACAAAGAATTCTCGATCTTCGGCTTTCTCAAACAAATACTTGAGCTTGCGATGGTTCAGGAATTTGTGTATACGCACTCCTTGATCCAAAAAGAGCTCCACAAATGCTTCTCGATCTTTCTTCAGCAAGCACTGCTCAAACATGTTCTTGTCAATCTGAAGAAAATAAGTCCTGATTTAACAGCTTTTATTTGCCCTTTTTGATTTTGATATATTCAGTATGTACAGTTGACAGTTTTTAAAGTTGTATTATGTCAATATACATACAAATTATATACATTTATACATATACAGTAAAGATTATTAGATTATTGGATACAATGTTTACTCAACTTGAACATTTGAGGTTAATTTCACTGGCCAAATTTTAAAATATTATGATTCCAAAGGTTTGTTATAATGTACCTTAGGTATAATGTTAAAACTGATTTTGACCTGCCTGAGAAAATTAACTCAATTAAAATGTTTTTATCACCCGACACACTGAATCCAGATAAACTAGGGGAAAAAAGTGAAACTCGTGCATTATTCATAATCAATAAATAACAATGTCCTAATGATGGTGCCAGGTAACAAAGGTGGGATAATCACACCTCATTCATAATTAGAACTTTAAAACCATAGGTTGCTGGTCCATGTAAGTAAATAAGAAAATAAAAAAAAATAGTTCCTTTTTTTGTAAATTTTTTTACTAAATAATTTTCCAGATAAACTAGGGAAAAAAAAGTGAAACTCGTGCATTATTCATAATCAATAAATAACAATGTCCTAATGATGGTGCCAGGTAACAAAGGTGGGATAATCACACCTCATTCATAATTAGAACTTTAAAACCATGGGTTGCTGGTCCATGTAAGTAAATAAGAAAATAAAAAAAATAGTTCCTTTTTTTGTACATTTTTTTACTAAATAATTTTAAATATCTTTAAGCTTTAATTTTATATATGTAAATAAACTGAATATAGTGCTATGACTCTATTGGAAAAAACTAAGCAACATAAAGAAGCAAAATCAACAAATTTTGTAAAATTTAAATAATTTAATATCAAAATTATCAAATGAAAATATAATAGGAACTCACAGTATTATCAACTGAATCCAAAATAATCCTAATCATTTCTATTCAAGTCCAAAAGAATCATATGAATTTCAGAGCCCCAAATATAAACACCAAAACAGCATAACCCTGAATTCTTCTGAATAATTCACAATAGTAGCAAAAAAATGTTCTAGTCCAATGAGCACTTTAAAATTTCAATGAACAATCCTAACATATGTCTCCTCTCAAATTATCTAAATATATTAAACACATCTGCAGACTGATTCCAACATATAAAATATAAAAGCAAAATATGAATGAATCTAAAATAGTATTCAATCTGATTCTTCAGTTTTCTTCTTACATAAACCTTCAAAAGCCTATTATGACTCTGTTGCCAAATACCCCATGTGACAGATCTTACTACTCAATCTAATATTTCAAAATACCTATTCATGTGACCTAACCCATCCAATGGGAAAAATTAAATTACATAAAAACCCACCTGACCTAACCCAGTCAACGTGAATAAACTTAATTCTTTAAAGAACCGACCCCAAACTTGTCAACTGGTTCAATATAGGAGTTAAATTTAATTTAACACCTATTTATAGCTGAATATTAAAACTGAATTTATACACATGAACACAAATTATGTACATATTTGGTTCATAAAAGACAACCAGAGTTAAGTCATAAACAAAAATCACACATATATTAAAAATTACAAAAAATATACATACAGACAACCATAATAGCATAAAGTAAATCTCTGTTGTGTACATTTCAAATCCTGACCGTCAAAATGGCTGAAAATCTGCCAGTCAGAAAAGAAAAGAAATGTCTCTTTAGACACAAAACTACAAATATTATTGGGAACCAACAAAAGACATTCATGAAAACTGAGTGGGATACAAATGTATTTTCAGCAAACATTATGAATTATCATGCATTGTAAAATGTTTACACAAAATGTATTTCAAATGGTTTTGTTAAGGAAGGCTTTAGTGATCAACAGAAGACATTACCAGTGATATTGATAATGTTTCTGGTGATGTTCCCCTTGCTATGGTTCATGAAGCATTAAGCCTACACTGGATACATCTGTTTTACCAATTAAGAATGTTGTTGGAAAAATTAGTGATTGCCTAAAGGCAATGAATGAGTCTGCCACTGGAACTGACATGGATGACAATGAGCTAGTACCAGTGGTTTAACCCAGATTTTGTATGATTCACTGTACATATATGTTGTCACTTTCATCAAATGCTAAAAATTTCTTAAACAATTTCAACAAGTATTTATAAAATGTATGTTGTATGAAAATTTTACTAACAGTACATACGAGTTCTGACAGCAATCAGAACTATAAATTGTTTACCCTGTCCAATGTCATCTATAGAGACACATATCTATCTTATAAAATAAATCATGAATTTGAATACAACATATCTCAGTTACAACATTCTGAAAATCCCAAACCTGAGAGAAATGCTATAAACAATATTTATTGTAATTATGTGAGCTGCAGTAACTAAGATGGTAGAGTACTGGACACAAAATCCAAGGGCTATAGGTTTGATACCTCTACAGACTAGCCTTTGACATTGTGTGTCCATGGGAAAGGCACTAAGCATCCATTTTCTCAGCATGATATAAAACCAATAATGTACTAAAAATGCCCTTGAAATAAACAACAACCATCTATAACCATCTACATCAAAATACATAATGTTTCCTGATTTAATACAAATATGGGAGTAGTTTGAACTCTTGTCTGCAGACTATGCTATTATGTACCTTCCCCAAGGGTCAGAGGGCAAAAGAAACATCCTCAGCCTTTTTTGTCACATGATACAGAAATGGCACAGATGTAAATAACCGACACTTGTTATTTCCATGATGCAACCACTCTGCAACTTTGGCAGAAATAGGTCAACAAGATGCTGAAATTAGAGTCTACAACAATATTGTTTTAGCCATGTTGAAAGTAGGTTACAGCTACAATGTATATGTCTTAAGCACAGTCCAGTATCTTCCATACATAGCCTATTCTGATAGGCTATATATGATAGCATTTTTATAAACTCCAGTGGAACATTAATGGGGTCAAAATGAATGTTTCCATATGCCATGCATTACACTTCTAGAGATTTTAGCCCCCCCAGAGAGGGTAGGGTACATTAGGGTCCTATATTAGGTCAGGCACAACACTGCAAGATTGCATATCAGACTCGGATACTCTGCCTCCTTGTAGTGCAGGGGCAAAGCATCATCACACCATTACATATGTTCTGAGCAATTTGGGGAAAGGAGATTGTTACAATTGATTCAAACTTACTCTGATTCTGTTTTGAAAGTCCTCCTTTTGGAAGAGATCGGAAGCAATGTCAGATCGGTTCCAGTCCAGAGTCAAATGTAAATCCTTCTGCTGCCTCTCACGCCACTTGCTTCTCTCACGTTTCTCTGCTGAAATATGATGAGGTACAAAATCTGAGCATTTCCTGATGATTCAAATTAACCTGAACATTTCAATCATGGGCAAAGCACAAAAGTTTCTGCTACAGACTGCAAGTCAAACCCACCCCTAAGATTTTGGTAAATTAGTGTTGTAATCATCATGATGAATCTTCATAGCAAGTAATAAGGCTCTGTGGCCAACTATACTTGAGAAAATGACCACATAAAACTTAAAAACATTGAGGTGTGGACAGATAGGTAGAATATATACGCATAGATGTACAAAAAAGACTGTTATATTAGGTGTTTGCCAAGGACAATTCAAGGTCAGGTTTATGGAAGTTATTTGTATTTCTATATCATCTTTGTCAGTCACCTGATCCTGCAAGAGTTCAGGATAGTCTGATTTAATAGCTCTCTTTAGCCAGGCAGACTGCATTTGTGCGGTTATGTCTTTCATTTCCTGTCATCAGCAAAAGGGATTGTCTTTTACAGTGAAAGCAGAATTGTTCACACATCTCAGGTAGCATCTGCGGATACTTATGGGGTCTTGCAACTTCACACCTATCAACAAAATGCTAGAGGATAATGAGCAATTAGTTATTTGTTGGTTGTCTAGTGATGGCAAACTGGTTTCCTTTTAAAATGAATGAACCATCAGAATGGAATTTCATACAGTAAAGATATATGTAACTCACTCACTCTACATGTTGAAGCTTGCGAAAGTTGCAAGTCTTGTTTGATATTTGCTTTATTGAGATTGAAGATTGTGGCTCAAATTTAGACAAGTTTGACCATATTGAAACCGAAGAACGATTCCATTTGGGAATAAAGTGAGTGAGCATGGTCCAAATGTAAAAAATGGATAACGTTGAAGAATTCCATGTAGTAGTTAACATCATCTCTTCTATGAGGTCTGAACATGGAACAGTATCTCATGATTGCAATAGGAGCTTACTTGTCATCTTCAAAGAGAAAGAAAATGAAATTCACTATTTGGGAAAGTGGTGTGACACCATGACAATGCATGACTTTCCCTATTTATCCTGAAAGTGGTGTGACACCATGACAATGCATGACTTTCCCTATTTATCCTGAAAGTGGTGTGACACCATGACAATGCATGACTTTCCCTATTTATCCTGAAAGTGGTGTGACACCATGACAATGCATGACTTTCCCTATTTATCCTGAAAGTGGTGTGACACCATGACAATGCATGACTTTCCCTATTTATCCTGAAAATGGTGTGACACCAAAGACAATGCATGACTTTCCCTATTTATCCTGAAAGTGGTGTGAAACCATGACAATACATGACTTTCCCTATTTATTTTTAAGTGGTGGATCTTTAGCTGATGCAATCCTCTCCATGACTGAATTCCTTTCCAATCAGGACATCTGTGAAAGGAGTCAGGCATGGAGGCGTTTCTCCTAACATAGATGGAACAGAGGTTGAGCAATGTAACAGGTCCACCACTGTACCGAGTTGACTGCAGAGCTGTAAAAAAATTCTCGGCTAAATAATGTCTTGTTTGATGGATTCTCCTACAAACAAGCTATACTTTCAATGCATTTGGTAGAAGGATGCCAAGTTAACATGTTAAGAGTTCCATATCAATGGACAAAATGGGGAGATATGATGAGGTTCAACCGCTCTACAATGAAAATCTTCTCTGAACTGCCAGTGAGGGAAGTAAGGTGGATCATATCATGTATCAAAACCATACATACTAAATCTGTTTTTTGAAAGTTGTCTAGAAACATGTCAATCTTTATGGAGGGCATTCTAAACTGGGATGTGATGTAGTATAAGATCTCACTGAAGGTCCAAACTCAATGTCTTGGATGACACCTTCTCCAATAAGCTAACATTACTTTTAATCCCTGGGTTTCATTCAAAGAGCAAAATATGAATTTACATGATAATTCACAAAATATACAATAAGTATTGGGTCAGAACAATAATTAAATACAGGGCTTGGCACCAAGAAAACTCAATCCCCATCTCACAGTTACATGGTTTTTTTTTGTTCACCTAAGCTTTGCAAAAGACAATTAATGCAACCCTCAGACTTGGATTTCCTAGTCTTGGTACCAAATCTCTCACAGATTCTATCACAGAAAGAATTTAGCTTACATTTGAACAGAGCTCTCAGGATGAACTTATCCAGATCTCTGAGGCTTGAGTCATAGCCCTTCATGCTGACCACAGTCAAGAATGTTTGTTCACCCTGTAAAATGAAAATAACAAACATGAAAACATATATTACAAGTGTATATTCCTAAAGATTGCTTTATTAATGTTCATTAAAATAATGAGTTGCAGTGATACAGTGATCACCTCATCCTGTTAATGAAAGGTGTGTGTTCAAATCCCTCCCTAGAATTACCCTTGGTGGGCAACTATGTTGCCTCACTAGGCAAGGCACTTGACAACAATACCCTTAACAAAAGAAAGAGTTTTGTCTCCTTTAAAAAAATTTGTATGTAGCAAATATTGTTTACCAATATTTGGTTGCAAACATGTTTTGATGAAGTGCTACTGTGTAAGATATCCATGAAAAATATTTATTTTGCAAGTGCATAAACCTACATTTATAACAAATATATCAATGGAGGGAGGGAGGAATGAAGTGAATATTGGCCAGGAAAAAGAAAGAAAGAAAAAGAAGCAGTCAAACATAGACTGTGACGGAGAATTTGAAGGGAAACTTTTACCTCATTGGCTAGATGAACACAGTCAATGATTTTGTCCCTGAATTCATTTTTACCAAAATCATTGTCCTGAAAGTCTTTTGGGTACAATTTGGAAATCATCTTGATCAACTCTGGTTTCAGGAAACTGTCTTCAAAGTCAAGGTCATCTCCCCTGAAAAAAGGAACAAAAACTACGGTATGACCAGAATTATGTGGTGGCTAAAGTTTTGCTATTAAGCTCTCTCAGGCTATGATCATAAATCACATAAAACTAACACCTAAATACTGTAGACTCTGGATCTGCAATAATTAAATGTAATCATTCAATATTAAAATCTCCCTCCTAAACAAAGCAGTCAGATTTTAGCACCAAGAAAAATACTGTGTTCATATATAATGTACATTCCACTTTGAGCAACAAAAACAGATCTGCCATGACTCGATATGCAAGCATATCTGGGTCTATGTGTAAAATGCTATTTAAAGATATCCCAATATGAATAGTAAAACAAATATCTACCATGACTCCATGTGAAAGTATCTCCAGGTCTATGTTTAAACTGCTCACAAAGACATCCCAATGTTAACACTAAAGAACAAGAGCTACCATGACTATGTGTAAGCAGCTTTAGGCCTATGTGTCATCTGTTCACAAACATCGTCTCATCATGCACAGTAATGAACCAATTCTGCAATGGCTCAGTGTGCTAACAGCTCTGGGTCTATGTGCAAACTGCTCACTAAATATATCCCAGTGGGAACAACAAAGAATAAGATCTGCCATAACTCTATGTGTAAGCACATCTCGATCTATGTGTAAATTGCTCACAAAGATCATGTTGACATGAACAGTAACAAGCCAGATCTGCAATGACTCAATGTGTTATGTGGGTTTGGTGGGTGTTAATAATATGGATGCTAATTTCAGAGTGGAGATGTTTGCATTGTGGCAAGACTAATTGTTTGCTGCTTCTAGATCTGGATCAATTTGCTAGAAGCTGGAATGAAATCATCTGCTGGTAAGATTTGTGAGTTTATTGGTATAAAACTAAGTCACAGTTATGTTTCAATCATACTATGGTCCTCTTTAAGTAAAACCTTTTGTCTGGCCTGCTCCCCAATCTATGCCTGCACTTGAATTTTACTTGAATCTTGTTAACAGAAAGTGCCAAACAAAATCTGGTTTCAATCCAAATAATTCTTACAAAGAGTATTATAGAGCAGAATGAAATTTGTGATGCATATAATAGAACACATGAAATACAATATGACCAAGTGTATTATAGAGCAGAATGAAATTTGTGATGCATATAATAGAACACATGAAATACAATATGACCAAGTGTATTATAGAGCAGAATGAAATTTGTGATGCATATAATAGAACACATGAAATACAATATGACCAAGTGTATTATAGAGCAGAAATGAAATTTGTGATGGATATAATGGAACACGTGTAACACAATATGACCAAGTGTATTATAGAGCAGAAATGAAATTTGAGATGGATATAATGGAACACATGTAATACAATATGACCAAGTGTATTATAGAGCAGAATGAAATTTGTGATGGATATAATGGAACACGTGTAACACAATATGACCAAGTGTATTATAGAGCAGAATGAAATTTGTGATGGATATAATGGAACACGTGTAATACAATATGACCAAGTGTATTATAGAGCAGAAATGAAATTTGTAATGGATATAATGGAACACATGAAATACAATATGACCAAGTGTATTATAGAGCAGAAATGAAATTTGTAATGGATATAATAGAACACATGAAATACAATATGACCAAGTGTATTATAGAGCAGAAATGAAATTTGAGATGGATATAATGGAACACGTGTAATACAATAGGACCAAGTGTATTATAGAGCAGAAATGAAATTTGTGATGGATATAATGGAACACGTGTAACACAATATGACCAAGTGTATTATAGAGCAGAAATTAAATTTGTAATGGATATAATGGAACACATGAAATACAATATGACCAAGTGTATTATAGAGCAGAAATGAAATTTGAGATGGATATAATGGAACACGTGTAACACAATATGACCAAGTGTATTACAGAGCAAAAATGAAATTTGTGATGGATATAATGAAACACGTGTAACACAATATGACCAAGTGTATTATAGAGCAGAAATGAAATTTGAGATGGATATAATGGAACACGTGTAACACAATATGACCAAGTGTATTATAGAGCAGAAATGAAATTTGTAATGGATATAATGAAACACATGTAATACAATATGACCAAGTGTATTATAGAGCAGAATGAAATTTGTGATGGATATAATGAAACACATGTAATACAATATGACCAAGTGTATTATAGAGCAGAAATGAAATTTGAGATGGATATAATGGAACACGTGTAACACAATATGACCAAGTGTATTATAGAGCAGAAATGAAATTTGTAATGGATATAATGGAACACATGAAATACAATATGACCAAGTGTATTATAGAGCAGAAATGAAATTTGTAATGGATATAATGGAACACATGAAATACAATATGACCAAGTGTATTATAGAGCAGAAATGAAATTTGTAATGGATATAATGGAACACATGAAATACAATATGACCAAGTGTATTATAGAGCAGAATGAAATTTGTGATGGATATAATGGAACACGTGTAACACAATATGACCAAGTGTATTATAGAGCAGAATGAAATTTGTGATGGATATAATGGAACACGTGTAATACAATATGACCAAGTGTATTATAGAGCAGAAATGAAATTTGTAATGGATATAATGGAACACATGAAATACAATATGACCAAGTGTATTATAGAGCAGAAATGAAATTTGTGATGGATATAATGGAACACATGTAATACAATATGACCAAGTGTATTATAGAGCAGAAATTAAATTTGTAATGGATATAATGGAACACATGAAATACAATATGACCAAGTGTATTATAGAGCAGAAATAAAATTTGTGATGGATATAATGGAACACGTGTAACACAATATGACCAAGTGTATTATAGAGCAGAAATGAAATTTGTGATGGATATAATGGAACACATGTAATACAATATGACCAAGTGTATTATAGAGCAGAATGAAATTTGTGATGGATATAATGGAACACATGAAATACAATATGACCAAGTGTATTATAGAGCAGAAATGAAATTTGTAATGGATATAATGGAACACATGAAATACAATATGACCAAGTGTATTATAGAGCAGAAATGAAATTTGTGATGGATATAATGGAACACGTGTAATACAATAGGACCAAAAGTTGACACAAGATGAATGGTCAACATAAATTACTGGTCATTATGATTATGGCATGTATTTCTTAAAACATTTTTTTTCAAACAAGACATGAGAAATATGAGATGTGACTCTAACCTTTCCAAGAGCTCCTCATAAGCAAATGCAATCAAATCAGACAGCCCTCCACTCCCTTTAAGGATTAGGACAGGCATCTGATTCTGCAGGTAGTAGAGCACCTGCTCCACACAGCGGGGACTTCCCTGAACCAACATGCCCACAACTGGAATTGTCTCTTTGGCTTCATTAAACACATTCTCGATTTCAACTGCAGCATCTTGGTCATCAGATCCTGCAAATATTTACAGAACCATACAAATAGAATCACCTACCATATATACTTGCTTATAAGTCAAATCCAACTGCAAACTGCACAGACCCAGTTCTGCATTTGCATAATGCAACAGCAAATTTGAGTCTATGCAGTTTGTTGGAACAATCATTAAAACAAACAGCAAAGTCACTGATCTGCCAGCATATTATGGCATAGAAGATATGGGTCCTTGTTGTTTGCAGTTGGCCTTGACTTTGATGTGAGTATATATGGTATATAATAAAATAATGAAATTATCCATTTCACATTTACATTAGCATGCATTTAAAACTAGTTTTGAATGTGGATGGGTTAGTGGAAATCTAGCAATGGTAATCAAATATATTTTGGTTTCTGGTGAAAATCACTTTTGAAGTACCATCATACCATAATACAAGATTAAACAAGCATGAGCTAACAGGTGGATAACTAATTCACACTCAAATATCCATTGGAAGAATTAGTACTAAATCTAAGCAATATGATGACTAAAGCACATTAACAAACTCTAAGGTAATTTGATGACTAAAGCACATTAACAAACTCTAAGGTAATTTGATGACTAAAGCACATTAACAAACTCTAAGGTAATTTGATGACTAAAGCACATTAACAAACTCTAAGGTAATTTGATGACTAAAGCACATTAACAAACTCTAAGGTAATTTGATGACTAAAGCACATTAACAAACTCTAAGGTAATTTGATGACTAAAGCACATTAACAAACTCTAACAGAAATGCACCAAAATCCTTAAATATCAGCAGATTATACTCCCAATGAATAACATTACATGTCCATTATCTGATATACTCACAGAAAAGTCCATCTGCAAACTGCATAGACCCAGATCTGCTGACACATAATGCACTAGCAGATCTTGGTCTGTGCATTTTGTTAGGTGTAATCAGTAGAACAAACAATATAAAATCTGATCTACAGGCCCATTTTGCTATGGAAGATCAAAATCTTTGTTGTTGGTAGTTTAATTCAACTTATTAGTGAGTATATGCAGTAGTAAATAAACCATGTTTTTTATTTCAAAACCACAGTATATCCTTTTAAATCCGGAGTCTGTCCAAATTATCCTGATTGCAATGCTTTCTGAAGCACTGCCTTTCTCTACAAAACTTCCTTTGCCCTGCTGACTGCATGCTTCAAATGCAAAACCTATTTTAAAATCAATGCCAACTATATCACGGCTTCATATAATAAGATTAAAACTATCTTTACACATTCCTTATAGACAATTTTTTAGAAATGGAAAATATAATCAAAATTTATAAGATCTTTTCCTGCGATAAGATATGGCTAGTGCCCTGCACATATTTTATTACCCAAAGGTTAAAATTCCCCTATCCTGATCACAGACACATGAGGAAGAATCTATTTCAAGTATATTCTTCAGTTTTCTTGTGAAAATGGAATATTACATTCTGTACAAGTTTGCTGTTTATCTATGTAGAGAGAGTTTGTGTAAAAAAAAGGCATAAGCTTTATTGTTTTACTCAAAGATAATCAGGCTGCATCTATTTAAGTGTAAATCTGATGATATCTCCTTTCCGGTGGACAAGAAATAATGGGTACATGAACAGAATGTCAAAACTATGTTCTATTGAATGACTTGGAAGCGGTGATGAAGAATTGATAAAAGTGCTGAAAATATTCACAAAGTTATCAGGCTGATTTAAGAGTACTTGAAGTATAATCAAAATCTGAACAGAAATATGGCCTCCATAATGGTAACTAATTTAGCCAATCTGATGTAAGATAACCTCATTGATATGCATATCTCATTCATTATAGAAGATTTCTGACATATTGATGAATAAACATGTTCCACGTTTGATCAAAATCAAATCATAAATGTCACCTCCAGAGTGGTAACAAGCTCTGCCAATCAGATGCAACATTCAATTTCATCTGGGGGTCCAGAGTGGCCGGGTGGTCTAAAGTGTTATAAAAAACATGTTTTGAAATCATAGTATGCAACCCAGAGTAAAATGGTTGCCCCTATTGGTTTACTTTTATCACATACATGACAGTACAACAGGCTTGTGCAGTGGGGGAGGAAGAGAAAATTAATCACAAAACAGGTTTCTTGCAAAGTTATGGTTCAACACTGATTATTAATTACCAGAAGTCAGATTTTATTTAAAAATCTACTTACAGGTACAGTCTTCATGCATACATTTTCTTGTCTTTTAATTTTGTTGGAGTATATTAAGCACAATGTTGTAGAATGAAAAATGCATGTAATTCAATGCAAACCTTAAAGTATATTTTTAATTTCTTAGTTCTTGGTTTCTATTTCCCTTCTTTTTTCTTTACAGTATAACTAATCCTCTTTTAAACTATAAATTTATTTTAAAACAACATGTCCTAACAGTTCTTAATGACTTAGACATTTCTTAACCACTACATAAGGCAGGGTGCAATTGCCAATGAGGGCAACAGTGGATAAAAAACCTTGCAAAAGGGCAAAAATGATCAGTGGTAAGGCAGTAATTGAAACACAGTGCTGAAAGTATTTCTTGCCTTTATACCATAGAACATTTGCATATGAATAAATCCCATCTATTTTTATTATTCAAGAATTAAAAATAATGATAGCTTGAAGGACTGAAGTAATACTGATAAGAGGGAAGAATGTCCCTACCAAAATATTGCTAGCTGGACTCCATTTTAATATTGTAAACATACAGCTTTCAATCTTTACATTATTTTCTCAATTTTCTTTTATTATATATTATCATAATAGAATTCATATTACATTTAAAACACTATCTGTAGGATTTTTTTGTGATTTCCTTTTAAAAGTATAGGCTGCTATTGCGTCGAGCTCTCATTATCCAAGGGAAATAACTATTAAGGTCTACCCAGGTACTACATTTGAGTTGCTTCCCTTAAAAAAAAAACTCGTTAAGAATATTTTGTTAATAACTTACTTTTTATTAGCTATATCATGCTATGGAAATGGAAGCCAAGTGCGTTTCCAAAGGACAAACCAAGATGGCAATTCAAGCTGTGACTCTTGAATTACAAACAAGACACTCGACTGAGTTGGAAACAATGTATACTATGCCACATGCATTGAGGGACTGAAAAATCCTCAAGCCAAAAAAGAGGAATGCAAGGTGTGGAAAGAAAGCAGATGTTATTAATGTCAATAAAATTAAAATAAGTTATTCATGTATTCATGTAAATTAAGTCGTTAAATTATTTAAAATGTGGTAAATTGAGCAATGGGTCGGTTCCATTATTGAGGCAATAGGACACACTAAAAGGAAGATGAGTGCATAGTTTCTTACATAAAAAAATACTGACATACATAAATTACACAAATTACACATTTTTTGTTAGAATAACAAAGAAGTCTACAGGTTGTGAGTTAATTATGCATTCTATTTTCTGAAACAGACAATGAGTTAGTAGCACAACGCTTTGGAGAGAATTCTTGGAAAAACAGCACAAATCCAATAAAAACAAAATGACTTCCCACATGCAGTAAATATATAATTTTTTTGCAGATACTATTTCCACCATAGCACCAATTACCACTCATTACAAACTCTGAACTACATGCTATGCACATTATATACTTGAAATTATTTCTATGGTACATCTAGAAAGTTACTTAAGCTATGTTGCTACTGGGTTATTATTAGATTTCTACTCAAAGAGCTCTCACTACCATCGCAGTAATGTGAATTGCTGAATCAATATATTACATTTCCTACTTGGACATTTTAAACCAAGGAAATTCCAGTTACACAACATCAAGTAGCTATGCTCAAGCTGGGAAGTAATAACCATTAAAAAAGATTGGAAACATGGTACCAACCAATTTGTACTGATAGCCATCTTTTCTACACTTAACTGTTAGTCAAATTAAGCCATTAACAATGAAAACATGTCATTTGTTGCTAACAACAAACACTGAAACTAACATGCAATGTAGTAACTATATTCAAAGTAACTAAGATCAAAACTGAGCAAAGTTTTCAAACGGAACAAAGTGTTAACTTATAAACATAATGCTGACACTACACAAGCATATTTGAAGTAGCTGACAATATATGGACTGGACTAGAGGATTGATGCTGATGTAGCTGGAGTTAACAGCCTTGCAGAGACCTATGGACTGGTCCTCACAAGATTCAAACCCATTACCAAATGGTTGTATTTCTAAGCTAATCACTTAAGACTACATCAACACATTTTATTAGTGTAGAGTCAAAATAAAGTCTAATTAGACTAATAGGACAAAAGACACAGAGGATATATATAGGAGATGAATCCAAATGATGATTTAAAAGTAGGGTCCAAAAAAATTGGGTTCAATTAACACTGAAATTGATTAAAATATAAAAGTCACTATAGTCAAAATGAGGTCACAATAACCTGTTTTAGGAATAGCTGAGTTATGTTCAATGAGATGTGTCCATATACTCATTTTCATTAGTATGGGTGAAATATGGTCAGAGATACTAAGTGTGCTATGAATGCATAGCTGAAAATGAACAAGTCACACAAGTACACAAATAAGGTTACATTGACCTAGCATTGACATGGTTCATTTACTCTTTTCAAGATGCATCCACATATCAGTTTGCATGTGCAGATAAATAGTCCAAGACAGGGAACACATATATGATTTAAGAAAACCAATAAAAGTCAATCAAGCATAAAAAGGTAGCCTAATGTAGGTGAGATTGTGATCTTTAGATGAAGCTGCATACTAATTTGCATTTGAAGATAAAATACAGCCTAAGAAATTTTAAAATTTATTCAAATATCAAGTTTCATGAATGAAGATGAAGCACAATCCAATATACAGATGATGCAATGAAAAAAAATGAAAAAAAATGAGAAAAAAAAGGAAGTTTGCAAAGCTTAAAATTAGGTCACAGTGACCTAGTCTTGATGTCACTGAATTACTATCCCTGGTGCATCCACGTGTATCAATTATCATGAGCACAGGTGAAAGAGGGTATAAGTAAATATATATATTATTTTATTTTAATGAAGATAAGTATCATTTGATGGCTTTACACCTGGGAAAACCACACTGTTGCAAAGATATTCTGATTGAGTATACTAAGAAGAAAGAAATCCAGCTCAGTTTTTCCACCTGCATGCTAAAACAACCACACCATAGTTAAGCCGGCCATACAAGACAAAATTTTAATGTAACAGTTTCTGACAAACATTCCTGCCAAATTGCTATAAAAACCACATTGCCGCTAGGACAGACCTCAAACATAATTTTGGTAAAACATGTCGTGGTGAACACTCCTACCCTCCTACCACTTTTAATCCAAACTGGCTAGGAAGGTTTCAAGAAGTTGCAACATAGCACTGATGACAGACAACATATGCCAAATGCAGGGTTATACCACGAGATCACTTGATCTGCAGTCAGATATTTATAAACAACTGAACACAAACACATGAGCAAGATGCTACACACCCTTCCAACTTCATTGACACAAAAATAACAAGAATACAATGAACAGCATGTTACAGGCCCACTCCATGTATAATAGTCCTCAATGTAAATAACACCAGTTGTCCCTTCCAAATGACCTTGACCTTTGACCTTTTGACCCCAAAATCAATAGGCTTTCTTTCTTACCTTTAAAGTTAGGTCAAGGTCTGTGATATTTAACAATTAAAATTATGATTACAATTATGGTCCTGTTAGACCTTAATATAATCATATTTCCAAGCCTCAATGCAAAAAATAAAAGTCAATGTTTCCTTCAAATATCATTTATGAAAAGTCAGTAACAATAATCAATTTAAAAAATGCTTGAGCATAGCTAGATTGAAACTAACTACATACCTACAAGTCCTGGTTCTTCTGAAAAGCAATAAATGAACAAAATATTGCAAATGTGGTTTAAATGAAAGAATTCTCAGCAGAGCTAGAAAAAAAATATGCTAGCCTGGTGCCTGGGTAACTTATAAATCCAGCAGGCTTCTCTTATATTCTAAGCTAGTTGCCCATCAGGCCTGCCCCAAAAATGTTTTACCTTATCTGCATGAAAGAAATCTTGAGCATGGTGATGAAAAGTGGCATTTTTATTTTGAAGTTCTTTAAAGACACTGGTAAATTATCAGCTCAGACCCATCTATAGATTTCTGTGCATCGTGAAGATCTTTTCATTTTCCCAATAGCTATTAACTGTGTATTCACAAGTGAAGCATGTGGCACATAATGAGGAAACAAACTCAAGAAATGTGTCAACAACTTTATAATTTGATCATTTATTAATCCAAAGGACAATATCATGATCCCACCAGGAATGAAGCTATATCAACACTATGATGCACCACTGGGAAAAAGAACAACATGAACCTTATATAATACTGCAGCTGTTTTATGTTTCATAATCCAAAATACTAGCTATATTTGTTTACACAGTCCTTGCCATCATTAAATAAACAAAATGTCAAATCCCAGCTGCATTATATAACAATGTCATTCAAATCCTGGCTGGATGAAACAAAAAGACTTCCCACCAAAGAAATGTCACATGACCCAAAAAGTGGCTGCACTAAATAAATCAAACAACAAACTCTATTCCCTCTGATGTGTTACAAATATAATGAAACTGGTCAGGGATCTCAAAACCCCAGCAGATAGAGGGGAACATCTCCCCATTCCTTCACACACTACCTCTTAAAATTTTAACAAAAATGAAAGCAGGATCCCAATCTCAGATCACAAATCCACCAAGAGCTAAATGAACCTTAACAGAAGTGCATAAGTGCTTTTATCCAAGTGATTAGAAGAATTGGAAGCAACAAAAAGAAAAAACTGAATGATCCAGTTTCAGAATGCCAACAAGCCACATACAACAATAAAATCAGGAACATTCTATCAAAGTGTTTCTAACTACAAAAATGTATCTATCTTCAACAGTGTAGCTGAAGAGAAAAAAAAGCTCTAAATCTTGAGATAAACTTGCACCAGATTGATAAATTTCCACAAATCTGTATCCTCATGGAATAGTCCTTTCTGAAATGTAAAAAAAACTAACCAGCCTAATTTTTATACATGAACTCGAGCAAATGAATGTGATACAGCTGTAAAATCTCTCACAGACAACTGTCCACCCAATCTACTTGACAGATTTGGAAGCTGCAGAATCCTTTCAGAAGGCTGGAAAGTCTCTCACATACAACTGCCCACTGAATCTACCTGACAGATTTGGAAGCTGCAGAATCCTTTCAGAAGGCTGGAAAATCTCTCACAGACAACTGCCAATCCAATCTAGACAGATCTGAAAGCTACAGAGTCCATTCAGAAGGCTGGAAAATCTCTCACAGACAACTGCCCACCCAATCTACTTGATAGATTCACAAGCCCCCAGATTACATCATAGCTACAACTTTTTGCCAAATAAACCAAAAAAACTTCAAACTGGTACTACAATAAAATTTTGAAGTGATGTACTGACTATCTGTACATAAGACAATTATCTTTCAATAAAACTTAAACTTTCTAGTAAACACCCAGGTTTCACATGTAAATTGTTCACAAAATACTAGATTGCAAAACTCTTACTTAACCATTTCACATGAAATGGAAAAATCTAAAATCTTTTGAAGCACATTTAAAACCCTCAAATACAAATTTTGAAGTCCATTGTACAACACATATTATCTACTTACTCACCTGCCACTTCTGCGGCAAACAATATGTAGGTAAGATTAAAATTGAAATCTGAATGAGAATAAAAAACACCCTATGGATATATGAAATAAAAAGGAGACCCTTGTGTATAAACACTTTAACCAACATGAACACAATTTAAACTGAGAATAAGATAAGAAAAATTATTACTTTGATCCATGGCTCTCTAATATCAATGTAAAATAAATTATACAATCTGATCCACAGCTCTCAAGAATGAACATTAATCAGAACTATTGGGTTAGTCAGATATACCAAGTACATACTCAAAATCTGGCAGGAATCAACATATCTGTTTAAGTGGTAGTCCAGGCATTTTTAATTTACATAGTTACATCTTTTTAGTATTTATAAAAATTAAAGCAACAATTCAAACAGATTTATGGAAAAAATTGTAGAAAGGGTTAAACCTGTGAACTTTAAAATGTATAATCTCATAACACTTTTTTCAAGAAAATAAAGTGTTTGGCAGAATAAAATCTCACCTACATAAATTATGCAGGTTATTTATGTGTATTTATGTCTCAAATTAAATTTTTTTTACAAATTAAAAAAAGAATTTTGTTTAACTAAAGTCTATTCAAATCCTGATTATTGGCTACTCTACACCTTAAATCTCATCAAGAAACGTCAGATGAAAATTATTGATTGCTTTGGACTTTTACAATGGTGGCCAGGTACTAAATTGAATCTCTAAAAGAGCATACGAGTCTAATCATCACAATAAACAACTTATTTAGTAGATACAGGACTTCCAAAAACTAAAAGATATAAACCACTGTTAAAAATGACTATGTCACAGCCAGGCATGTAATACCATATATACTCACTTAATAGTCAAGTCAAACTGCAAACACCACATATCCTAATCTACTGTTGCATAATGTGCCAACAGATCAGGGTCTATGTAGTTTATTCTTCAGATTACTATCAAACTGCATAGACCCAGATCTGCAGGTGCTGGTCTGTGCATGTTGCAGTTGGACTTAACTTAAAAGCAAGTTTAAATGGTTCCAGTCCTGCCAGTCATCTGTGAAACAAAAAATGATTCCTCAGATGAAAACAATGTAATGCAATGCTAGATTGCTACTGCTGAGTGACAAGAATCACAAAGTGGTTAAAACTGTTGATCTTACATACACAATGGATATTCCTGATGCTAACCACTGGTAATATCTTGTTCTACAGATTCAATTACATCAACCCAGATCTGCTGGTATATTGTGCAATATCAGATCTGCTTCTCTACTGTTTGCAGTTGGATCCGTCTTATATACAAATATATACAATAATTGTTTATTACACCTGCTGGAAAAGTTATAACAATATCTCCCTCTCTGCAGCTAAAGCAAGTAACACCACATATTCTGAAAAATGTACCTTACCCCAACTCATCAGTCTACGCTTTTTTGACCTTCCCAGGTGGATCTCAAACTGTTTTTCAATAGCACAGCGATGACTGGTGAACATGCCTGATTCCTTTCCATCCTCTTCCAAAACAATAAAGTGAGTGTGGGCCGGATTAAGCTCATAGGTGTCTGAGTTGGGTTTGCTCCCCTCATTTCTTACCTTCATTCCCTCCTGTAAGTACATGTTCAAATTAATAAAATATCATCTTAACATGGCAATGCTTTCATAAACCTGTCTCATCTTTAAACCTGACTCAAGATTCTGAAGAAAAACATGAAGACATTTACTATAAAAAACAGAAAGGTTTATGAGGGTGGGGAACTAATGCATTTTCAACAGGAGCACTGAAACCAGCATTATCATATATACTCACTTATAAGTTATGTCCAACTGCAAACTGCACAGATCCAGATCTGCCATCATATAATGCACTGGCAGATCTGGGTCTGTGCGGTTATATAGGTACTGGAGTATTCAGCAGAACAAACAACACAGACCTGGATTTGCATTTGCATTATGCTATGACAGATTCGGATTATTGTTCTTTTTAAGTTTGACTTGACTTATAAGTGAGTATATACAGTATACCCAATTTTAGCATATTGTCTGAATGAATTTTTTAAAGGATACCTTCATGACACACAAAAAGACAAACTTAAACATGATTTCAAGGCTACCCTAGGGTCAATCCTCACCCATCCTGCCCTAAAAATTTCCCACAAACTGAGATGCTATGTATATAGTGACAACTACATTATTCAACTATTCACAGACTCATCGGAAGAGTAGACTAACTGCTTTTATCTCTTTTAGGTCTTTGACTTTGATAGTAACTAAAATTCTACTGCAGAAAACACAAGCACTATTTCCTGCAAATGAAGAAGACAAAAGCAAGATGAAAGATAAAAAAAGTAAACCACATCTTTTCACCTACCAGAAACAGGGGTCTAACCCAGTCAAGCCCATATGTTCCAATTATCTCTGGGTTTATTCTTGTGGCTAATGGGAATAAATATACTGCGTGTTAAATTTTGTTATCTGCAAATTAAGTTAACATCTGGAAATAAAATACACAACTATTGGTGGGAATATTGAAGTCAGATCTGCACCATTTTGATTTAGGAACTAACAGACATAAAAAAATCTCCTAGTAAAATCACCATATAGAGATGAGCCTCAGTTCAGGTGGAATAACTATAAGATTTTGAAGACTGCCAGTGTGATGACTATAATGGATGTTCATTTAGGAAAAAAACTAGACATCATAAGAAGTCTTTGAGTGAAATATCCTATCCCAACACAATCATTAATGAAAAGTAGTAGCAATAACACGACTTTTAACACTGCTTCTAAAGCAGTGATATAGGATATCAAATGTGCATAATATTAATTTTCAAACTATAATCATGAAAATATCATAGGTCTTTCAGCGAAAATCCCATGTTAGAATGACTGTCTGCTCAGGAAAATTAGTGACAAGATTTTCAAGATGGATGGTGTAGCAGCCAAAATGGATGTCTAATGACCACTGTCATCCATTTGAATAAACTGGACATCATAAGACATCTTTGTGAAAACCCGATGTAAATACAAACATCAATTCTTCTGAGAAGTAGTAACAAGATTTTCAAGACAGCTGGAATGACAATCATACTGGCTGTCAGATTTGCACTATTTCTTATCATCAACATTAGTCTTTCACAGAACTAGGGTCCAGTTGGCTGAGTGGTCTAAAGCACTCACTATTGCTAATCAAAGCCATATCAACTCTGTCCACATGAATTCCAGTTTTGGACTCTGCCAATGTGGGTATGTGAGAAAGCTGCCAGAAGCTTCTTATGGGTTTTTACCAGGATTTTCCCTTGATTTTTCCTTCACCTGTTAGACTGACCACCATATATTGTATATGTTGTGCTGAAAAATGGCACTAAAAGAAAACTTCAGTAAAACACTTGTACATATGACCATTGATTCAGGAAGAGATCCAATAAGATTTGAAAAATTATATTAATGTTCAAGGACAACATTGTCATTTATGACCAACCAGACATCAGGATCAATGTGTGAAGTTTCAAGGCAATGCTTACAGTAGTCAGGAGGAACAGTGATAATAAACATGGGCAAAAAATGGACAAGATACCATGCATAAACTTATAAATCACGCCTGTCCAAGGAGAATATATGGTATACCAATAGAAACAGCATGCTACCTCATAGAAAATCCAGGAGGTAGCAAGCATGAACTAGTGTCATACTGCACCGAGCTTACCGAGCCATCAAAGTAGATGCCGTAGGCCACCACATCCTTGGGGACAATTCCAATGACTGTCAATCTCTGAAACTTTGTAGTGTTGACTGTCTGTAGCAGACTGTAGGACAGTTTGCTGCTTATCCGCTGCAGCTTTTCTTCAGCAATAGCATCCCCAATAATTTTGGCCACACCACCATCCAGGCCATTCGTCACAATCCACATCTCTGTAGTGTTAGCAGCCTAAATAAAACACAGAAAATAAAAGAAACTATATATTTATAACGCACACATACCTCTCCTTCGATAATTCATGCACAATGGGGTCCAAAGACACAGACCACACTTTGAGGGAGCAAGTTACTGAGAAACCTCTATAAAAATGAGTGCTAAAATCTTGGCTAGCTAAAGAAGACACTGGAATGGGCTGAATACTAGTTTTATAAATGCATTTGGAATAATTGCCATTGATAGAGCTTTCTCTAATGAAACTGCTTGCTTTTCTGTATAAATTACCTTTCAAGGTAACCAATCTCTGAAATATCTTTTAAAACACATCTCCAAGTGGTTTCAAGACACCACATATGAATGCCTCATTGTGTATCGGCAAACACTGTGTTAGGTTGCTACATTTTGCACAATAAAATACAATTTGTTTCACATGCAAAAATGGATACTGCTTTTGCTTGCTCTCTGATCACATCTGTGAATGACTAGGCTAATTTATGGTAGTTTAATTGTTACTTATACATTAATGTTGACAAGAGTGTTTGAGTGGTCAGTTGAAATGAGTTGACCTGACACATGACCATGGATGCTTGCTCTTACACATGTAAGATCTGCTTGCCTATAAACTTTTTTTCATTTATTTTTGTTAGATTCAATTTTGAAAATACCAATTAGTCCTCTAGAGAGAAAACTGTGTGAGATCAATTGATTAGACAGTCTCTTAAAACCCTTTCAGATCTGCACATCACAAATTTAAATTTAGGGCTGCCATTGATTGTTTAATCTAACTAGGCTTAGCTAAACATAAATGTTGGTATGTAAACATACTAATATTTACATTAGGGTAGTATGCTGTAATAAAATCAATGCTTACCAACTTTCCTGAATGATATATACATGACACTGTGACATCATCACTTTTCTCTATAGTGATGGGATGTTCATGTAGATGGAATAGATGGGATGTACATACAAATGGAAGAGATAGATTTACATGTAAATGGTAGAGATAGGATTTACATTTAAATGGTAGAGATTGGATTTATGTACATGTAAATGGCAGAGATGGAATGTATATGTAAATGGAAGAGACAGTATCTACACACAAATGGATGTACATATAAATAATGTCACTGCAACTTCTGTCTTTTATTAAATAAGGAACAGAAAATTATATAGTCAATAATATGTGTATGAGATTTTGGGAAATTTGTTACTGACTTCTAACCTGACAAAAATTAGCTGTGTATGCCTTCAGGTGTGGAAATCTTTAAATCTCAATAACTGTGACATATTAAAAAAAAGTCACAGACCAATATACCCTTTTCTGACTCCATTTCATATGGAGTCTATGACCAATATACCCTTTCCTGTATCTGTTTGACCAATTTTCCACTTCCTGTATGTGTACAATAAGGAGTCTATAACCAATATACTCTTTCCAGTATCTGTTTGATAAGGAGTCTATGACCAATACAACCTTTCCAGTATCTATTTGATAAGGAGTCTATGACCAATACACCCTTTCTGGTACCTGTTTGATAAGGAGTCTACAACAATAAACCCTTTCCTGTATCTGTTTGATAAGAAGTCTATGACCAATACACCCTTTCCAGTATCTGTTTGATAAGGAGTCTACAACAATAAACCCTTACCTGTATCTGTTTGATAAGGAGTCTACAACCAATATACCCTTTCCTTTATCTGTTTGATAAGGAGTCTATGACAATAAACCCTTTCCAGTATCTGTTTGATAAGGAGTCTATGACCAATATACCCTTTCCAGTATCTGGTGATAAGGAATCTACGACCAATATACCCTTTCCTGTATCTGTGTGATAAGGATTCTATGATCAACACACCCTTTCCAGCATCAGATTGATAAGGAATCTATGACAAAATACCCTTTCCAGTATATGCTTGATAAGGAGTCTTTGACCAAAATACCAAATACCATTTCCGGTATCATTATGACCAATACAACCTTTCCAGTATCTGTTTGATAAGAAGTCTATGACTAATACATGCTTTCCTGTATCTGTGTGATAAGGAGTCTATGACCAATACATGCTTTCCTGTATCTGTTTGATAAGGAGTCTATGACCAATATACCCTTTCCAGCATGTTTGATAAGTCTATGACTAATACACCCTTTCCAGTATCTGTGTGATAAGGAGTCTACAACCAATATACCCTTTCCTGTATCTGTTTGATAAGGAGTCTATGACCAATACACCTTTTCCGTTATCTGTTTGATAAGGAGTCTATGACCAATACACCTTTTCCGTTATCTGTTTGATAAGGAGTCTATGACCAATACACCTTTTCCGTTATCTGTCTGATAAGGAGTCTATGACCAATACACCCTTACCTGTATTAATTTGATAAGGAGTCTATGACTAAAAAATTTTTTCCTGTATCTATCTGAGAAGGAGTCTATGATGTGAAACCTGTGTAAAATCTGATGCCTTTTTAAATACCCATTCAGCTTTTGTTTTATAGTGAAGTAGTGAAAGGGTTTTTCTTTCCCCACTTTTCTATATAATGATATGCACATGGGAACAGAAATTTAAACTTAGTAACAGAAACAATGCACTCTAACCTATTTATTCTTTTAGTGTCTGCATGGATCTCTAACAAAGAAAAAATATTGATTTGTAAAGATGTTAATACTGTAGCATTTCACCACTGATTATTCTTCAAACTGTCAGTACTTCTCATAATAATCAATACAAAAACTAACAAGTATTCTCTGGGTAATTAGGTTCAATATTGATCTGGAGTCAATTAGTAATGTTGAGGCCCAGAACCTAGCACTGATTTAACATTAATTTGATTTTCTTCAATTAGGCATGTGTAACATTATGCCATTTTAAGAAAGACTAACATTTATTTTTGATTACTGTAATCTTGTCTCATTTGTCATTCAATCTATTAATTCTTTGCAAAGCTTTTGGTTCATTTACATTTCTCAAAAATCCAAACTTGATTGCAATAAGAAAATAAAAAAGCACAAATATTAGCAGATTAATAACACAAATTACATTTTTAAAAATACAAAAAGAACAGCCCAGCAGCTATTTAAAGAGCAGTATCAAACCTTTTATGTCTAAATTGTGTCCATAGACAAATTCTGAAATGAAAGTAACTACAGCACATAACAGAAAAATATCATACTCTAATTATGTAACTTTCTTAATCTTATAGATTAGAAACTGGTTTTGCCCATTACAAGTTACAAAGCATCTTTCACATCTCATTTCTGCATATAATAAACTTCAGTTTTTATAAAAAGATGTAGAAGATACATTCCGAAAAAGTGAGACTTGCACTCTACTAGGCATAAAGAATTTTCATGTGTTCAATTTACGATCATTTCTTCCTTTTAACTGCTGAGTGTGGAAAATGTCTCTGACATCCTTCTGCATTAACATGATTTTCACATCAGCTGCTGTGGTGGACATATTGGATTTAATATTGGCATAATTTTCATTTTGGATAAAATATACAACAGTAGAAGTCTTTGGGTCACACACCCCCATTTCATAATGATACTCATCCAGAAGGAGTCGTGACAACAAGTTTTTCATTGCAACCATTGTGATTGTTATACTGGAAGCATGACTGGCACCATTTTCATGGATGCCATAAGAACTTTTCTCATGAAAACTTCATGTTGTCAAGACTTTCCCTTTAAGAGTAGCTACAATACAATTTTCAAGATGGCCACATAACGAAAATCTGATTCTCATTATTTTAATTTAAGATCAACAAAACATAAGTCTTTTAGTAAGAATCTCAGAATGACAGTATTGATAACAAGATTTTTAAGCTGGTCACTGCAGCAGCCATGTCAGATCCCAGATCAGCACTGTTGTTATTTAGAAGTCTTATGGTGAAAACTGCAAATCGATATGACTTTCTGTTCAGGAGTAGCCATAAAAAATTTCTAGATGTCTGCTGTGTTGGCCATATTGATGTCAGATTGTCGCCATTTTTATTTACAACTAAGCAGACATCATAAGAAATCTTTTAGTGAGTATGTGTGTTTGTGTGATTTAGATTTTTAACGTAGCTTTAACAATTTTTCAGTCATATCACTACAATGTCTGCAGTGTGACAGTTTCTAGTGATGTTTAGCACTGGGACACCATGCCACGTCCCACCCAGTCACATTATCCTGACACCAGGCCAACCAGTCATAACACTAACCTCTTAACACTGAGCACCAAGCGAGGGAGTTGTAAGTACCATTTTTTAAAGTCATTGGTATGACTTAGCCGGGGTTTGAACCCGTGACCTCCCGCATCCAAGGCGGAAGCTCTAACCACAGGGCCACCACAGTTGTTAATCTTGTAGTGAAAACCTCACGTCGAATCAACCATCCAGAAGGATTAGTAATAATATCTTCAAGCTGAGCACTGTGTGATGGCCATATTGTGTTCATTTAAAACTAACTGGACATCATAATAAGCCTTTTGGTGACAACCCCATGTCAATATAACATTCTGTTCAGCAGATGCAATAAAAGGAAAGATTTTAATGTGGCTGCTATGATGGAAATATTGAATTTCAGAATGGCACCAGATTTAATAAGGACAAACTGGACATCACAAGAAGCCTTGAAGTGGATGCCTCATGTTTATATGACCATCCAAGTAGGAGGAGTAGCGATAACAAGGTTTCAAAGATGGCTATTGTAGCAGCCATATTGGACCCCTAATCAGCACCATTTTAACTGTTATGTGTTACGAGTCTATGCTTTTAAAATAAGTCACAAAAAAGAGTGACGACAATAAGGTTTGTAAAATTTAGCAAATAATTTATTTTCCTAGAATACAAAAGTTAACAATAAGCAAAAAGAACTTACAGTGTTGTGAATTAAATCCAAAAGTAATCCAAGAACTAAAGACACAAGTCTTAGTAATATGAAAAGTCCTGATAAACATTCAGTTCAAGTAGCAATCCAAAATTAAAGGCAATGATGTGTCTGTTATGGTCTGTGAAGTACTGGTGTGCCAACAGTCTCTTGTTGAATAACAGAAATATTATTCCAGGTGTGAATTCAGTGTAAATTTCAATGAATGTATTGATCCATGGATTTTATCAGAGCACTTTTATATTTCCAGAGAAAAAAAATTCACTTTAATCCAATAATTTTAAGAAAATAATATTGAGCCCAAACTGGACACAAAACAACTCAAGTGCGAGATGTTAAAACATGACTGGTAAAAATCCTCACAGTCACTAGATAATAAAAGTTCTCTGCTTGACCTCAGGTCACAAATTAGCATTTTCTAAAAGCATCCATTACCATAAAAAAAATAATCTTCTAGAATGATCTAATGAGCCTGGTTTACTTAAAACACAATAGCCTATAAAATCCACTTTGGAATCTCCAACACCCTGACCCAAATCAACATGATTACCTGAATAATAATTTGGTTAAATAACTCATACACATAGAGAATAATGAAGCTATTATTAGTTGTTTACATAAATGAAATAAAAAATTAAAAAATAAAGGTCAAGCAGAAATTAACTCAATTTTGTACCAGGTCAAGTCCAACAAACAATGATACATTACAATAACATGTAATGAAATAGAAAAATTAAAAAGAAACAAACAATTATATTAAATATACATAAGACTAAGTAGATATCATAAAAAGACTTTTAATGAAAACCTCATGTTGATATTACCACCCACTCAATCAGAGTAGTGATAACAAGATTTTCAAGGTGGCCTCTGTGGTAGATGCAAGCAGCAGCATTTTCTTCTAAGATGACTAAGCCATGGGATGAATGTATGTGTAAAGTTTCATAGTAGACTGACTACAGCCAGATGATGGACAACATACTATCCCACAAACCTCTTCTTGTTTATGACTTGTAGCAATAAAAAAAAACAATGTCTTTATTACAGAGCTTTTCTAAACTTGTCATAAGCATGTGTGGCTACGATAGACTTCTACTCAATGTGCTATATCAAAACATTTTTAGAGAAAATAAGAATTTTATTTTTTATGTTTTCCTTTATATAATACTAGACTGAGTGGATATTCACTAAGCTTAGGGGACATAAACTATATATAGTGAATATACACTATCTCAGTGGACACTATATCCATATCAACAGACTTGAGTGAACATCCAATAATCTGTTAAAAATGTTCAAAATCAACAGAGTACAACTGCATACCTTGATGAAGCCCTTCTGGAAATCATCTCTAAGCTTCTGGTTCTTCCATGGCTTGAAGTGCTTGATGTCAGATATGACTGACAGGACAATCTTTGGACTACGCATTTGCCAGTAAGTTGACATAAACGAGGTAATTCGATCAGGTACTGTGTCAGCAGGAACAACTACATAGTGCCTCTTTGGCTGAAAAAAATGACACGTACTATTTACATATTGCACCAGAAAACAAATTTACAAATCCACAAGAGCAAGAAAAGAAAACGAAGTTTTAAAAATATTGGTCCTTGTAGTTAAATGTTTTAAATTTTATAATTTAGAACTCTATGTATATGTCATTTGGTGTTTTTAGAGGGAATGTTTATCAGACTCATGTACATATGAAAGCAAACTTTATAATAGACCTTGGGGTTTTGAAAGCATTAAGTCTGAAAATGAAATTTTTTAAATTATAACAGGTGTCTTGAAGGTTCTGAAGCCCAGTATGCTTAATGAAGATCATGCAACAATCATTAAATAATTGTTTCATTTTCATACATCTAGGAAATATTGTCATGCAAGTTTAAAAAGAAATGAGCAAGTAACAAGTAAGCAGATATTTTATAGTCTTGAACAGTCCTTTACTCTTAGCCAGTGTGTATCCACAAAAACCACCTCCAAACATTAGCCTGGCAAGAAAACAGCAAACACTGTGCCCTAAGATGGATGGATGGATCGATGGATGGACAGAAACACAAACAGATGGATGAATGGATTAAAATACATGTATGAAAGTACATATATGAACTGATAATTTAATTAATACCACAAGATCCAATATATCTGCATTATAAGGTAACGACAATATATGGTAAAAATCAATTGATTGAGTGGTCTATAACCATACCATATTAGTTTTACCTTGTTAGAGAATGCTTTTTCTGTTTTCATAGTAACCAGTTCTCACTTTAACAATTGTTTGTTTTGAATGTCAAAACTTGTTTTTTAACAGTTAAAAAGAACACAGACTTGGATATAAAATGCTGGAGATCATATCTGAAAATGTGGGAGATTCTGCAAAATTCCTTGAGTCTCAAAAACAAATTAATAATGGTCTCCTTCAAAGAATACATATATTATTCTACAGCAAACACATTTGTATAAAAAGGAACCAACATTTCAAGACAAGAGTGGTGACTGACATCGAGCTGATCTAGCAAATCATAATTATGTGTTTGAAAAGTTGTCTCAAATAGCATGTTTTGTGAAAAGCATAAAATGTTTGTCTCCCTTACAGAGTGCTAGAGATTGGTGAAAACTACGTGCAAGATGCTGCAGATTCCAGAAAATGCTGGAAATCTAACATCTGTCTATATAGCATATACATAATATCTGTCTATAACAAAAAATATAATTCATCCTATGAATGAAATCTCCACTAAATTAAAATAACCACTGATCTTTGTTTGCTTTGTATTACAAAACACTAATTTCACTATCGACTGACAACTTGCATATGACATCAAAAAAAGAGGACTGACTCTTTGGTAAAATAGACACTGCAACCAGATGACCATGTAAAGGTAATCATTTGGACAGGTTTGACTGTACATTCATGGACTGATTGGGTAAAATAGCCCCTGTGGTTCAAGCAAAATGACAATTAAGACATAGTCATATAATACTAACCTCCACGCCCATTATTCCATAAGTTTCTGACACAAACTGGATATTTCCACATGTGAATGGAGCGCTGTCATATCGAGCACTGTCCTGGGTATCGATGGAGATGCCACCAAGTGACTGTACTGTACGCTGAGCTTCATCTACTTCATGTATGTACTCGAGCTTTGTCCCAAAATCATTTGGTGCTATCATCACCGTTGGTTTATCTTCTGATTCGAAGGCATTTGGGCTTGAAACAAGTGGAATGTCTGAAAAGGAACCAAAGAAAATAATCAAGAAGAATTGGAAAATTTTATTTTGTCTAAATGAATTAAAACAGTCAAACCTGTCCTAATGGTCACTGGAGTTCTACGGTTACATGGTCACAACAGCCATTCTAATTTTCAAAAAAAAAATTATATAAAAATGTCATGCAATCAGCAACACCTGTCTTCTACAGTCAGCAGCCATTTGCCTTCTGCAGAATGAGCCTTGTGTTTCTTAGCGAAGCAGTGGCTTCACATGAATTTCTGAACTAAACAGTGGTTTCAGCCTCACTCTGTGGTCACTGAAGCATATAAGCAGTGACAGGTCAAAGTGTGCAAATTAAACTTCTTTTATTTCATAAGCAAGGCATGGTATATGTAAAGGTATATTATATGAAGCACAAGCTGCAGGAAGCTTCTTTTCTTTCCCCAATCATCAAATGGCACTAAGCCAACTGTCTATTGGTCTATTGAGTTTTACCAGTTGCTTAGTGCATAAAATGTTATAAGCTTAAATATCTGTTTTCATTCCTAATTACACTAGATGGCCTAACAAAATATTAGTCTTGTGAACTAAAGGAAATGCTAAAACTTATCAAAACTACAGCATGTGTGAAAATGCAAGGAAACTCAGTGATGATGTAACTGACTTGGGATTATAGTGAGGATAAAGCAATCTTGTGCAGAATAACTTTTTATTTTATTTTATTATTTTTGTTTGTGCTAAATAGCCAATGTGATTAAAATCAAATCTCTATTTTCCTACAGGAAGCTCTGACAGCAACTGCTTAAGGGTCCTGTTCTGGTGACCTATTTTATTACCATAATCACTAATTTTGTCAGCCAATCAGATGAAGTATTACATGTATATCTTTGCATTTGGGACATGCAGCACTAACTTAAAAGCTGAAGAGCACCATTGTGTACCTATCAATTTTACTTTCAGATTTCTGAAAGCTGCATTTCCATTGGCTAACTCAAAGGTAACCAGAACAAGACCCCTAATCGGTCACTGTCAGATCTTCACCAAGGACAGTGGAGATCTGATTTTAATCAGATTGGCTAAATAGCTACAATAAATACATGTACCATGAAAACATACAACTGCTAGTAATCATAACAAATATAAAACAAGAATAATGATAATAATATTATTATTAATGCAAATATTATTTGTGCACAATGCATGCATTTGTCATGAACTAAGTTTGAGAACTGAACCTGCCTTCAGATATCATCTGTCTACAAAGGCCACTTTGGCCTTCTCCCATGGGTGGGTGCTGCAGACAGTATTACCAATAATGTATCCTGTGTATCAGGCTACACCATTCTGCAGTAACAGCTCTGTTTTAGAAAAAGCTGAACACAATAGTTCAAGCATTGTCCATGACAAAATCTAATCATTCATTAGTCCTGAATTCAAACTCTTTGTGTACTATTGCACTTGTAAAACAATGTCAACTAAGACTTAGTACAAGTTACTAAGTTCTTATATGTCTGCAATTAGGTTATATACATCTTTTCATCAAAAAGTATTCAACAGGCATACATTTAAAGCAAAAACATTGTTTCTTCATTATAATTTTTATTCGTACTAAAACCTGATAATTTACATTACAGGGGGGGTGAAAACCTGTGCCCCAATGGTAAGCGCTTCAAGATATTCATGGGATCTGGCAAATATCATGTATGATCACCATCTGTACATAAAAAGAGTCCCTCAAAAAGAACTGATGCTGTAATGACAAACAAATCTGTCCAGAAGGATAACCCCATTTTTATTATTAATTGCTGATCACTGAAACTATGTCTGATATTTTTGAGCAAATAAAGCCAATGTGAGAGCCATACAGGATGATGTTGTTGTTGTGGGGTTTAATGTCATTTTTCAGCACACAATAGGCTATACCTGGCAGCCAGTAATAATGGTGGAGGAAGAAACCGGAAATCACCGGAAAGAACCACCAACCTATGAGAAGCTACTGGCAAGCTTTCTCACATATCCACATTCACCAAATCCTAGACTATAACCCAGGAGATGAGATGGCACTGATCTGTAACAGAGAGCATTTTAGACCACTTGGCCACACTGTGCCCCCCAATACAGAATGTAAGATCAGCACCATTTTCATCTGATGCAAACTGTACACAATGACATGACTTTTTGTAAAAACCCACCTTTCCATTCATGAGGTATAGCAATATCAATATTCCAAGAGAACTGCCATGGTGACCATACTGACTGATATCTGCACCATTTTCATTTATTATCAACTTCACATCATAATTGACCTTCTGGTGAAAACCTAATGTTTCTGTTCAGGAGCAGAAATAATAACATTTTCACAATGGCTGCTGTGGTGGCCATGTTGGATGTAAGATCAGTACAATTTTCATCAGTATCAACCAGACATCAGAAAGTTGTTGTTGTTGTTGTTGTTGTTGTGGGCTTAACGCCATTTTTCAGCACACAATAGGCTGTACATGGTGGCCAGTATTAATGGTGGAGGAAGAAACCGGTAAATCCGTTAAAAGAACCACCGACCCACGAGAAGCTACTGGCAAGCTTTCTCACATATCCACATTCACCGAATCTTAGACTGGAACTCATGCAGACAGAGGTGAGATGGCAGTGATCCCTAACATACATCGCTTTGGATCACTAGGCCAATCGGGGCATCAGAAAGAGCATTTAAACAAAAATTTATGATATTACCAGCAGTTCAGGTGGAGATATAAAACCAAGATTTTCAAGATGGCTACTGTTTTTCATATAAGACCCACCAGTCATCATAAGAAGTATTCTGGTGATAACCCCATGTAGATATGACTTTCCATTTATTAGAAGTAGCAATAACATTTCCAGATGTCTGCCATGGAAATCATATTGGAAGTCAGACCAGAGTCTTTTTCATTTAGGACCAACCATACAACATAAGACTTTTGCTGAAACCCCCCATATTGATATTACCATCCATTCAGAAAGAGTAAAATTAACAATATTTTCAAAATGTGAACTAGCCATAATGGATTTCCAAGCAGAACCATTTTCACTTTGGACCAAATAGACATCACAAAAAGTCTTCTGGAGAGAACCCAATAGGACTATCTATTCAGAAGCTGATTTTCAAGATCTCATCAACATCTCAATGAATTTATTGTAAACTGACTGAGTGAACTGAGGATGAATATTGATTCTAAAATATCAATGTAACATGATTAAGTTGTCTGGAACCTAAAAGTACAAGTGTTATTGACATTTCAAAAATGACAGATTTGTTTTCATGGTTTCTTTGCATACATGTTTATATGATTCATTAATACATGCAGATATATATATATATATATATATATATATATATATATATATATATATATATATATATATATATATATATATATATATATATATATATATACCACCACAAAGCAACATATTTGCATATTTTATGCAAACAAACTGACCAAAAATTGGTAAGAAATGTTCAAATTGTGCAACACAATTTAATTTTAACCATTTAGTCCAAAGTTACCAGGATTGGCTGCCTTTGTCTGTCCTAATGTCACTTAGCTCCCATTTCCTGTATAGTATAGCCAATCAATTTTTAAAAGTGCTATTAAAAACCAACCCACCCAAAAAAACTCACAATTGTCAGGTAATACTCCTTCCCTAACAACATGATGGTACATTCAATTAAACCAATCTATACTGTGCAATCAGTTCAAGTTCCAAATTCTGTGCAAGAAAGGATTGTACCTTATCAATGGGAAAACACTCCCTTAAAAGGAGCTATATAATTGAATGCAACCTGAACTATTCTTGCTCTTTAAGCCACCTGAATGATTCAAATAAATTTGATTAAAGTCTTGGTGATCAAGATCAACTCTGATATCATGAAGCTGATGTTCACAAAATAAACAAATGTATTTCTAACATAGTTCACTAACCTATGAAGAATTTAAGGAATATAGTAAACCTGAGTGTGAAAATATTCCAGACATCACATTCCAAATTAAAAAAAAATATTCCATACCTCACTTTCTAAATAATAAAAAAATATTCCATACCTCACATTCCAAATAAAAACCATGATGATCTTTCAGTCCATTCATCCACAGACCTGTTATACAGTTTAACTCTCATTCAGAAGGGAGTATTCCAATTACCAGACAAGGTTTGTGTATGTGTGTGGGTGTATATGTGTGTATATATATATATATATATATATATATATATATATATATATATATATATATATATATATATATATATATATATATATAGCAACAGTTTAAATCAAAATCTATCACAATAAAGCTGATAAATAAATAAATTTGAATTTTGTCTGATTCTACAGCAGTGCAAAGCAAGGTTATTTCATGCTGAGGCAATCTGAGTCAAGTGCAATAAATACAATGGTACATGTAGTATGGAAACTGATCTGTTTAGGTACATAAATCATTACTAATAAAAAAATAAGCAGAGTTAAACAATATCAGGATAGATTAATCACTATATATTAAATGTCAATTATGATCTGGTCACAAAACTATGTTTACAGTTTATGAATTTTACTCTCCTGTCTTTTAAAATGTCCAACATATATGTACTATGTACACGATTATATGGTTCTGATCACAACAGCTTCCAAGTTGTGACTTGGGGCTTTAATTCCTTGAGGGTAAGGATAGATATTGTGACTAATGTTAGTCACATTCGCAAATCTGTCTTTCATGCCTAATTGGTATTAATATTAAATACATGTTTAGTTATTGTGAAGGAACCTCAACAGTTCCCAAGTTATGACCGAAGGACATGGTTCCTAGGGTAGGGTTGGTCCCTTCAGCCATAAATATTTTCTGGTGCTGATAAATGCTTTTAAATTTATAGGGTAATGATATCAACAACTCATATACTTTTGAGCTGGAGAGTAAGTTGGGGGTGGGGTGAGAGGAGAGAGTGGGAAAGAACCTGGGAACCATGACCCAGAGAGACCCTGTTTAACAAATATCTACACTTTGGTTACCATTTCCTAAAGATGTGTGACAAACAACTATGGAGTTATCATAAACCTATGCACACTTCCCGCAGGACCCACCCAACTACTCTAGATATACATTTTTGGGAAAATTATAAAAGCACTTGTACATATATGTTATAATTATAAAAGCACTTGTACATATATGTTATATCAAATAAGGCATACGTCTGAAAATAAGCAATATGATATGTTATTCAAATATACACTAATACCATATTAATTAAAAAAGATATATGCAGTGATGATGCTAAAAATGAAGTTTCATGTGGAGTAATACTAATTCTGATTACGCATTACTTACCTGTTGATATTGGTTACTTTTTTGTATAAAAAAACTACCTATGTTTGATGTGATTATAGCCTTCTGAAAATGGAAAATTGTCAATAGGACACTATCATCTCATGCACCCTGTATGCAAACAGATTGCAATTATGCCAGGAAATCAGAGTGGCGTGGGAGGAGAGCATTCAGTAATAGCTACGAGTAAGTATTACAGAATTGAAATTAGTTTTACTCCACAAAAACTTTATTTTTAAAAGCAGCAATAGTTATCCATCACCATTGCGTAGCTGAATGTGTTAGGTGGGCAGGCAATGTGTTAACTGGTCGAAAACAGAAAAAAAATGTACTAACCATCAATGAGAAAGATCTTATTGACAGAATATTACTGTCTCTCTTGGTCACATGTTGTGTCGCAACTATTGTTTCCAGTGAAAAGGAAAACAATGCCTGCACTTTTACGAATTAAATGAGGTAAAAGAAGGTAGTATAAAAATTGAAAAAATGTTGCCTTCATGATGTCCTCAAAGAAAAATGATTTAGATAGCCCCATGAGGAAGCGATGGCTCAAAGCTCATGGGATTCAAGTTTCATAAATATGAGGCCTAAATCAGTAAAGGGCTGATGGGTTCTTCTGAATATTGTGGTAATCTACCATGTGACAAAGGAGGCCAAAATATCAATGGAACCCAAAAGAGGAAGCAAAAGATGTTTTCTACCTCTCTCTCCATTTCCCTTTGGAGGCTTTTGGGTAGAAATGCAGTTTCGCAACAAGGCATAAAGCCTATCTTGATCATCTACAGCAAAGATTCAACTGAAACTCTATAGGTAATGGAGTTTATGAAGGTAACTGACTTTTGGCTAAAAATCCTGGTTGGCAAAATTTCCATTAAACTGGAGACAGCCCTATTAACAGACAATTCATGAATCTCACAATCAACAAGACCATTACTATCTTGAGTGTGTGGTAATGAAAGGAACTTCACTCTATGATTCATAACGGGTTTTGGTTAAAGACCAGATTGATTCCACCATGGCTTAGGAAAGTGGAAGACAGGTCTCTGAAATTGAAAACTACTAAAGAGATCAGCAAGGCACAAATCTGACAAACTGCTGAGCCCTGAGATAATTCAAGTGTGTTGGAAATAAAGCTACATGGTAATACCAGTATAATATTTTTACTCGATGTTATGTATCACTTTATTTACTCATCATACATTACTTTGGTAGTTTTCCTCAGTAATGAATGTATGGAAAATCACAAGTAACCCTGTTACATGTTGTTGTTGTTGTACTGGGGCTTAATGCCATTTTTCAGCACACGGTAGGTCATATACATAGCAGCCAGTATTAATGGTGGAGGAAGAAACTGGGAAATTCGCGGAAAGAAACATGAACCCACAAGAAACTACTGGCAATCTTTCTCACATATCCACATTTGCCGAATCTTAGACTCAAACTCACGAAGACAGAGGTGAGATCGCAGTGATCCGTAACAGAAACTGCTTTAGAGCAATCGGGGCACCTCCTGTTACATATTAAATACTATTAATGGCATGCTTTCATTTTAACATAATGAAATATTTCAAAATATTATATTTATTTTCCTTACAAAGTAGTCATATTTGACACACAATTTTGAATTTTACACACATAATTATAATCATGATAATCATATAATCACACAAATGACACATATCACATGTCAACATGATGACCAAATAGGACATCATGTAAAATATTCAATTCAAATCCAAATTTGTGGAAAATTTTCAGATTAAAAACTAAGAATAAATTATATTTTCTAGCAACTGTTCCACTTTTTTTCTTAACAACAAGCTTTCAAATGTCAGCACAATGTCTTTAACAGTGGCAGATACAGTACAAGCTTAAATCAACTTGCTTCAGTTAATATACTTGCTTCAGTGAACATTTTCAGATTACAACTTGTACAATGACTAACATCCACATAGCAAATTTATCTACTTCAAGGTTCTAACTATTCATTGGTAGGGTTTTGCAAATGTTTTCTTCGCTGAGATATTTTTTGAAAGGGAATTTTGCTTTAAAATAGTGTCTCAGAACATTGGACCCAAATATTATCTTGGCATACTGGCATGCCATAGTTCAGATCAAGGCATGTTCATAAAAGCCACAATACCATGAAAAAAAGATGCTGGTGGCACCCAGCTCTTGGCAATGGTAGCTCCATCAACTTTGATAGATGATACTGAACATCGTTTGCTCTCAGAAAGATACAAGCTATCCATCTGTAACTTTTGTTGCTGATTTCTTTTTTTGATCCAAGCGATCAACATGCATCCTACTGCACCAATCTCAAATTCTCCATCTGGCTTCACAGAGTGCTGTAGATCTGGTCTGAATGATGCAACTGGCAGGCAAGCTGACTAAGAACTTGTCCTGGTCGATTGGAGGTGAGCCAAGCATGAAGGTGGAGAATGTGAGAACTGTTGTTTAGGAGGGAACCCTGTGTTTTGTGACCTCAGTCTAGATGATCTCACTTCATGATCTCCAGGGCCACAGTGGGGCTTTAAGAATGATATAAACACTGGAATTTCTGATTTTTGAAGAACTTGAGGTAGCAGTTAGATTGATGAGATAGATGAATACCAACGATTCTACTGAAAGCTGAATATATCCACTGCTCATGCTCTCAGGTCTGGGGCTGGAGAAAAGTAGAAGGGAAATCTATTGATCAGCCTGGTCAAAAACAAGTTTCCCTACATTGAGAAAATGGACTTTCTTATGAAGTAGTCAACAGATCATTCTATGGAAATTGCTTTGCCTGTCATGGACTGTCCACTAGTATGTTTTGTTTTTTTCACAAAATGTGGAAACCTTGGTGGGAGATGTTCTCTAACATTGCCCTGAATTCATGGGGAGAGAAAGGGCATGTGTGCATCATTAGCACAGGAGATGTGCTATCATTACGATGGAGAACATGACACATTGTCCCTTTTTTTGTCAATGAACTATTGCAATGCTAAAAAATATAGCTTTAATTTCTATATTCTTGATGTGGGGAGCTCAGTGACACTGAAGAGGTTTGTTCTTTGAATCCAAATAAAATTGGACACACTGACAAACCGATTGTAATGCGGATACGATCAGACGAATACAAGGGGTCCCCAGTCAGAAATTTGTATCAATTCATCCACCTGCACAAATGGTGATAGAAAATCTGATCTTTGAGGAATCAAAGCAAATAACCTCTGTGTTGCTTCCACTTTGCCAGAAGGAGAAACACCTGAAAGGTCATAAAGTCAAGCCTACAAATTCTGAAAGCTGTATTACATCACTGGAGAATTCCTCTTTCAAAATTTATAGTGCTATTGATTTTCCTCTTCCTACTGCAATGTGTTCTTCACTTTAACAAAATCACTCTCCTCTAACATATAGTCCTGTAACATCCACAAGTCACACTGATAAAGCATCTGTAACTTAATATTTGGTGCCATGTTTTTTCCATATAGACTGGTCTGCTACTTAAATGTGTATTAAACTATAATGAATCTGTAGCACATGGATTCAAATTTATGAAACCTGTCTGTTTACAGTTAATATAATAAAACTAATAAAAACTGTACTTGTCATTCTGTATCTCACTTGCTTCTGAAATCGCAAGGTAAATCATTATTCACTCATGAGATACTTCCTATCTTTTCTTACTAAGGATGATGTTCAATTGTTAAATTTTTATTGTTCTCAACAAGCAATGGTGCAACACACAATAACAAAGTGAAATGAGTCACACACACCTTATTTCATATACAATGGTGAATTGGAAAAAAAAACACCAAATTGATTTTTCTTATTCATATTTAAAATAAAAGAACATGAATTCCAATTAAGTTAAGGTTGGACCTATGTTGTGTTATGCATAATACCAAGATTTGCCCATAACTATTTGCATATTAAAACTAACAGTGGTATAGTCTAACCACTAAAAGGTGAGATGCAAATGGTACCCTAACTAGTATATTCAGAAATAATTTGTAAAATGGGGTACGATTTATCAGCATATAAACAAGGACGAGAGACAGATGAAAAGTAACACAGAGAAAATTGTTGGATGGCAAACAGCAAAGTGGCTTAATTGTTCTGCAGATGAGTTGCATTTGTGGACCATGTCTTATCAACAATTCTCCATCCTCCACTCATATCGTCCTCATCCTCATCAATCCCATAACCCATGAGGTCAACTTCACGAACAATTCTCTCCATCTATCCCTGTTCTCTACTGCCCTTTGGGAATCTTCAAACCCCTTGCCTGTCTACTTTTTAATGTTGTCTTCCCACCTTGATTTCTGTCTGACACTTCTTCTGCCCTATCATACTGTGCCTTGCAAAATTGTTTTTGCCAGTCCAGATGTTACTAAGACATGACCGTACAACTTCAGTTTGCATTTGTTCACAGTGGTCAAGAGGTCTTCATAGGGTCCAATGTCTTCTTGGATCCTGTTGTGGACCTCTTTGTTGGTTACAGGGTCAATGTATAAGAAGCCCATTATCTTCCAGTAGCACTCATTTCAAAGGTTTGAATCCTTTTTGTAGATCTGATCATCCATTTTTCAACAATAGAGATCAAGTCTTTTGGTAAAAAACTTTTGTCAACATGAAGTAGAATCAATATGATTTTCAATATGGCTGCTGCAGTGGACATAAGTGATGTCCCAAGGGGTATCATTTTCATTAGGTCCAACCAGACCATGGAATAAATGTCTTTTAAATTTTAATAGCATCCCTCTTAGAATTTTAGAATTACCAATAACAAACTTGTGTTAATGCAATGGACAACAGATGACTGGTCAATCCACAAGCTCATCTAATCTGTGACCAACAGAGCAAGATAATAATGACAATCCTCATGCATATCAAACTCACACGCATGAGAACATTTCACAAGTGGGAAACAAACAAACTTCTTACTTACCTTCAGTTGAGGGGCTACCACTGGTTCTGCTGTTCATTCTTGACACAGTTAACTTCAGTTTGACTTTCCGTTGCATATTTGGTGCAGAATTAAAAGACGGCACAGCTGCAGATGGCAAATTATTGTCCACTGATACACTTGAACCCAGTTCTGTCACAGAAGAGCTATGTTGACCAATAGCAGTTTGTGGCGTGGGGCTAACTGCAAACCTCCCTGTGGTCTTTCTTTTAAATATACCTCGCCCACCAGAGACTGGACTTTGAGACCTATGTGACTGTGTCTCTGAAAAACCTGCTGTTTGATTCGACCGATTACTCACACAATCCCCCTCTATCAGGAATATTTCTTCATGATCTGCATCACTAGGGGTCCTGACACTAGCCTGAACTATGTTGAATTCTTGGGAGGCATTGTAGCGCAGATCAATTTCATTTGATGCCCGTCGGTTTGCCAGGACCAATGGACTCAGACCTGGGACCTGAATTGGCTGTGATGTGGCCAATAGAGTTTTTTCATCTGTTGAGAAATCTGAAGCAAAGGAAATGGATCCTTCTCCACTCTCTCTGAGCTTCTGCTTAGAAGAACTGTCTGCAGCATCCTCCTGACCGGTCACACTCGGAGATGAGTATAGAAGAAGGGGTTCCTCCTCTTGAATGCTGCCACTACCTTCCTGTAAAGGAAAGAGTAGACCTGTATAAATCTATATCTCTATTTTTTTACCTATATAATTAATACAGAATCATTTCCTAAGTGTCATCTTTCATATCTGGAATAAGACACATTTTAGATGCAAATATAATTTGCACATATGCTAGAAAGGGTGGAGAGACAAGGGACTATGCAAAAGGAGATTATTCTATACCAAGTCATTACACTCATGCTATCAATCATGAATTCAACAAATGGTACCCTAGAGAAGTATTCTCGAAGGGTCCGAAGCTCACCTGAAAGAAAAGAATTCCCAGGATTCAAAACTATCTCTAATTATCTTGTGATCTCACACCTGCAAGCACAGTACAAAATTATGTTATTGCCTTTGTCATTGAACCTGGTATCATGAACAGAAGATCACTATTATTAGACCCTAACATTAGATATACCCACATTCTAAGTTTGATTAAACTGATACATTAAATAGGTGAAAAAAGTTATTTAAATAGTATAATTCAAGGTATTCTTTTAAACCTGCTTTCGTCAAAATTCTTTCACATTTGCATGAGATAATAGCAAGTTAGTAGAGCAAACACCAGAGTCAAGACCTTTAACTTCAAATTCAATTTTAGAGTGCAGTCTATCAACTTGCTTATTCAAATCCAACTAAATACAAAATTGGGTTAAAATTCACTTGTGTATGTACACAGCATTGTGTTCAAAGGTTCAATAGAGTACAAAAATGTAAGACATGACTTCAAACTTGATCTCAAGGTCAATTAGGGATTTTTTTTATCAAACTCCTTAATTAAAGTACAGACATCCTTGAGATATGATCTGCACCATGTTCATGCAAAATCAGATAATTATTGCATGAAGTGCTATAATTAAAAACCCATTTCAATGCCACTATTTATTCAAGAGTAGTGATAAGATTTTCAAAATGGCCACTATAGTTGAAGGTCAGGCAAGCACCATTTTCATCTAGGACAAACTGGACATCAGTCTCTTAGTGAACTTAGAAGTAGTAACAAGAAGAATGCCATGGTATGCCTTATTGTTGTCTGAGAGGAATTATTTTTTAAAATCATTATACTAGTATAATATAATTGTGAAGACAAAAAAAAGATTATTAAAAACAGGTCTGAACAAGTCACTTTTCCAAAAGAACTTGTCCTGGACAAGTGGCTGGAAAAAAAAATTGTGTACAATCCAGAATACATTTGCTTGTTTTTTTCATAGACTTTAAGAGTTGTTTTGACTGAAAATCTAAATTAGTTTACTAAATACAGGGCATCTGTACTAGTAATAGATAATCCTTCCATGCAATCAAGAGTAGTGTGTCATAACCATCATGAGTTTAATACCAAGTGCTCACATAGTCAATAAATTTAAACAGAGCTGTTTAGTAAATAGTACAATGCATGCAGTTACTGATATATATCCTATAGTATGCCTTTAACTCTATTTCTTAACAACAATTTTTTATTAAAAAAATATACATTATCTACTCTCTTGTAAGTTGAATCCAAATTGCAAAGAACATAAGGAACATAATCCTGATCTGCCATAGCATAATGTGCCAGCAGAGCCAGGTCTATGTTATTTGATCAACTGATTCTCCTTACAAATTGCAGACTCATGCCTGCTGGTACATTATGCACAGCAGATCTGGTTTTGTGCAATTTACCGTTGGACTCTACCATTCAGGTGACCTGCTTTTATTGACATGATCTACTGAGCATAACAAATTTTCAACCTCCACTGAATCTTCTCAAATTACATAAATATACACTGCTTTCTTATATAAATATACCTTGATAACTCATGAAAAAACATATACAAACAGACAGATGTAGATCCTATATTGTTTTTTTTACAGAAATTGGCACAACACGTTTCTCTTTCCTAAACAGTACAGAATCAAAATTTGTACATGAATACTCCTTATATATATATATATATATATATATATATATATATATATATATATATATATATATATATATATATATTGATCATTATAAACTGAAAATGGCTATTAATTAACATTAATTTGGAATCAAAATCATAAAATCCAATCAGCATTAAGTGGTTAGTGTTAGGACTGGTTGAGCACCTCAACAAAAGACACAACCACTACTGCATATGGTATGGAGCACACACACCCCAAAATAAATCAAACTGATGATGAACAACATCAAAGGCATCAATGCTAAAATAAAGGTCAATGGACAGAGCTGGATTCACAAGCTTAAAGTACTTGGGATCAATTCTCACAGATTAGGGCATCAAACCAGAACTACTTTGCAGGATTGTCCAGACAATAGCAGCAATAACAGGGTTGAGACCAATATGGAAAGATACCAACATTGCTTTTGGTTCCAAAATAAGTCCTAATGTGCTTGATTGTCATATCAGATCTACAAAAAAGAATTCAAACATTTGAAATGAAATGTTACCAGAAGATCTTGGGCATTTCATACATTGACCAAGTAACCAATGAAGAAGTCCACAACAGGATCCAATGAGCCATTGGATCCTGTGAATACCTCTTGACCACTATAAAAAGGTACAAAATATAGTAGTATGGTCATGTCTTAAGATCATCTGGACTGGCAAAAAGCAATCTTGCAAGGTACAGTGTGAGGTTGAAGAAGACGAGGCAGACAGAAAAAGAGGTGGGAATACAATATTAAGGAGTGGGTAGGCATGGGATTAGAAGATTCCCAAAGGAAAGTTGAGAACAGGGAAAGATAAAAAAAATTGGTTGTAAAGTCAACTGTGGTGCCCTAACGACCTCTTGGGTTAATGGATTGAGGAGGAGGAGGAGGAGGAGGACAATGATGATTATAAAATGCACAACTTTAGAATGAAAACAACTTTATTCATGAATGCCTGTGGGCACATTAAATATTCTTCTATCCATCAATTTTGTCACTAACTGCATGTTGACTATGTGGGTTTAATATATAAAGACAAATATCTATCTATTAAAAGAAGGAAAAAAGTAAATATTTTGTTATCTATACATATACATACCACTCTGTGTGTGTGTGTGTGTGTGTGTGTGTGTGTGTGTGTGTGTGTGTGTGTGTGTGTGTGTGATATGATGTGTGATGTGATGTGATTATGATTTTTAACATAGCTTTAACAATATTTCAGTCATATTGATAATGTCTGCAGTGTGGCAGCTTATAGCAATATCTAGTACTGGAGCATCATGCTGCAGACATGTAGCATGATGTCCAACCCAGTCACATTATCCTGACACCAGTCCACCAGTTCTAACACTAATCTCTTAATGCTGAGCATCAATCGAGGCAGCTGCTAGTACCATTTTTGTAAATCTTTGGTATAACACACAAACACAAGTTATGTATGTATGTGTGTGTGTATATGTACATGTTTGTATGTAAATAAGTTCTTTTGTATGAGGGTCGATACCCTCATTAAATAAAGTCATTAGTATTAAAACTATTATTATAGATTTTATTATTATTATTATTATTATTATTATTATTATTATTATTATTATTATTATTATTATTATTATTATTATTATATATTTTGCAATATCATCTTTGTCAAAAATAGTTTCTCAACAGATGACAATGTATGACAAAATAGTGATAAATGAAAATATATGGAGAATTCCACATGCTAACAACAGTTAGGCTGCAATGTTATTATCATAATTGTGTCCTTTTTAAATCAACCACTCTGGTAACCTAAATAATTAAAGCATCCACCTGGATATGGAAGGTCACAGGTTTGAACCCCAGCAGTTGTAGCAAAGATTTATAAAACCTGTACTGGCAGCTGCATTAAGCATTAAGCAGTTTGTGTTAGGCCTGGTTTCAGGATAATGTAATTGGGTGGGACATGAATGACTCATGTCTGCATAAACTGTCCCACTTCATAGCAGTATGACAGGAAACTGGTCAAAGTTATGTTAGAAATCCAAATCACACACTTTATTTTATTTAAATAAAAAAGTCACCTGATACAGATATATCTATGAACTATTACTTAAGAAGCAACTTTCTGGCTTACTCAGTGGCCAAGCTTGATTTATTTTGGAAACCACTGAAAACTTTCTGGTCCTTTGGCAAATAACTCAAGCTAATTTGCTGTTTAATTATCAAAGTCAATTGCAGTACATGAAAGGCATCAACATCACCGTAACAACTCTAAAGGACATATACTGTTATGCATATTTAATTCTAGAATGAAAAATTCCATTAAGTGACATAGTATTTCCAGAAAATGGTAACTCAAACTTAGATCTAGTACATGGATAAATAATTCTGTTTATCTAAAAATTACTCATTCTTGCCTTAACATCAGCAGCAGAATTAATCTTATTGTTGTATTATGAATTTTTCATTTGGGTGGATTTATTCAAATTACTATCCACTGGAAATACAAAATGCTCATCAATAATATTTGTGGACAGAAACATTGATTTAGAATTATTGTGAATTTAGACAAGGCCATATCTGGATTATATTATTGTTGTACATCAAATGGCTGTAAGCACATGATCACAATCCAGGCCACTGGCACATTAACACATTCCAAAGTACAGGCACATAAACACATTCAATATTAAAATTTATTTGAAATAACACTGGAATTCAATTGGACTTGTGATAGAACTATTTAGGACTATCTGGAATCTAATTCAAAATATTGCAAGTTCTTTTTTCAATTTTCATTTTGAATTCTAGAAAAATAAATTTTTTCTTTACATTTTACAAACCATGTTGGTTTTCACTTTTTTCTCTGACTTACTTTAATAACATAGTCATAACAATATTTAGACATACATAGGAAAACATTGCCAAAGGTATTCAATGTTCACTACAGGGATAGGTAATGGCAAGCAATTATGTGTTTGCTCATAGCACCATTAGAAGTGCCAGGTTCAAACAATCTGCTATCCATAAGATAAGATGCTTTATAACTTTGGTAAAGACTCTGGATGAAGAAGCAATTATGAAAAGCAGAACCCAGAAATTAAAATTACCTTGTCCAAGGAAAATTGGAGCTGTTTAAGATGTGGAGGAAATATCGGGATGTGCAAATAGGCAGAGATGTCCAAAGTATTGGATACAATGCATTCTGAATTGAAAAAGTGGTCTTTGTCTTGAAAGGTTCCTCCAGAAGAAACCTGTTCAATGGGTAATAATCAATTGTGATACAAAATTTCCATCTTTTCTTGGATAGCACAAAGATTCAGGAGCAGAATGGCAGAGATGTATTGTTCAAGACACTCTTTCTACAAAAGGGTGTGCACCTATTTCCTTAATTTCACTAGATTCAAATGGTGAAAGAAAATGAGGCTCCCAGACAGAGAGGAATATTCCTGAAAATAAAGTTGGTAACTCTCGCTCTAAACAGAATTGACCCACCTATTGTCCATGACACTTCACCAAACCTCTGAAAAGAGGCCCTGATGAGCACCTATTGTACATTTGAGAGAGGAATGCATGGAAGCTGGGTAGGAGTATCTATGACTGTACTTCAACTCTTTCCTAAAGAAAGGTAGGTGGTTGGAGAACTTCCTCCCGGAATGACTTCTGTGCAATGAGAACAGCTGACCAGTTGGTCTCATTTGAGGCTTTGGACTGGATTAAGGCTGTGTCTGTTTGAAAAATTGTGTAGATTGCCCTATGGTAGACTCATATCAGTGCACAGACTGTGATAGGCCAGGAGCAGATGAGAATGATGATAATCCTTCAGTAGGAATGAATGCTCCAAAGAGGCTCTCAGCTTCTAATAGAGTGGCCTTTAGAAGGTCTTTACTGTGGTTAAGTACAACCTTCAAGGAGCCCAATGCAACATGGCAGTGAATATGCAGTAGTTCACCAATAATGCCACTGAAACAGAAAGTGTATACCTAGAAGTCTTGGTCAGAATGCATTGTAATTCAATGCTGCCTCTTTCAGCATACTAAATGAAGTAGCCAAGAAAAATTCAGCTCTGATGCTAAGGTGACCAACAGTCAAACTTTCTGCTCAATAGCTTCAATCATTTTAATAGGAAGGCATGCCAAGACTCCAGATGAAATACCTACCTGGGATGCATTCAACTTAGGAGGTTTAATTGGCCATTTTGTTGAATGAACCTACATAATTAAGGCACATACTATAGGTCTCAAGGTTAATAGAGGAAATGGACCATCCTCTATGCTGTCAAGTTATGTCAGGGCCTTCAAAAAACTCTTTAATCTAGCATAGAGGTATGAGGAAGAACCTGGAGATCTGGTTTTGGTTGTGCCCTGGAAATCTTTACCAAACTGGAAAGGATCTTATTGGACTGTGCACCAGATTGTTTCAGGCAAAAGTCCAGACTTGTTTACTCCTTAATTTGGCTGTCAGTATTGTCAGACCCACAAGTCAGATTTCAGTACTTTTAAATTAGCTTTCATTATTTTTAATTGCAGCATTTTTGACATATTGAAGTCATCTCAAATTCAAAAATGAAATTGCAACAACTTCTAAACATACCTTTTAAAAAATGATAGAAAAAATACAAGAAAATGTAGTTATTTGTTGGAAAAAAGTTAGAATATTTGTCCCATTCTTACCTTTCAAATGGCAAATGGCATTCACATTACTCACTGTTTGTTGAGTTCAGAAAACACAGTGCCTATCTACACTGAACAACCAACCCACCAATGACAATAATAAATGCACAGTTTCTACTGAAAGTTGAACATAAAAATATTTGTCACAGTTTCTGATGCATATAATGAACAATATAGAATAAATCAGAAAGTCCATGATAATCTCTACTTATTAAAGGATATATAGTATGCTCTCTTGATGCTTTCAAGTAAGTCTTCAGTCATCTCTATCAGAAATGTCCTGTCATATAACCAATATATAAATAACTATAAACTTGAACATCACAGCCTCTGCATGTTAAGTTTTTATAAAGAGAATCTGCTGCACATTTATTTCTTGTCTTCAGTATAGATATGTACACTGTCTTTATTTCTCTTGACCACTGTTTGTAGCTTAATGTGATTCTATGAATCAATGTGTCATGAACAATCGTTTCTTTCAACATGTGTACATGACAATTCTAAACTGCAAATTGTGCACAGAACAAAATGATCATCCCTATTTGATTCATGGCAATAATGTGTTATACAGTGGCTGAAAACTGTTTCCCTACTGCATTTTTGCCATTTTCTACAAGTCAATCTTCCTCCTTTTCGTCATTTTCCTATACAAACTAGTGCAGTGTTTCCAGAGTGGGTGGTGCCACCCAAAGGGGGCAGAGGGAATTACTGAGAAGGGCACTTAAATGCTGAATAATGCTTGTTATGGGGTAAGGTAGGAGGGTGCTGAGGATAACCAAGAGGGTGGGGCCCCAAAAGAGTTTGAAAACCACTGAACTAGAGCATACAAATCAGCAAACAGATCTCCTTGCATGTGTTTGGAACTTTCCAATATTATGAAAATAACAAATATATCAGAGAAACACTGAGTGCAATAGACCATTTCATGGAGACTTTGTCAAACTTCGTAATTTGCTCAGAATTTTGATCATGTGGCGGGTGGTCAACTGACCTGCAATACCAAATCGATAGCTGGTAGGCAAATAGTCTGGTCCCCTGCTTAGTATGCTCCCTAGTATAGTATAGCGGAGTGCATCGAAGGGAGAATTATAAGCAGGGGACCAGACTAATGGACAAAACAAGGTGGACGCATCAGCATAGAATGGAGACTTCAGCAAACTTCGTAATTTGCTCAGAATTTTGATCACATGGCAGGCGGTCAGATGACTGCAATATTCAATCAATAGCTGGTAGTCAAAACATGGCAGACGCCTCAGCATCAATTGTTCCAACTACTTCAGCTTCGTTTATCGAGTTGAAAAATGCATATTCAACGGCTATGATGCCACAGATATTGACTAAATTTAATATTGGACCCATCCTGTCTTATTTTCTGGATACCAGGGCAGTTTTTAAAGCCATACGAGAGAGTAGCTATGAGCTTTTTACATCTGGACATGTGCATGTGAGTATGGAAACGTTGTCGATGTTAAAAATTTAATCCTGACAATCAAAGAGCAAGTTGTTCAAACTATTTATTTGTATCCAAAATGTCACTAAAATGAGATGTGTTTAATATGAGTTTATCACATTTGTTTGTGAAAGTCTGTGGATTATTTACATTTAAACATAAATCATTAAATTAGAACCACTTGCTCACAGGGGCTGGTATCGTTTTAATGTAGCATCATTTTGCGGTGTACATATGCCTACCAGCGTTTGATTGGCTGGAGTATAAAGGGACTCGGAAATCTTCGGATAATTATGGAGCAACTCAGTTAAATCCGGTATGAAATGGGCTATTGATCTCACTAAAAAGTGTTGGAGCACATATTACCAAAATACCAATATCAACCAAAATGACAACATGACAAAACCAAACAAATTGAAAAAAGAAAAAAAATATATTTATTACCAAAGGATAAATCATATTTTCAGACCAATGACTGTACTGCCATACTAAGTGTCTATATTCTGTACAAATATAGCAAAATACAGATGGGTAACAGGTTTGCAAGTCAGCAAGAAGTGGTAAATTTCATTCAACTGACAGGAACTAATGGGCTTGATGGAGGGCATCAAAAGATTTCTTTCTATCTCCAACTCGATGGAGTCAACAAGAATTAATAACAAACCATCATCTACTACACTCTGAACAGGTAATTGGCTTGGCATAACTTTGTTGGTTTTTTTTGTGGTGAAAAACATACATTATGAGCACTCAGAGCCATTTCCCATAATTTACCAAGGCAAGTAGGAGTGTGCTAGAAGTTCTAGGGTGAAGACCAAACCATTTGTCTCTCCTGTATGATGCATGCCTCCAGTCTTTCTAGTGGCTGACACAGTCTGTGATATTTTTTATGAAGCCTCTGAAAAGAGGCCTAAACAAGGAGGTGCTGGTGAGATATGACCCACAATATCACCTCTACTGTTTGTCCATAGTCCATAAGTCCATACAGGCAAAAGGAACCAATTAATCTGAGGTAATAGAAGAGTGGATACCAATCCAATCCTCTTCCCCGGTCTGAACCCAGTGGGCATATTTTCAATCCTGTATAGTGTTTGATGGTTGAGTGCATAAAAGTTGCAAAGTCTATCCAATCCCTACTATTCCCAAACTGTGAGACTCCCCCAGGTGATGACCAACAGAAATTATATGACCTTTACAAGTTGATCAATTGCAGATGACCAGTAGCTGGCATGATCTGAGTGGTCATCAGGACAAACTAATGACTGGTCATCAAACAAATGACAGGTCACTTTATTAACTGGGTCACTTTATTAACTGGCCCATAAGTGATGAACAAACAATGATCTGTCATAGGACTAGTTACTGATCAAAGACAGGCTACCCATTAGTTATTAGTCAGGTGACAGTGTAAATCAGAGCCTAGTTGGACTGATTCATCACTCATCAAAGTGCTGCACACTATCCTGCCTGAAAGGGTGTGACATGCTACCATAGGTGTGACATGCTATCCAGGGTGTGATATTCCTTGTGGAAGGAAGATGCATTCTAATCTGGATATGAGGAGTGTTCAACTTCTCCCTTTAAGGGGAAGCAATCTACTTTTCAAACAATCAATCCATCCAACAAGAAGGGCCTCACCTGTCTCAGAAGAGACCGATCCTATGGTATTGAGATTTTCATCAATAACCTTTTAAGTTCACACCGATATTTATTACTTTTTTAATTGGACTGTGGTTCCCATTGCTTGAATGCCTTTATATCTTGCTTGATTAATATGTTAACTACACTCTTTTTTGCATTTGTTATGAGTGAGAACCAAAAATCTAAAGAATCACTGACATCATCTAATACTTTTATAATATTCCATGGAACATACTTTAATTCCTTCATGAAACTTCAGCTTATACAAGTTTTTAAAAGCTCTATATGAAATTGTTTGGTGAGAAGAATTTGGGGTGAGAACACTGGTCTTTTGAGTTAGAAATGTGGAGTAAAGGTGACTCAGGTCAGTAGAGATGACATCAACTGTAACTGCATTACCTGCAGAAATGCAATAAATATGGTGATTCAGAGTCTGACTTTGTAATGGTACAACCATAGCTAGTTCAGTTACATGATAAACCAGTCCAAATGGGGCCATGTAACAAGAGCAAGTAATTCTTAATTTGTGGATTTTGTAAGTCCCTGTTAATGTTGCAAAAGAGGAATGATTCCATTTGCTGATTCAGAATTTTTTCAATCTTATCTTCAAATATTTCATTCCATCATCATCTTGACTCTTATAGAGACAAGAAAAGACATGCTGCTTTTCAGAGAAACCTATAAAAAAGTGTTTTAAAAATCAATGACTTGCAAATCTTCCAGTGTGTTTAAAATATAATACTATCATGCCAATAGGCTACGAAACCCATGATCCATCAATTTTTGTCTTTACAAAAATATTGAAAATATTGTTGACCTGAAAAGCAGTCAGGCTGATTAGCCCCAAGTTTGCTTTCCCTCGGTCAAAGCACTGAAACAGTATTTTCTTTAAATACTCTATTGAAAAGTGGTCTAATTAGATTTGATGTTTGGTATCATGTACATTTAGACAATACAAAGAGCTCACTTCAGTGCTATAGTGGGGAAGCTACAGAGCTAAAGGATAGAAGATTCCAACTGATTTAAGCTGACTGACTGATGTCTGAACAGCACATTAACAAATGAAAGATTAAAAAGCATTTATCTTGTAATGTTACAATGTTACAAATAGCCAAGATTTGCTCACCAGTCCTCTTCTGCTGCTTCAATTTTTTTCTGGATGAAAGAAATTTACTAGATTTCATTGAAACACACTGGAAGATTTGCAAGTCATTGATTTTTAAAACACTTTTTTTTACATGTTTGCCAGTAAATGTGTTACAAATGATTAAGCAGCAAAAAAAACACCTCTATGAAAAACAAGAATATCTAAGCATCAGACCAACACAAGTGTCAAAAACTATTTACTGCAACCATGTTTTTTTTGACAAAAATGTAGTAATTACATTCTCACCTGTGCATACATGATATTGCACAAGGTAAATTGTTTGTTTTCATCAGGGATAGCACTGTTTGTGCACTAACACAATACTATGTCTGTCAAACCCCTAATGCATACCAATATCAACATACCACTGAACAAAACAGTACTATTGCTGGCATAGGCATGAAGATTCAAGTGATTCACCTACACACTGGAAGTTTATCAGACATCCAAACCTAAAGTCTACCTGACTGCTGTTATTTATGAATGCAAATTCAAATCACAATAACTTCAACATTTTTGAAATAGCTTTAATTAAATTTTCAGCATACGTTTGAAAAACAATTCTTTCAAGGGACTGATGTTCTACTGGCCAGAACTTGAGTCCCTAGGAGATGGCACTGATGTTCTACTGGTCAAAATGAACTTTATAAATCCAAGAGAAGACTTCTTCCTCAAGTTCAATAAGACTACCATGGCTGACATACTTTGGGCCTGATTGGCACCATCTCCATTTATATTCAAGTACATTTCATAGCAAGTCTTTTCAATGAACACATTACAGCTATCAATTCTGAACAAGTAGCAATAACAAGATGTCAATGACAGCCACTGTGGCCTCAAAATATGCAATCTGATTAGCACCATTTCTATTCTGAATCAGATATTACAAGGGCTCATAATGGATGTGTGAGGGGTAATAATTTTTTTTAGAACCAAATAATCACTAATCTTCTCTGCTGGAAATCTCAAGTGATACAATTATCCATACTGAATGTCAGATTAACAGGTTTTCCATTCAGGACCAACAATATATCATAAGACATCGATTAAGTGTCAGCATGACCAACCATTAAAGCCCCAATGCTGACACTTTTTCACAAATTTCACCTTCTTCCAATTGAACTAAAGTTTGGAAGGAAGTAAATTAATTGTTTAAATCTATCTGACAAACTTTGAAATAATCAAGATGGTAGGTTTAAACGATGTTCAGATATTTAGTTTAGAATAAAGAGGTACCACTCCATAATTTAGTCAATTTAATTTAGTCATAATTTAGTCACTTGTAAATTCAATTCTTTTCAGGAGTGCTCCATAAGTAGTGATGTGATACATTCTACATATTTCATTAGTGACTGATCTAAAAACATTTGATAATAATAAAACTCAAGTGAATACCTGATTAACTGGTGTACTGGAACACAGTTAAGGGAGAAATTGGGCTTAAGAAAATCCATCATAGGGTGGTGAAAGGTGGCAGTGTGTGGTGTAGGCTTCTTACTTCTTACGTTTACAACAGTTGTGTCACTCTTGTGTTCCAGCTTTCAAATGAAATTTGTTAACCAACAGATGTTACTGATCAACCTTGGATTAATTTGGATTTAATTGGATTTACTTGGATTTAATTAATTTGGATTAACACATGAAAAATGGCAGGGTTTCTCAGGGAGAAATTACAATGCTCATAATGTGATGAATCATTGATATTATCTAGTTTTAATAGAACCCAAAATAAAATTAAAAAACCAAACCTTTTTCAAGATGGAGAATTATTCAGATGATTTGGCATATACATGTACAACATTTTGTACATAATGGTGGCACTGTGGATTTAAAAAGTATAAACAAGTATATACTGATAAGCACTTAATGTCTGTTAATAATCTAAAGGCAGGAACAGAAGAAATGAGGAGATAATTAGGGACTATTCAGGAAAAAAAAGAATCATAATAACTTGTGAGATTGCTAAACAAAGCAAGAGTCAAGAAATGGCTGAACAGTACACATCCAGACCACTCCAATACCTGCCAAAAGGAAGTGTTCATGTGGCACACAAGCCATTACACATGAAGATGATGGTGACAAAATGGTTCATGAAGCAAGGAGCTGTTTCATTACCAGATCCAATAGAAGAACAATTAGTTACACTCATCACAGCAGAGAGAAGACCATTAAGACATGACAGAAACATAGACATTTCCAAAAGGCAGCAGAGACAATGCTAGAACTTCAATTATTGGTACTTCTATCATGAGGCTAATGAAGAGACACTAAGAGGGGCAAACATAAATGATGTAACACACAGTATTGAACATGGACCTCACATCTTACTAAGAGAGGCAAACATAAATGATGTAACACACAGTATTGAACATGGACCTCACATCTTACTAAGAGGGGCAAACATAAATGATGTAACACACAGTATTGAACATGGACCTCACATCTTACTAAGAGAGGCAAACATAAATGATGTAACACACAGTATTGAACATGGACCTCACATCTTACTAAGAGGGGCAAACATAAATGATGTAACACAGTATTGAACATGAACCTCACATTTTACTAAGAGGGGCAAACATAAATGATGTAACACACAGTATTGAACATGGACCTCGCATCTTACTAAGAAGGGCAAACATAAATGATGTAACACACAGTATTGAACATTGACCTCACATCTTACTAAGAAGGGCAAACATAAATGATGTAACACACAGTATTGAACATGGACCTCACATCTTACTAAGAGAGGCAAACATAAATGATGTAACACACAGTATTGAACATGGACCTCACATCTTACTAAGAGAGGCAAACATAAATGATGTAACACACAGTATTGAACATTGACCTCACATCTTACTAAGAAGGGCAAACATAAATGATGTAACACACAGTATTGAACATGGACCTCACATCTTACTAAGAGAGGCAAACATAAATGATGTAACACACAGTATTGAACATTGACCTCACATCTTACTAAGAAGGGCAAACATAAATGATGTAACACACAGTATTGAACATGGACCTCACATCTTACTAAGAGAGGCAAACATAAATGATGTAACACACAGTATTGAACATTGACCTCACATCTTACTAAGAAGGGCAAACATAAATGATGTAACACACAGTATTGAACATGGACCTCACATCTTACTAAGAAGGGCAAACATAAATGATGTAACACACAGTATTGAACATGGACCTCACATCTTACTAAGAGAGGCAAACATAAATGATGTAACACACAGTATTGAACATTGACCTCACATCTTACTAAGAAGGGCAAACATAAATGATGTAACACACAGTATTGAACATGGACCTCACATCTTACTAAGAGAGGCAAACATAAATGATGTAACACACAGTATTGAACATGGACCTCACATCTTACTAAGAGAGGCAAACATAAATGATGTAACACAAAGTATTGAACATGAACCTCACATCTTACAAAACAATAGTAGCTTTTTCAGATAGGTGGAAATGATGTTAGTGATGATCATAGCCTGAAGAAATCAAAGAAAATTACGAAAGTCTGCTTTACACTCTGCCTTCTAAATGTTTAAGTAACAAAACAGTGTCTGGGATACCTCCTCATGTTGATCCACAAGTGTACCCAGTAAATTAAATACTTATTGATCTATGTGAACAGTTTATTTTTGCACTATATAGACCAGTATCATGAAATACTGAACTATGTGAACAGTATAATTTGCACTATTGAGACCAGTATCATGAAATACTTACTGAACTACGTGAACAGTATAATTTGCACTATAGAGACCAGTATCATGAAATACTGAACTATGTGAACATTATAATTTTCACTATATAGACCAGTATCACTCATTCTTTTATGGAAAGACAGGAAATAAAGTCAGATTAAACTCTAGTCTAAGAAAAAAATTCACCTGAGCACAAAATTAACTGCTGTATTACCTACAAATATAAACTGCTATGTCCCTATATTCAGGAAAACATCCACTAACTGTCATTTTTGTATTGAAAAAGGCCATTTAACAGAAACCTGTCACCACGGTAAAGCCATCAGGTGTTAAATATGCAATGGATTCAGACACAAACAAAAATCTGCTTGACTAATAATAATCTATAGGGGTATGGCATTGAAGAAGATGCCAACTGTAATACATGTTGGAATGTTACTTTTCACAGTCACGCTAACAAAATAATAAGAAGTTTAATGTTTTATTAGAAATATGCACAGAATGCAGTGAAACTATATGTAAATAGACAACACCAATTCACTAATTGTCAAAATTGACACTCTAAAGTAAACAGAGAATGTAAGTTTGTTGAAAAAATACCAAAATGTGCATGTTCTGATGAAATACTATCTGATTTGTGCACAAAGGCTGCTCAGGTGTCTAATATTAATGTCTTGTGCCAAGTGGCCAGCCGCATGGTCTAAAGCGCTCTCCAAAACGGATCACTAACATTTCACCTCTGTCATCATGGGTTTGAGTCTAAGATTCAGCAAATAAGATATGTAAAAAAAGCTTGCCAGTAGCTTCGCGTGAGTCGGTGGTTCTTTCCACGGATTTCCCCGTTTCTTCCTCCACCATTAATACTGGCCACCATGTATAGCCTATCATGTACTGAAAAATGCCATTAAGCCCCAGAACAACATGTCTTCTTGTGCATTTGTAAACCAGTCTCATATTGAGCATTCTGATGTATCCAATTACAGACCAATATCCATTCTACCTATATTATTAATATTATCAGAAAAGTAAAAAAGGTCTATGAATTTTGTAAAACTTGCTCCCTATTTCATAAGGCCAAATCAAGATTTAGTAAGTACCACTCATGTCAAACAGTACTTTAACTAATTTAACTAATATTTGGCTACAAGAAATGGATAATAGTTCTATGACTGGAATTGTTTTCTTTGACTTCAAAAAAGCGTTTGATCTCTTGGATCATGAAATTCTACTACAAAGCTTAACTGTTACGGATTTGACAATCCTTAAACTGGTTTAGATCATACATTTTACCAAAGGTCTCAAGAAGGAAACATTGGCAAAATTATCTCACTATCCTCAAGGTTCTGTTTTCTTTCAATTTATGCTGCTAGTCACAGGTCCATAGTAGTACTGCATTATATCTGGAATCATGCTATAACAAGGTACATTATAATTGGAGAACAGTACTATAGATCTGGAATGAATGTGTGAGCAATGTTTCATGAACAACATCTAGGCAATTTAGTGGAACAAGACAAACTCATGCCAACTGATGGACAGCAGATGAGAGACCATAACAAAGCCCTTCTATTCTTGACCATTACAGCTAATAATGAACACCAATTCCCATGGGGCAAGTGTCAACATAGAATAGTCTCATTTAATATGATATGTTACGATAATGAGCATGGTGTGGTTACCTTTGAGGTCTTATAATTATCATTCACCTGCTGGAGGTATTCAGGTAGAGCAAAAGAGGATGGGCATGGTGTGGGATAAATGTATCTGTAAGCTTTAATTATTTATGTTTAGCACTTGAATAATGCTGGGATTTTAGACATATAAAGACATAATATATTTGTAACAAAACAGGAGTGGATGTGTCATCTAATTTGAACAATCATTAGCTTCTCCCATACTTGCATCACAAATTCCTTGCAAAAAGAAGGAATGTTCCAACTACTCAATTACATATGTATTATTTTACAACTTGTGTTTATTGGTTTTAAAACAAAAATGCCTGCATGTCCCTTTAACTGAAATAACTGTTAAAATATTATGATAATTTAATCAACCAGAAATGTGTTCACTGAATACAAATGGCCCACCATCCACCTACTGTACCACCCAAAGTACATGAGAAACTTTATGCATGGAAAACAAACTAGTCACTGATATGTTTCCACAAATCAATATGACCTGATTTTGACAATATAACAAACTCATCAGCATACAAAGCTCCATAACTCTGTGACCAATAATGCAGAGGAATCAACTTTAGTGCAAAACTGTACAAGCTACTGAAGTACAGTATATATATATATATATATATATATATATATATATATATATATATATATATATATATATATATATATATATATATATATATATATATACACATATACACACAGAGGCAGAGAGAGAGATAAGTGGATAGGTGACACTAGGCTCACCAAGATGGATCCATGCCACTATGACCAATAACACCTGAGAATGTAGTGCAAAACATGACCAAAGTCAGTTAAGAAATCTAAATCAGTTGCATACATTTGACAAGATTTAATGTTATATTCATGAAGACACATCCAAATATTAAGCTAAGTGATGCTGTGGCAAATCATGCCAGAGAAACTTCATCCAAGTCAATGAAGCATGAAATATAAGCAAATGACCAACTTTCTATAAGATGATGAATGGACCAATATGCATCTACACTTCAGCAATAGGACTACACCTGAAATACTGACATAAATCCAAAACTTCACTAAAGTACACACCCACATCACACAGTGCAATATTTTGGTACAGTGACATTTACCCTCAAAGACACAACTAATGTGTGTGTGTGTGTGTGTGTGTGTGTGTGTCTCTCTCTCTCTCTCTCTCTCTCTCTCTCTCTCTCTCTCTCTCTCTCTCTCTCTCTCTCTCTCTCTCTCTCTCTCTCTCTCTCTCTCTCACACACACACACACACACACACACATTTTATCTGACTAAAGTAAAAACATATTTCCAAAAGTACATAATTAAGTGTAAAGTTTAGATTCACACAGTGATGATCTGTATCACTTTCTTGAATACATAATAATGGCCCAAGAGTTAATGGATCCCTGTTGTCAGAATATATCTATCCATTAGTAAAAGAAAATTACCAAACCCATTTTCAATGAATATATTACTACTAATGGTTTGTGATAATAACTGCTGAAAACTGAAACAGCTTCATTGGCATTTTCAATAAATAACTTTCTTCCATGCAAATTACCCATACAAGGAAGAAAAGCATTAACTACTATACAAGGTTTAAAATAAACACAATACTTGGATTTGGATTTGCTTGACTTTTCTAAACAGTGATCATAATGCTTGTCTAACTCTTTACTCCAAGAACCCCTCCATCTTCATGAAAGTTTTGTTGCAAAAAAGAGAGGTAACACACAAGGCAAACCTGTTAAAAGGAACATGGGGTTAAAAGTAAAACTCATGACATGTGCATATTTTACATTTGACAAACCTACTTACACAAACATGTATTTCATTTTCTTAAAAAACCCAGATGGCTTCAAAACTATTTTTACCTGACTACATATTCATACAAGTTTTTGCATGTACCTAGTAATAGATTTTCAAATATGAATCTGCAAAACAAAGTTTCAAACTACAGAAACCCATTTGTTATCTTGGAAATAGGTCATATAGGTCATATATATATATATATATATATATATATATATATATATATATATATATATATATATATATATATATATATATATATATATATATATATATATATGATGGACAAATTAGCTCTTAAAATTTTTATGAGCAGCAGAATTAAAGAGATGATATTATTAAAAAGAATTAACTTTCCATTGCTTTATTTTTATTTTTCAATGTGCTGGGAATGCATAATCCATAAATAGACCAGCATAAAACAAAAGTTGGTGAAAAAAAGCATAATGATTATCCCAAAAGTGTAATGGCTGACATGCATTAGAACTTAAAATTAATTGCTACAGATGTGTTCAATGGTAGCCTGGTACTAAATTGGGTGAAGAAATGAGGATGTCATTCTATCATAAAAATTAACAAGGCAGTATTAAAAACATTTTCAATATATCCAGCTTCCATTGTTACATCACATCATGCAATATTCAATCCATTTTGTTTTGGATCACATCTTGAAGTTGACTTCATTTAAAAATGTATATCTACTTTGACCTTGCTATTATGTATTTACCAGGGTGTGTATATAATGACCTTCTGAGGAATATCACCAACAGTATTTGTAATAAAAACTAAAATACTACACTCATTACAAAATAGTCAATACTGAAGGCCTACAAGACCTGTATGACTTACTTAAATACAGGTCATCTGTTTGATGCAGGATGCAAGACAAGTAGTAAATTACTGAGTGAGTGTCAAGGCAACTGGAGTAAAGTGACCTACCAATGGACATATCATGGTTGATGACCCAGGCTCATCTAATGGTAGGTTTCAAATCCACAGATTAAAAGTCATGGGTCAGGCATGTTAAGCACTGGGTGACAACAGTTCTGCCCTATACTACTTGCTTCTTACAGCATGCAGTATGATGCCTCAGGCCTATCATACATCTCTGAGCATAGAGACAGTACTTTTGTGAGAACAAATTTGACATTGTATTTACAAAATATTTATGAGTGGCCAAGTGGTCTAAAGCATGTCTGTTACCGATCACTGCCATCTCACCTCTGTCTGCTGGGTTCAATCTAAGATTCAGTGAATGTGGATATGTGAGAAATCTTGCCAGTGGGTTGGTGGTTCTTTCTGGTGATTTCCGGTTTCTTCCTTCACCATTAATACTGGCCGCCATGAATAGCCTATCGTGTGCTGAAAAATGGCTTCAAGCCCAACAACAACAACAACAAAAGATTTATGGCAGACAAATCAGGTTTCCCAACCTGAAAAATGTTTGAATCTCAGATAATATAAAATCTCATAATGTAAAATTGGGGACCAAATTATAGAAAACATGATTACCATAAACTATTACTTAAAGGGAAAATGTTGTAATGATCTAAGTAAAAAATATTGTTTACCAATGTAAATAATGTTATTTGAACAATATTTAATGATACCCTGATGGGGGCTATGGGTGGCTGAGTAGTCTAAAGCACTCCTTTTCCAATCACTGCCATCTCATCCCCATCCTCATGGGTTCAAGTCTCAGGCTTAGACAATGTGGGCAGGTTAGTCTTGGGCTTGGCCAGTGTGGTAGCTCCCCATGGGTCAGTGATTCTTAAGAAAGTTTTCTTGGGTTCTGGCTATACCAATTATACTAGTGGCCATATATAGCCTATCTTGTGCTGAAAAATGGCATTAACATTAAACCCAAAACAAAAACAACAAAATATACCCTGAAACATATATAGTGGTCAAATTAACAACTCATTTCAGTAAAAAGTCTCTCTCTCTCTCTCTCTCTCTCTCTCTCTCTCTCTCTCTCTCTCTCTCTCTCTCTCTCTCTCTCTCTCTCTCTCTCTCTCTCTCACAATTAACAGGCTGTATTTGTTGCATAAATATGCTGCAAACATTTTAAAGGTCATTTACAGAAATAACCTTTAAAATGGAAACTTTTCATGATTTTTGTAGAATAGTACAAATTGGTTTCTGCAGTGATATTCACACACACACACAAAATTCACAAAATTTTCCTTTTGCATTAATGATGCTAGTGTTAAAAATTACTAACTACTTTACCTTGGACTAACACTCAATTACCTACTAATGTAGAAGTGTATTGATTGAACTCATTTCAGGTCAAATTTATGGATTTTGTGCAAAATACAATCACAAATTGTAAAAATAGACAGCATAAGGGATTGACTTTCCTTTTTCCAATTTCTAATCCAAGACTCACATAATAGGAACAAATCAATAATACTGTCAAACTGGGAAATATTATTGCTCATTTTAAATTCATTTCTAACCATATAACAAGAAATCAAATAATTATAAAGACTTATAAACATTGAAGGAAAAAGCAAAAAACATACAAGTATCATTTCAGTAAGCATTATGGAGAAATTAATGAACAAGTGAACAAAAGATAGAAAGAGATAATGAAGCAGATAATTTTGAAAAACAAGTCACCCTTTCATTGGGTACAGAAATCTAAATTGCAAGAACGTATTTTCATTTATCATTTGCTGAAAAGATTTATGATAAAGAAATAAAAGAAGCAAATATAACGCAGAACATGGAAAACTTCTGTGGTCCTAGATAAATGATTACATTACATTTTTAAATGATCTCCATCCAACATTCTTAACTGAAATTTTGTAATGAGCTTTTTGGATGTCACTTAGCATAAAATAGGAATCTACTGGTTTATTTTCCCAGTGTGATTATATAATATATAGATATAATGAAACTTCAGTTCTGTTGCTGTGATGTTGTAGGGTTTGAAACCATTTTTCAGCACAAGATAGGCTATACATGGAGGAAGAACCCTGGAAAACCCCACGAAGAACAACTGATGCAGGAGAAGCTAGTGGCAGGCTTTCTCACCTACCCACATTAGCCAAGCCTGAGGCTTAGACATAGGTGTGATGGCAATGATCGGTAACGCTGAGTGCTTTAGACCACGAGGCCACTCAGGGCCCCTTTCAGTTCTGTATTTGAATGCATAATATTTTCATAATTCTTTGCAATAACTTTCATCATTTTCTTTTTCTTTTGATATGTTGAAGACCATGTTATCTGTGGATGAAGCTTGATTCATTTTCATTAATTTGCACAGAACTACTGTTCATTTCAAAATATATTGCAAATTCCATACACTATAATCTCTATCCATGATACATCACTTCCACATACATAGGGGCAAATCATAAACATCTAAACTATTATTTGTACATGATGATTCATGTAGTCAAACCTGTCCTAATGTTCACCTCTACAAAGTGGTCACCTGGTCAGCATAGCCATTCTAATTTCCCCATGGCAAATTTCCTTCTTAAGTGTTATGTGTGTGTAACAATAACATACTTTCTCCAGTCAGTGACTAAGTGTTTCTTGACCAAACAATGACTTCTCCCTTCTTTATTTAATTACTGGTGCATATCTACAGTGACCACTCAATCCATGCAAACTAAACTTTTCTTTTTCAGGAAGGTACTCTTTAGATAAAGGAATATCATTAAATAAATGTGCAATTTCTTTTGTAGCTTGTACTCCAGCTTGTTCCTTCTTCTAATAACACTGTCAATGTAACACAAATGTGTCAACATTTTAAATTCGAAAGCAAACCAGCCTTTTTTATCATCAGGGTAAAAGGTTAAAGCAATTTGTTTGCTGGATGGTGGGTAAAGCATCTATGTAACACAGTAGAAATCTAAGTCACCTTTTTTGCCAGTGTGACTAGTTTGACATCTTTTACTATCTGTCATTAATTTAAAGCTATCTCTTACAAAAAGTCAATCTCCAAGAAGTGATACAAGTTACATCCCTTATCATTAAGGGTATGAAGTAATCATTCAATATTAAAACATATCTGTACTGGCAGGCAAAGCTTTGGTTTATGGGTCACAAAGTATATTCATGTGACTTTTTTTATTCACAAATGATTACAGGCCTCTCACAAAAGCCAACTGTCTTTTGATCTTGGCAACTTCAGCAACTAGCTAGTCAAGATATTGTTTTAAAGTGTGAACAACTGTTTCCAAACCTAATTTATCCAAGTTTGCTGACCAAAGAGTCTGTTATGTTTTATGTCATATCAAGAAACTGTCAATAAGTTGTTAGCATCCGTCTGTCTCTTCCAGAGACTTCACAACATGGTGTAGCTCCCTGTACATGTAGAGAATTTATCATTTTGTCATGGAGGAAAAAAAAACAACAAAGATCAATAACCATTTTAAATTACTAATGATGTAAGGTTACAGTAACCTTGCATGGAACATTCAATTTGTAAGAGAACAACATGTATACATATTGTATGATCTTGTTGAATACTGCATGTACAACAATGCTGAAATAATAATAATAATAATAATAATAATAATAATAATAATAATAATAATAATAATAATAATAATAATAATAACAATAAAAATTATTTTGTGCATGGTCTGAAAGGTGAACCTGTGTAAAGCTGTCAACTGTGTACAAGACACAATTTTGCCTTTTTTATGGGTAGCCACTATTGACTGGTTTCAAAGGTGTAAAGTGATCACCAGTGTGTAAGAATGTTGTCTTTTCTTTATGTGTAGCCATTATGGACAGGTTGGCAGCATATACATTTACATCTTTCATTCCAGAAAGAAAGTAAAGATCACCGTTCCACTCCCAATAAAATCTTCTCATAAAATCAGCAACTTCATCAAGGCAATAAAATCATCAACTTTATCAACAGTCATTTTTTATGTCCCTGAAGAGAATTGTTTTTGAAACTTTAATATCTTGTTTATTTGATTGCAAAACAGATTCTTCTTGGATTAAATACAGGTCACAGATGTTATGTCTTCACACCAAGAAGCTGTTACCTCAGTTGGTAGAGCATTAGACACATCATACAAGTGTAATAGGTTCAACACTCACTCAGACCAACCCTGATCAGCTGCCTTGGTATGTCTATGAGAAAGATTCTTAGATCCCATTTCTTCACCATGACAAAGTTTATATGTTGTTGTTGTTGTTATAGGGTTTAATGCCATTTTTCAGCACAAGACAGGCTATATATGGCAGCCAGTATTAATGGTGGAGGAAGATGTGATGTTATTTTGAGTTTTAACGTAGCTTTAACAATTTTTCAGTCATATTGCTATGATGTTTGCAGTGTGGCAGTTCATAGTGATGTCTATCACTGGGGCATCATGCCGAAGACATGTAGCATGATGTCCCACCCAGTCACATTATCCTGACACCAGGCTGACCAGTCCTAACACTAACCTCTTAATGCTCAGCACCAAGCAAGGAAGCTGTTAGTAAGTCTTTGGTGTGACTCGACCGGGATTGAACCCACAACCTCCCGCATCTGAGGCGGACACTCTAACAACTAGGCCACTGGAGCAGTGGAGGAAGAACCCTGGAAAACCCTGGGAAAAACCATTGACCCACTAGAAGCTACTGTTGTGTTAAAAGTGTCATTAAAACACAAATAAGAGTGTCTTCACATATGAGCTCAGGTCAAAGGGCATTACCACAAGCAAATTAATTCTTCTACCCTCATTAAAGTTCACTAACCCAAAGATTTGTTTGTCACATGAAGGACCCAAAATCTTCATAACCCACACACACACCAAATCAAAACAAAGTACAGAACAAACACCATAAACAAATTCAGGATATCAATTACACTTGTTTTAAGTTTATACTCCTTTTAAATCAGTCTGGACAAAAGCAACAAAAATGTCATGTACCTACCTACCCTACATTTTAAACATAACCAGAACCACATATCATATTTTATTTCTTCTAAGTAGCCATACTGGTTTTATTGGTCAATTTCATTTTTGAAATATTACATGTGGTAAATTGTCAATCTTAAACTCACCCACCCTTGCACATCTGATACAAATAATAATAAATGTAACAAGTCTTTGGGCAGAACAGTGTTTACAATACACAAACATGTTGTTGTTATAGGGTTGAATAACATTTTTCAGCACAAGATATGCTAAATATGGCAGCCAGTATAAATGGTGGAGGAAGAAACCAGGAAAACCCCAGAAAGAACCACTGACCCACAAGAAGCTACTGGCAAGCTTTCTCTCAACCCACATTAGCCAAACCTGAGACTGGAACCCACACAGACAGGTGAGATGTCAATGAGCCATAAAAATGAGCTCCTAGCAGACAAGGAGATGAAGACACTGGGTAATAAATGTTGGATCCTAATGATGAAAAAGTCTAATCAAATGCATCATCAACACTATTCAGTTTTAATCCATATCATATATCCTTGTGTACAACAATCTGATGACATCTATAATAGTGACAACAATTTCATGAGATCAATAATGGTAACAACAATCTGATGATATCAATAATGGTGACAACAATCTGATGATATCAATAATGGTGACAACAATCTGATGACATTTATAATGGCGACACAAAAACTAGATGACATCTATAATAGTGACAACAAATTTGATGACATCTATAATAGTGACAACAATCTGATGATATCAATAATGGTAACAACAATCTGATGATATCAATAATGGTGACAACAATCTGATGACATTTATAATGGTGACAACAATTTGATGAGATCAATAATGGTGAAAACAATCTGATGACATTTATAATGGTGACACAACAACCTGATGACATCTATAATAGTGACAAGAAATTTGATGACATCTATAATAGTGACAACAATCTGAAGACATCAATAATGGTGACAATCTGATGACATCTATAATAGTGACAACAATTTGATGCATATTTTACTAAGCTGCCATGTAAACTGGTGGTATCAAGGTAATAAGAGTTAGATTTTAATGGTGACAACAATCTGATGACATTTATAATGGTGACACAACAACCTCATGACATCTATAATAGTGACAACAATCTGATGCATATTTTACTAAGCTGCCATGTAAACTGGTGGTATCAAGGTAATAAGAGTTAGATTTTAATGGTGACAACAATCTGATGACATTTATAATGGTGACACAACAACCTGATGACATCTATAATAATGACAACAATCTGATGACATCTATAATAGTGCAACAATCTGATGACATCTATAATAGTGACAACAATCTGATGACATCAATAATGGTGACAACAATCTGATGACATTTATAATGGTGACACAACAATCTGATGACATCTATAATGGTTACACAGAAATATGATAACATCTATAATGGTGACACAACAATCTGATGAAATCTATAATGGTGACACAACAATCTGATGACATAAAGGTGACACAAAAATATTATGACATCTATAATGGTGACAATAATCTGATGACATCTATAATGGTGATACAACAATCTGATGATATCTATAATGGTGATACAACAATCTGATGACATCTATAATGGTGATACAAAAATATGATGACATCTATAAAGGTGACATAACAATACCACATCTATAATGGTGACACAATAATCTAATGACATATATAAGGTGACAACAATCTGATGATATCTATAATGGTGATACAACAATCTGATGACATCTATAATGGTGACACAACAATAGGATGACATCTATAATGGTGACATAACAATAGGATGACATCTATAATGGTGACATAACAATATATAAAAAATGTTCTGAAATAATGCATGGAAAAATGAAAGTATCATTATTGGGACTCCTCATTTTAAGGCTGGAAATACAAACTTTTTCCAAAGAAGCATTCCTGGACTACAATATTAAAACTTTAAAATCTTAACGATAAAACGTGTGTGTGTGTGTGTGTATATATATATATATATATATATATATATATATATATATATATATATATATATATATATATATATATATATATATATATATATAGAGAGAGAGAGAGAGAGAGAGAGAGAGAGAGACAGACAGACAGACAGACAGACAGACAGACAGACAGACAGAGACAGACAGACAGAGACAGAGAATGATATATAATGATACATACATACATGGAAAATATATAAAAATATATACATGGAAAATCTAACAGAGCAAAATCTAAAAACATATATTAACCAATAAATACTTCCAAATAAATTTTTAAATGGTAAAGAGATCAATGAAACAGAAAATAAAGTAAATTGCATGAACATCCCCAAACAAATGGACAGAGATGGGTCAGTTGCAAAGGTAGTTATGCTTAGGTCACAAATCAAGCATGTTTCTTACTACACTGGTTTTAAAATCAGGAGTAGGCAAGTCAGTCTTTTCTTAACATGAAATATATTTAACTGGATTTGTTGGGGGGGGCACCATCAAGGGGGAGGGAGTGCTTGGGTGAATATTGCCAGGAAACAGGGTACTGCAATATATTGCAATGCATCATGTTGATATTTTGATACCTATTAATAAGTATTGGTCATTGACAAAATTTATGATTCTAGCGCTATCTTTTTTTTGTGCTATAAGGAAAAAGTTCCTTGCATATGTATTCAAATCTGAACAAGAAAATAATTTTTTTTATTTCACCAATACACCAACTAAACATAATAATATATCAATGACTTGGAAAATAATTTTAAAAAATGGTTCAAGTGAAAATTCTACTAAAGGGAAACATTAGGTAGTATTATCAACATTCTCTACACAGAGTGTTGTTCTTTGGCTTGAAACAATATCTTATGTAGTATACTAAAAACCCTTTCAAAAAGGACAGATGTTGCTGGTATCTTAACAATTCCCCTTGTTTGACACCATACTGAATGGATGCAAATCATGGATTGCTATGAAGATTTGTATTTAGTCTATGCAACTAGTGTACCTACAATTGTTGGTTGATGACCTGAAGTGTTATCTACATTTTTATTGGAACCTCTGGCTCCTCTGCCAGGAGTTGTCTCACTAAGTTGCACACTACTGATTGATGGAACTGATGGAAGGTGACACCATAAATAAGTTGAGAGGTTTGTCATACCAAATGCATGTTTGATTTCAGTTTTATACAACTTCCTTTTTTAGTTAAAAATTATTCCACACAGAACTATTTGCTATTGTGTGTGTGTGTGTGTCTGTGTGTGTGTGTGTGTGTGCGTGTGTTTGTGTGTGCAATTTAACAGTAGATTTTTAATGTAGCTTCAACAATTTCTCAGTCATATCACTATTATGTCTGCAGTGTGACAGTTTATAGTGATGCTGACCAGCCCTAACACTAACCTCTTAATTATGAGCGCCAAGTGAGGCAGCTGTTAGTACCATTTTTGTAAGTCTTTGGTATGACGCGGCGGCCAGGTATAGAACCCATGACCTCCCACATCGGAAGCTGATGCTCTAACAACTAGGCCACTGGAGCAGTCTATCATGTGGGCAACGATGCTGAGCTTATTAGAAGAGAGTGGTGTTCTCAAAGTTAGTTCTATATAGTCTTATGCAGGTGAAGAAAAAAGGTATACCATTAACTCTATACTAGTATCACAATATACTGATTGGCCATTTTGTATTGCAATTTACCTGTTAATCTATATATTATTACACCCTTAAAAAGTACTAGGGTCAGCAACAAGAAATAGAGATGGTCCGCCAACCGGAAACATATTTTTGGCCTTAATTTATTTAAATACATCATTTACACTAAAATGTGCATATTTTACTAAGCTGTCATGTAAACTGGTGGTATCAAGGTAATAAGAGTTAGATTTTATTTGTTTCCTAATAAATGTCATTAATTACATTATATTTATTGTTGTTTACATGAAATGAAAGTGTGTGTCACATAATCACATCATCATATAAAATGTCAGATTCTTTATTTTCTTAATAAGCACAAAATAACTGTTCACATTGTCACCCTCAGCCTTGATTCATTCTTTTTTTCTAATAAATTGTATTGCTGCATTACAATTTGAGCAGAAAATATAAATGTAAATTTTCATTCTAAGATTATAAATTAACCTAATTTTAATTTTTTTCCCCAATTTAATCAGTCTGCAGATTTATAATAAATACCATCTGTATTGCATTATGAAAGCCCATATTAACATCATATAAACAAACAAGGTTTTAATAATATTGTTTTTACACCTTAGAATTGCAACTAAAGGTCTAACTGGGAATACATGTATCTAGTTTTGCACTAGAATATAGAAGAATATAAGCTTCCATCCACCCATAATTGTGATAATAAATGCCCAAGTTAATAGCTGATCCAATAAAATTTGGGTGAAATCTGAATGAAGCAGATGATAAGGGTGTAGTGGTCAATCAAACTGACAAGTATGATGTAACCAGTAATAGTTGGGTCCCAGGTAGTAAAGAAATTCTAGGATGGTTATAACATAACTCAAACAGCTTGACTATTTAAATATATGGAATTAAACCCACTACTTGGCCAACTTTTCCAGTTAATTATCTTGGCACAGACCAGCAATTACAAACTGACCCAAAACAGGTTTGTAAAAGCTTTTATGTGCTTAATGCCTGATTACACATACAAATCTGAATGGATAAAGCAAAAGTACCATCCAAACTACTTGTGACAAAGGGCAGTTAGTGCAGTAAAGAAATTCTAGGATGGTTATAACATAACTCAAACAGCTTGACTATTTAAATATATGGAATTAAACCTACTACTTGGCCAACTCCTCCAGTTAATTATCTTGGCACAGACCAGCAATTACAAACTGACACAAAACAGGTTTGTAAAAGCTTTTATGCCTGATTACACATACAAATCTGGATGGATAAAGCAAAAGTATCATCCAAACTACCTGTGGCAAAGGGCAGTTAGTGCAGCTAAACATTTTCTGAGCAAACAAATCACCAACTTGTACACAGAAGGGTGGTTGTTCACTAAAGCTTGTTTACAGAAGAGACAATACCATGTTTAAAAAAGGGTACATACAAAATAACCCCTGGGAAAAAAATTATGTGGGACAAAATCCACCCCACCCACCCCCATTCAAATGAATGATAAGATTCCATCCATTCCCCAGGTGCAAAATTAACTCTTTATAAACATTTTAGGACATCAAAAAACAAACACACACACACACACACACACACACACACACACACACACACACACACACACACACACACACACACACACACACACATACATACATACATACATACATACATACATACATACATACATATATATATAGCACTATTTTGCCCAATTCTGTGCATCATGTAATTTTGCACAATACATCATTTTCTGTTAACATTGGATCATGTGTTGTTTTTGGTCAAAAAGACAATTTTTATCAAGAAATAACGATTTTCCTTTAATTAAGGAAAGTAATATTCATTAAGTGTATAAAAAGATCCCACATTTCTACTCTAAATGCTTATGAAAATGTGATTTCTAAATATCAACAGGATGACCCACTTCATGGCCATTGAACAGTAACCCAGAAAAACCTATTTAATATTTATAACTTAGAATTAAACACATAAAGGCATTATTTAAAAGACAGAATTGTTTACTTTAGAACAACACTACATCTTAATTCAGGTTTCTAATTTTGCAAGTTGTCACTATTTGAATACTGACATGTAGGTCACAAGATTTGTGTAGTCATGTACTTTATTTTCCTCAATTCTTCAAATTTGGTTTGCGTTTTGTATAAATATTGTTAAAGGAAACATTACATGTGCAAATAACCTGACTGTGGTGTATATATCTTTGTGTGTCAACTTAGGCCCTTTTTAAGTTTTGTGTTAGCTTCCCTTGAGCAGACAGACGTAAAGTGTGCGGATTAAAAGTTAGATCGTAACAGACGATGAGATCAAGATGCCTAATGATCGTTTTGATGCAGCGCATTTTTTTAACTTCGTCATTTCAAATTTATATCTATTACGCAATTTCGTGAAGACTGACATACAGGGCATAAAGCTTTTTAAAACTGACTCCACAAATAAAAGAAAAACACTATCAAGGTACTATTCATAAAAAGAAACGCGAAAAAAAACATAATTAGTTACATAATTCATTATTAATTTGTATTGATATAATTTTCTTTCCAGTAGGCAATTAGAATTTAGAGTCATGGGCCTACTAGCTCAAATTGAATAAACTTAAACAGCAGTTATAGTTCATTCTAGTCCTAATATTGGTATAATTAACTCCTTCACTGGCGGTAATGTCTGTCGAGGGTACAGTATCGCCGCGAAAGTTAACAAAAGAAATACAGTGAAATTTAAAATAGAATATACAGTGGACATAATGTGCTACCATTACCAAAGCTGAGAAAAATAACCATTTTTCAAATTCAGGTCACTACACTTTCAAAACAGCAATCTGTACCAATAATTGATACGTACCTGAATATCTTCTGATACTTTAGGCCTTATAAAATCCTCTATATCTTTCGACTGTTCTTTGTCATCCATTCCATCAACTGTAATCTTCTATCATGCACGACACATCTTCGCCATTTTCATTGTGGCGAGTTACTTCCCTTAATAGGTCAACAAGAGGTCAACTGACGTCACCTGAAAATATCCTGTTAGCTTTAGCACACTACTACCGTTAAGGTGATTTCCCGTAGTCGGAAATTTCGTCGTGCTTTATTGATAAAACTGCAGACTCCCGTGGCTTTAGCGCGGGTATTGAATCTTTGCGAAAGCTATTTAAAGTATCGCCTCAACTCATTTAAATAACGAAAATTTGCCGTAGTAATGCATTTAAGATTATAATAATAATAATAATAATAATAATAATAATAATAATAATAATAATAATAATAATAATAATAATAACAACAATAAAAATAATTTTAAGACTTTACTTAACAAACGATCTGTGTGTGTATGTGTGTGTGTGTGTGTGTGTGTGTGTGTGAGAGAGAGAGAGAGAGAGAGAGAGAGAGAGAGAGAGAGAGAGAGAGAGAGAGAGAGAGAGAGAGAGAGAGAGAGAGAGAGAGAGAGAGAGTGCAAATGTGGTGACAGTTATAGCGATGTCTAGCACTGACGAATCATTCCGCAAACCTGTGGCATGATGTCCCACACAGTCACATTATCCGGACAGCAGGCCGACCAGTCCTAACACTAACCACTTAATGCTGATCGCCAAGCGAGGCAGTCTTAACACCCTTTAAGAAATTTTCGTTTTCCAGCCATATCAATTAGTTGTGTTATTCATTCCAGCTTAAATCGACTAAAATCAGATACGCATATAACACGCTATGTTTCTGCAATATATATATATATATATATATATATATATATATATATATATATATATATATATATATATGTGTGTGTGCGTGTGTGTGTGTGTGTGTGTGTGTGTGTGTGTGTGTGTGTTCTAGTAACATAGTACTGATAACACATGCTATACCATTAGGCTCTTATCTGTCTTCAGGATTGATGTTGAAGATTACTTTACAATTATTTGTGTAAAACAGTCAGCTGTCTTAGTGTCTAGTGCCAGTCTTTAACCTGTCTTTAACATTGATATTTAAGGTTACTTTGTACTTATTTATCTAAAACATTGATGGTTGTTGAAGCGTCGGATTGATGTAGGATTAACTCCAAGATCCATTATGTAAATTACCGTATTTAACGTCCCTAATAATTTTGTTACAAGTCAGGGGTCTTTGCTTGACCGAGCGGCGTCAAAACCCTGGCGCGATTCCCACTAGAAGTAATAGGTTTACCCCAAATTTCCAAAGATTTCTATACAACTTCAGTTATAAGTTAGAAAGCCCGACGTGTCCATTCTATATATAAATTTTGCTCCAAATAATGCAAGACCACATAATTCACAACTTGCCAAATATCTATCAACCGCGCACATCAGCATACTTTATCTTCATCAGCTCTCTGTACCGACAGCACTTCACATCGTAGAAATTATACAACTATTCCTAACACAGGGACATATTTTAACTACACCACCCTACGCCAGTCAATCTATGGTTTCAAGGCACATCACGCCAATTCAACTGCATCATATTTGCCACCATGGCGACATAAACGGTATATTCTGACCCCCTTTTATTTATTTGCAATTTACCGGTTTTCTACCGTAAATGTTGCCACTGTAGTCCCAACAACAATGTACAACACTAAATTTTATTAAGGACTTCATCATTCCAGGGTCACTCATGTGGAATGGGTCTTAATTCGCTACTCACTGACCATGGTATCATGGAAACTCACTAACACTTTCTCTCCGTGACGTTTGCTCATAGTAATTGGTTAATTATTTAGGGCTAAGGAATATTTCTCACTGCGCCGAATTCCAATAACCAAACAAGTAATCACACAAACCTAAGAATTGCTTAAACGCGGCGCTTTAACAAAATGCCCATCTCCCTAATCTTGTTACAATTTCTTCTTTATATGACCAAAAACTGAAACACCAACCGTAAAAAATGATTGCAGTATTACGCCCAATAAAAAGATATGCATAGTAAATGTATGCACATAATGAAAGTGTACACATAATAAAGGTATACACATAATAAAGGTAAATATGTGTAGCAAGCTCTGGTAAGATCCAACAATTTAGCATAAAATATATTCAGAATGCATCTGAATTTGGATAAGTGCCAACATGTTTCATTAAGCTCAGGTTTTGAAAATAGTATGATTCGTAGAACTTTGTGTTTGTAATATAAATAGAACACAGTAGAACTTCGATTATCCGTCAGAGTGCGGGACCGAGACCATGAAGGATGTGAGAATAGACTGATAATAGAATATATACATTAAAAGTTGTCACGGAATTGCATAAATCAATTTCTTTATTAAATAAACCTATTCGGATTTCGTTTTTTTTTTTTTTTTTTTGTGTACAACGATACCCGAGGGTAATTGATGTATATATTTCACATTGTTTCGAAACGGTAAATTCGGTTCATGCTTTCGATGGGAAACCTGAATGCATGAATTGAACAGACATTGTAAAGGGACGTTGTCTGTATATAAATGCCTCACAGTAAGATCAAATCGGACTCTGAGCTCTGCAAGCCTATGTAGAGTAAAAATCTCCTGCTGTGGTTCTTTTTGTTAATGTTCATTTGTCTTGTCTTGTTTTTTGGGGGGAGGGTTCTCTCTCTTATCAGGTCTTGCTGGGGGTGGGGTGGCTCTCTTTGTGCTCTTCTTCGTGCTGCTGCTTAGGTGATGTTCTTCCTGTGCGAGTTGTCGTGTGAATGTCAAGGTCGTAAGGTCTGGTCAGTAGCGATAAGGTCCAGCCCTGGACCATGTGTCTCCCTGTGGACCCGGACTGACGGCCAACCACATGGGAGGTTTTAATTTGGAGTCCCACCCAAAAGGTGGGATCTCTAGTCCCTTTCGGGGCTTTAGCATAAAAGTCGTCAGGCAAACGCCCATGCATATACGACTATAATTTTCAAAACAACAACAACAAATCGACACACTAGGCAGCGTTTTGTCAGTCGGCGGTATCTCCAGCTGTAGAGGTATGTAAGTTATTTATTTATTTCCTATGTGTATTGTAACTTATATCTATTGTACTACCAAGTTTATTTACTTATTTCTAAAGCTTCGACTTGCGTTGTATAATGTTAATATTTCTATTCGTCTCTTTGACTTAGCAAGAACTTTACAAAGTTGCATCTAGTTAAGAAACAATTAGTGCTATAGGAATCGTATGATTCACATGTTCACTTCTGAACTTGTGTTGTTTTTTTTGTTTGTTTTTGGTTTTTGGGATTTTTTTTTGTTTTTTGTTGGGTTTTTTTTTGGTGTTTTTTTTTTTGTTTTTTGTTTTTTTGTACTGCAGGACCAATAATGCATTTCTTATAGCTTTCCGTATATAACGTAATTACATATTACCGCATATACCCGTGTCATGCAAAGTAGACGGTATTTGGATGTATTTTCAGCTGATGGGAGCTGATCCATGGTGATCAGAGTACACCATGATGATTAGAACTGACAGTGGCATCTGTGGAGCTGATCCATGGGGATCAGAGCTGATGATAGTAGTTGAGCTGACCATGGGGGTCAGAGTTGACAATGTACCTGCTAAAAAGCTGACCAGGGAAGTTGACCATGGCGGATGTTCTGCTGGCCATAGCGGCTGTGAAGCTTTTCATAATTAAATATGATGCTTTTAATTCAAAATCTACTTTAATATTATATCTTTGTCACTGATTATTTGCGTTTCCACAAAAACAAGTTATCAAAGTTGCACGACTGTTCCGACGCACCAAAAAAAGTACATTCAATGACATATTCTGCATACATAACATATTCTGCAAAAGCACACTGCCAAGAAATACAAAATAGAGACAAGACATATTAGATAAATCTATTACTTGTTTAATTACAAGTGAACATTTTTATTATAATACCATTATGAATCATACAAAAATTTGATTTTTGTATATTCGTCTTGCTTCTGGGACAAAATCTCTACAAAAACTATACCTAAAATAAATATATATGAACGGTTATTGAATGTTAAATTGTTTTTTTTTTTCTTCATTATCCTTTCAATAATCTTGTGCTTCCAATGTGCTACTGAAGTTGCCCTGGAATATAACTATGTTTTTTTTTTCTTTTGCTTCGGACGTGACGTGCGTCAAAATAAGTGATGTACAACAAGAACTTGCAAAGGGTCACCTGGATGAAAGTATGTCATGAAGAGTACTATTAAATATATCATTGTCATTTGTTCTCAATACTTTGCAGAAACAAATAAATGTTTTCAAAGGAAATGAAACGTAACACTATTAACGCATTACATTTCTTAAAATGTTAAAAGTTCTTCAGTGCGTCAAAAGCGAACACTCCGATAAAGCATGTATTACGCACACCGATGTACAAATTGATACTTTTAATCCTAAGTCGTTACAAGCTAGCCTATTTGATCATGTATTTAGAGCCCTATTAAAAAATCATAACTTACTGAAAGTTTTAATTATGTTTCCAAAGTATTCGTTTGATCATCTGATCCTATAGCAAAATCGTACTGTTTACTGACCGGATGATTGATCGAAAATGATGCACATGCGCAAGAGCAGTGCAAGAGACAGTTAACAATGTTAAGCCTTAAGGGCATTCAACGTATACTGTACCGTATAAAAGTATACGTTGTTAACGCCTGAGAGCCTTAACAGTGTTAACAAATTTAGCCTTGAAGGCTTTAAAAATGTAGGGATCGAGTGTCTCTCTCTAGTCGACCTTGCGGACTCCTTTGCAACTTTCTCCCGTGACGAAGTACAAACCATCAGAGATAATCTTGACAACACAACTTCAGTTGACTCGTCATCACCATACAGTTGTAATACAGAATTTCAGCGATAGCCGTTAGCAACATTTGAACCTGTCTCTATGGATTTAATACGTACAATCGTGATGAAGAGTGCATGTGAACTGGATCCGATTCCGTACTCACTGCTGCTAGAGTGCTTGGATCCAATATTGCCTTCACTAACTGATATTATTAATACGTCTCTCATCTGGGGAATCTCCATCATTTTACAAAACTGCCATTGTAAAGCCTCTGCTGAAGAAACCAACACTTGACCATAATGATCTAAAGAACTACCGCCCAGTTTCTAATCTCCCATTCATGTCAAAAGTCTTAGAAAAAGTTGTTCTACCCCAACTTATATCTCATCTGAATTCAGTCTTTTTAGCAAAGTACGGTCTGCATATCGCTCTCGCCACATTACTGAATATGCTGTTCTGAAAGTATGTATGTATGTATGTATGTATGTATGTATGTATGTATGTATGTATGTATGTATGTATGTATGTATGTATGTATGTATGTATGTATGTATGTATGTATGTGTGTGTGTATGTATGTATGTATGTATGTATGTATGTATGTATGTATGTATGTATGCCCGCAACAAGTCTATACAAGCTGGTTGTATTGATAGTTTACCTCATGTGGAGACAGCCATGTAGAGGTTTACAAACACAACGTTTTTGTGTTTGTTTGTCTTATATATGTTTTCTATTTGCCTTTGAAAAAGACTCAATAGGAGTCGAAAGCGCTCAGGCTAGTTAGTTACTAGTTTCGCACTGTTCGTCGTCAGTTTATTGCATCTATTTTAATCAATCCCTGACACACGTGATCCCTTGGTGGATCCAGTGCGCTTGAAAGGATTGTTATTCGCCATACTGAAATGCGGTTGATTGACTTTACTGTTCAAGTAAGTTGGCTATTCTGGTACTGAAATGCGGTTGATTGACTCTACTATTCAAGTAAGTTGGCTATTCTCGAAGTTTTTGTTTGTTAATTGGGTTCAGCTTTTGTCCCTATTCAGACATAAATATTCCGTAACCGTGGAAATGAATTATTTTTTGTTGATATGTTTAATTGTTTGCAAAATTGTGAACGCTGGAGTATATAATGTAGTACAAGAAAAAGAGAGATAAATAGATTAAAATTATTCATACCTCCTATTACACCCGTCCACGTAAACAATTATTTAAACAATATTTATGATGAACACTGTCTCGCCCAGCATGTTAATACGGAATTTCACCAAAACAAAATCATCTGTTATGTACTCAGAACTACAGACAAGCCTGACAGACAATGCGTACAAAGTAAAATTAGAACTTGTCGCCGCCGGAAAGGTGATTTAGGCTGACAAGAATAATTTGTAATGTAGCTGGTAAACAAGTAGGGATAATGCGGTGGATACATCATGTATGTGTTATTTAAAGAAGTTAATATGGTTGACACTGAGCACCGAGCATGCATAATGCATGCCCATATTGTACAGATTTCTCAGATGAATTTGGTAAGTGTCCCCAATGTCACTTGAGTCCAATGGACAGGCCATTATTGTTGGCCTTTGTTTATGTCTTGCGGTATGCAATCCAAGAAGAAAATGAGATTAAAATGATGGTGATATGCACAACACCCTTCTTTTTTTCGTCGGCATGTTCTCTTGGCAAGTAATGTCGCAAATACCATATTTAATTAAAAAAGCATAATTAAGACTTTATACATAGCTCTCGTTAAACAAATTAGCATTGTAAAAAGCTAGTGTGTGTACAGAGAACTAGCAATAAAGAAAAATCAAAGTCTGCAATACTCAGAATCACATGATAAGTTGGATTTCAAGTTGGAACGGCTTATAGATGAAGATACAGAAGAGTAAGCGTCAATATTTACATTGAATTATTAATTATATTATTCGTTATACAAAGGAGAAGTATATGTCATTTTTAACTGGAAAATGTGTTATATTTTTCACTCTTTTCAAGATATGATACCATAAGTAGAAAATCTTGTCAAAACACTTTGTAAACATGCTTTAAAGTCTGCTAAATCTAAAATTCAAAATGAAACATTAGATCAGTATTATGACTTTTATTTGAAACCTGACGCATTGTTATTAAAGCAAGTTTTGTTTTGCTTTGTTTTTGATTTTTAAATACTTGAGAAAAACGTGTTATGAATACTTCCAGCCTAACTATGCTCATTGTTTTCAGTATAAGTTGGCTTGCATGTTTAAAACATACTAACACTGTTCTAGAATTACAGACAGTTATTCATAAGAAATAGGAATTAGAGATGGTGTGAATGACAGAACTTTATATCTACAAATTAGCGAAGCAACAAATAATAAATTTATGAGAGAATATTTTATATATATATATATATATATATGTGTGTGTGTGTGTATCCGTGTGTGTATCCGTGTGTGTGTGTGTGTGTGTGTGTGTAAAAGAAGATCTATATTATTAACACCATAATAATCATTTATACTTGAATACATAGGTTGTTTTTTTTTTTAGAAAAGCTAATACTTGAAGCTGAACGTAGGTATTTAATCTTGTCCATTGTTTAATTAGAAGTTGAAATATAAATTATTTATAAACGATCAACAAAGGACGACGGACGCAAGACCATACTATAAGCTCACTTGGCGTCTTGGCCAGGTGATTAATAATAATAATAATAATAATAATAATAATAATAATAATAATAATAATAATAATAATAATAATAATAATAATAATAATAATAATAATATTTTAAAATTAAATGCATTTGATGCATCATTTCATAAAGAATATTTGATGAGCGTTAAATAAATGGACAAATAAATAACTGTTGTGAATAAAAATTAAACACTTACCTCAGAATCAAGGATTAGAGCAATACCACTAATGTAATACTACAGATTGTTGTTTTGGTTTGCTTTTTGTTTTGTTTTTTGCCTCCCAGTCGTTCTGTGCTTGAATCGTTAATCCACAATGGAATCTTCTCTAACTTCAATAGTTTAATGCTTACCCACTAGCATGTGATCTCATGCAACAAAGAATGGGAAGGTTAAAAGTCAAGTGAGCCAGTCAATAAATGCACCGAGTTAACCCCGAGCAGACGGACACATAAAATGCATTATCATTCGGGAATGGATTTTGAATACATAACCGTTTTGTTTTCCTTCTATAAAATACTATTCATTGTGACTTTTGACCCCATTATCGTTTAGTGTTGCTTATCTTTTCACTATCACGTCAATGAGATTTGCTGACACGCATGAATCATCAGTTTTGTTACATGATCAGCACCGTCACAAGTAAGACAATAAGACAATTGCACGACATGCAGATAGTATCCAATCGTTTTTCTAAATGACAACATAAAATATTGAAACTCTCAGACTAATAATACGTCCCCAGTGTTAAATAAACTCTAACATACAACTCCCTGGGGAAAATACAAACCAAACTAATTGCCTCGACCGATTCTAATATTACTAAGTAGACCTCAGCTGGGGAAAACAGTTGATGCAGATGAGATATTTTGCATCATCGTTTATAATACGTATTGAATTGAAGAGTAAATAGCCGTCAAGGGGATATAAAATTACATATATAAAGTTATTGGTGAGATATTGTTTCTTCCTGGCAGATTTGTACGATCCTTTACCGATGTTAGCCACCATTGGTTATATCAGAAGTAGAAAAATATGAACTGAAAACAGGAGTAAAGTTTACCGAAATTAGACAAAATCAGCAGCACAAATTAACAGTAAATATACATATTAAAGTGAAAGATACCCTTTTCAATACTGCGCAATTAACGAAAGGGGGCGGTAACGAACGGACACACACACACACACTAAAAATTATAAACAAATTTTAATTTTATTAACTTCGCAACTGACTGTTTTAATTGATTTACAACATTCACACTATACTCATTTATATTTCAAACACTACATTATATGTCGCACTTTGTTCGAATACTTTTTACATTTTAACTTGCATATTTGTGTCATTTATCGTCAGAACATAGCAGTGTGGGTTGTATCTTTTTGGTTACGTTTTTATATGGATTTAAAAAGCTTAGTAGTATTTTGTCAGCTTTTAATGCAGCTAGCTTTCTGTAGCGTGGTCTCCCCTAATTAAACATGAAAAATATTTTAGGCGGATATCTGGTTTCAAACCATAAATCTATGGTTTGCAAGTCAAATTAGTACAGCTATTGCGTAGTTGCTAATTAATACTATAATATTCTGCTTATTTTAAGATTTAACACTCCTTCCGGCTTTTAGATAGTTGAGAAAATTAAGTTAAAAATGAATAATATCTCAATCTAATTAAATACTATAGTTTCATACTGTCATAGAATAAGGAAAGAAATAACCTGGTTTTGCCTTAGATCTATTTTTCACACTTATTCGTTGTGCTGGCGTTCAACGTTACCCGGGGTGAATCATTGTTTCTCCAGGTGAGCGATTCAGAAACTACATGCGACATGAGTCACGAAAAGCATGACATACATGAACATGTGACCATGACTATTGTCCAATTTCCTATGGATTAGCTGGATTCATTTTAAACGGAGACACAGGTCATTTGGATTTAGTCAGGAAGTGATCGTTCTCTATTATGTTTTCCGGACATAAGGGTAAATGTTGAATTGATATTTTATTAGATTTACAAGACCTATTCTAGTTCTTATGTCGTATCGGGTAGTGAAGCCTTTTACGTTGTGAACTTTGCTATTACAGTTTATTTATGAGTATGTATCTAAACATTAATTCACAACCCATTATTATAACCAGTTTGTTTTTATTGTAGCTGTTTAGAGCTGACGGTAGCTGTTTAGGGGAGGGCGTAGCTATCCATAGAGTGGCGTGCTGTCTGTTTGGGGTTGAGGGTAGCTGTCCATAGAATGGCGTGTTGTCCGTACATATGTGTATCCCTGTTTAGGGTTGTCTGTAGTGCAGTGTGCTGTCCGTACGTATATGCATACCTAAGATTATACATGTGGTGGAACCTCGAATATAGACGTAACCAATATAAGTGTGCTGGGTGCCGTCTGTACGTATAGGTACTTCTAGTGGAACCGTAAAGGGTGTGAGCAACTCCAAGGGTCCAGTGAAACTGTGCTGTGTAGCAGTTTGTTAATCGTATGACTTTAAGTTTTTACAATGATGTTTGTTTCAATTGATTGTAGTTTCAATTGAATACAGTATTGTTTGCATTACATGAGAGTATGTGTATCTCGCTTTCATTGTTGCATTACATGAGATTATATGAATCTCATTTTCAGTAGTGTATTACATGAGTTTATGTGAATCTTGCTTTCATTGTTGTATTACATGAGATTACGTAATCTCGCTTTCAGTATTGCATTACATGAATTTATGTGAATATTGCTTTCATTGTTACTTTACATGAGATTACGCGAATCTCGCTTTCAGTGCTGCATTACGTGAGTTTATGTGAATCTCGTTTTCATAGCATTCATTGTTTATTTGGAACTTAAGGTATTACATACGTAAGAGTATGAGAATCTCGTTTACATTGAGTGGTATTAGTGGAAAACTTTTTGCAGTCCATGAGGTTATTTGAACCTCACTTTTTCATGCTAGAGGTATATGAATCATATTATTTTTTCATTTCGTGAATGTATGTAGAGTGATTGGATCAATCGTATGATAGGCACGCTGATAGTAAGTTTATATAACACAAACATCAGTTGTACAAAAGTTAGCAGAACACGTCTCCTCTAATGGCCACACTTTCAGTGATACAACAATTATCGCAATTGCACACAACTCCAACTGTTCCGAAACTAGGGCTGAAAAGGAATCATCCTGGATACGCCGCCTAACATTAAAACCAAGCTGTTTAAACCATGAAGACCAGAAAAAGACAGCCACGCATAAATACAATCATCTTTTGCAGCCGACACATTTAATTTTAAATAATTCTCTAAATATGCTTAATAGTAGCCCAATAACCTACTATAACAATGAAATATCCGGTCTATAATTTGCATTAACAAATTTGCATAGAATAACAGATTGTGATATGGCTCAGATTCAATTATACGTGTAGTCAAAATAACTTTACTAATGAAGTTGAATATCGAAATAATCACTGCACACTACGTGAAGATTGTGCAAATACATGCATAATAAAAAACAGAGACAAGAAGATCAGAAACCAAATATAAACTAGTTACGAATGTGGGAAAGCTGTATAAAAAGCGATTCAATATTCGATCCTAAATAGCAAAGTTTACACTATTTTTTTAAATGAAAACAAAACCACAATAACATAAAGACTACTTTTAAGCATTGAAATTATTTTTTACTGAAAGAAAATACTATTTTGCAAAACAATAAAAATGCCACAAAGTTTGTTTCATATAGGAGCAACAAAATCCAACTAGAAGAGAACTAAAAATAAGGGAGAAACAGACTTGTAACCAGCAGAAAATGTAACAATTATAACGACATAAAGAGACAAGAGACAGACATTTTGATCTTTGAGTCATATTTGAAGAAGAAAAAATATTATTGCGAAATAAAGGATTTTCAAGATTTATCTTGTCAAGAGAAAATAAACATAAGTGGTATTTCTCTGGTCCTTGATTCTAATGTAAGTGTTTTATTTCGGGGAAATGGAAACCAGATTTACTGAGAAATATAATATGAATATATTGATTAAGTTTGAAAGATTTAACGAAACTGAATTACTATCAACATAGAAATTTTAGTCAAAACTAACCGGATCAGGAAATAGTGCTGATATTACGAATGTGTAAAATAAGATTATACTAGGTTTTTGATGATTCTAAGGAAGATATAACTATGGTACATAATGGCATTGCTAAAGCGAATTATGAGCGTTATAACGACCACCAAACAAGTAGTACAAGAGAACAAAATTTATCAGAGTCTAGAGACGTACATTATATATATTTGCTTGAATGGGCTATGTGCCAATCATAGTTTATTAGAAACTTTAAATGTGAAGATGAAGAAGAAATAAAACCAATTAAACAAAATCTTTTTTGAATGATAAAAAATGCATTATGATAAATTCTAAAAATAGACTTAAAAGTACCAACAGATTTGCACGATAGTGTCAAAGATTATCCATTGGCGCCTGAAAACAACTTGTAGTGAGGTTTCAACATATTCAGTATTCAATTATGTACCTTAAAATCTGAACAATTTATGTTCAGTTATAAATAATACTAAAGCGATTTATTGAGTAGTTATATTATATTATATTATATTATATTATATTATATTATATTATATTATATTATATTATATTATATTATATTATATTATATTATATTATATTATATTATATTATATTATATTATATTATATTATATTAAAAGTCGTGGCTAAAATCAGAAATAAAACTTAATAGAACTTCAATTCATAAAACAAGTATTGACATTGATTTTTTTTAAAATTTATTTTATTTTCTTTTAAGTTAATGAATACTATTTTCCTTCGAAGGCAAACGGAAAATTTTGGAAAGAAAAGTGACGTAAAAGTGTCTACTGACAAGAAATAATTAAAACTAAAATATGCATTTCGTTTGGAAAAAACCCATACAAATAAAAAAATATTGTATTAGATTGAATAAAAGATAAAATAAAAGTAGGCAACAATTTAATATATCCGTCAATGTCTCTGAACCAGTACAAAACTTATAACAACAATTACAACGACTGAAAGAGACAAGAAGACATTTATATATTTGAGTCATATTTTGACATGACCTTACGTAAGTACTCGAGATAATATATGGGTCACTAAAAGCATCTAATATATTATTACCGCGCAGAAATTCTTTTTTTGCTTTAGTCAGATAAAAATAATGTACAAAACAACAGCATTGTCATGGTTCGATGAGATGGAAATATATAAGTTGAGAAACAAAATGTCAGCCTGAAATATTTCAAAAGATTATAAATACATCACGTATCTATGATATTTAGATAAAGTAAGATTCAATCGATATTAACCAATCACATACTTCCGAAGCAGCGTTGATGAAAAAGATTGCTGACAAGGATAATCTTATTAATGTACTGAGAAACAAGGTATAATCGCTGGAAAACAAAATCTACAAATGTAAAATCAAATAGAAGAGCCTGATAATGTCATTGATGATCAGAAGTATGAAATAAAACGACTAAAAAGTAAAATGGACAAGTGTGAGATGCAGATTGATAACCATAACAACCTCGAAGAAATGGTCATTGAGCAGAAGAACGAGATAAAGTCGTTAAAAGATAAAATAGAAAATCTTAAATCAGAAAAGAAAGCTGAAATTAATTCGGGCAATATTATTGCTAATTAAAAGAATGAGATAAAGTTGTTGTAAGAAAAAATAGACGAGTATGAAACGCTGATAAAATTGCATAAAAAACAATTGATTATGACAATATCATAAATAATCAAATATATGAGATAGAATCGCTAAAGATGGAAATCAAAAGTATAAACAAGCAAATTAATAGGTTGATACATGACCTGATGGAAAATAATCGCAGACGTAAGGAGAGATCAAAACGAAGCTGCTAACTTTAATAAGGAAAAAAAAACTGAGCAGACTTCATGATAAAAGATCAGTATAACCAGAGTGCTATAGCGTTGTTAACTATGTTTTTTTTTCCCGCTCCTTGTTAACTTAACTCCAACAACTTCATTACTGACTGTCTTATCAGCATTGTACATCATCAGATCATCAACAACTTTCTTGGTTTTGATTTATTCAGCAGTCAATGGACTTCTAAGAAGCGCCTCTATTTCTGCAACTTATTTACAGAGTAAATTAAATCTTTTATCAAATACTTCTGAAAACTCATCAACAATCTTGATCAGATAAAATTCTGCTAAGTCAGTTATTTTACCAATAATCATTACAATTTTATTGTCAATGATTCTAAACGTTAACTGAGACTCGGGAGGCGGCATAAAATGTCGCCGTTTGGCCCATTTTGGAAATATTTTTCGTTATTATCATGCTTGTTTATAGTGTTAAGCGCTACTGTTAGGCGCAATCGGGTCATTCACTGATACCATCTTATTTATAATCGTTATGATTAAATCACCAGCATAAAAAATAAAATATATCTTCAGCAATTGAAGCCTATAACCTAAAATTTGATCTTCACAGAAAAATAACGTTTAACTATACAATTTTTATAATTTTAAATCAGTTTTACTAACAGAATATTTTATATAACATTTTTCACAGAGTAGTGCTTCCAAGTGCTTTAACTTCATCCTCATTTCTTATATACAATATTTATTTTAAAAAGTTACTTTAATTAAAATAGTTTTGCTTAAAATATTATCAACATTTAAACACAAAATTATACTTGTAAATATATAACAATGCCATTTCCGGTGGAAAACAATCATTGCAAATATTATCCTAAAGGAGAATATGAAGCCTGTAATAAGCGTTGTTAAGGTGAATAATGCGCTCAACATAAATCAAATGATCAAGAAAGGCACAAAAGAGCCAGAAACCGTGCATAAGCTGTGGCGTTGGAATGCGAGGTAAATCTGATCTCTGTAGAAATTGCGGTGGTAACAATTATAGTTGCAGTTTTATACTATTAAAAGACGAGGTCTCCAGAACAAATATACAAAAAAAAAAACCGCCAACAATCGAAGATTTTTATACTGGTGATTTAAAATTTGAACACACATGTACATTACCAATAATGATCAATATCACAATCTCATTAAATTCCGTCTTGAAACAAGGAATGAGATATCAGAAAGAAAAAGAAATATTACTGTCTGATTCAAGGTTTTTAGCAGATTAGTCTGTGGCCAGTATAATAATAAACAACATAAAACCTATTTCTGTTATAAATGTCTACACGGTTTTTCGAAGCATTATAAACAGCCGCATGACAAATTACTGCAAGAGCACATGAAATATCGCGTCTTCGATCAGAGAACCAAATTGTCAAAGGAGACTGATAAAATACTCGCTTTTAAGAATTATAAAAAGAAATTTGTTATTCCGTTTTCAATCACATACGATTTTGAGTCAATTTTACAGCCAACCAACAACATTAGCAAAGTTTTCGCCTGATGATGCACTTGAGCGAACATGTGCCGGTAGCTGTAGCGTATAAGGTTAATTGCATAAGGGATCCAGCTTTATCAAAACCCGTTAAAATCTATCGCAGAAGAAATATTGGTGAAGAAGATCCTGTAGCCTGGCTATTAAAAAAACTTTTCATGGAAGCTTCAAAAATCATGAACAAGCTCAGTAAAGTAACGCCCATGATTACGCTTTTGGAACAACAAAAAAAAAAAACGAGTATGATACAGCAACGCATTTTCATATCTGTAAGCAACCATTTCCTCATCGTGATTTGGAAAGCCTTTCTATGGCTTTTAGAAAGATCCATGACCACTGTCATATTATTGGACGTTATCGTGGAGCTGCTCATGACAAATGTAACATCAAGTTCCACACCAATAACTTCATCCCCTGCGTCGCCCATATTCTCATAGGGTATTATGAAGCAATGCCGGTCAGTTGTATTGGCTGGTGTAACCCAGAATATTTCATCAATTATACACAAAATCTTAACAGAGATCTATCAAAAGCAAAATTTACATTTTATGTCGAATGCGATGTAGAAAACCCTACAAATATACGTGATTTACATAACGATTATCGGTTCCTGCCAGAAAAGATGATTATACCAGATTCTCTTCTATCAGCTAGACAATTACAAAATTGCATTGGAAAGCCATGTTCGATTGAAACACTTGTACCAAATCTGATTAACAAAGTGAATTATATCTGTCATTATCGAAATCTAAAACAAGCGTTTGATCGAGTTAAAAAGAATTAAAATTCACCGTGTGTTGATAAAACAATCACGCTGGATGTCAGATTATATTAAATTTAATAACGACAAGCGAACAAAAGCGACCACAGATTTCGAGGGTTTTTTTCCATGCTGATGAACAACTCGGTATTCAGCAAGTTTGAAGTTTTTTCCGTTATTATTAAGATGTGGTCACGGTCAAAAAACATAAATCTAATCTGGTTCTTAACAAGTCTATCTGCGTTGGCTTCACGGTATTAGAAACATCGAAGTGGCTGATGTATTATTTTCATTATAACTTCGTTAAGAAAATCTGGTCAAACTCGAATTTATTATTTACAAATGCAGATTCGTTGGTTTATGAGATTGTCGCTGATCAGGATATCTTCGATCATAAAAGTGAATTCGATCTATCGGATGTTCCACGAGATAATCAATTTCATGATCCGGTCAACAAAAAAAGTGATGGGTAAGATGACAGATGAGTTCTGTTTTAAGCCTGTAGCAGAGTTTATTGGACTAAAGTCAAAAATGTATGTTGTAAAGGGAGATGACGGCAAGGAGTGCAAAAACGCAAAAGGGGTTAAGAAATGTTGTAAAGACAAATATTACTTTTGATGACTACAGAAACGTGTTACTTAACAATGAGAAGCATTCCGCTGAACTGACCTCGCTTAGATCATATAAGCATTGTGTTAAAACGGATAAAGTTATCAAACAAGTTTTGACAAATTTTGATGACAAGCGTTAGTGTGATGATGGTATAAATACACTTGCACTAGGTCATTATAGAACAAAAGAGTATTAACAGAAAGCGTTAATTAATTCTGATTTATACTCGTTTTATCGCCATTTAATTTTTCTGCTACGATCGATTTATAGTAATATAGAAAAAGGCCGACGGACCCATTTTTCCCCATTCGATCTGTAGGAAAGGTCCTAGGATCATTTGCAAGCTTGTAAAAAAAAATGTTGCTTTAGAAATTCGATAAAATGTGTAAGATTCGTTTGGCGGTGACATTGAGTTTGTTACATGAGGGGTAAAATAAAAGTTAAGATAGAAGCTTTAGAACGGCAAATTAAAGCTTAGAAAAGCGAGTCAGATAGAGTGGGTATGAAGTTGGTTTCGAAACGACCCTTTTCTATACTACTACTACAGTGGTAGAATTAAGTTGCTGATTTTTACAAATTACATATCTAATGTATTGACCACAATGGTAGTAACGACGGATACAGATTATATATGCATCAGTGTTGATAAAGAATGACTTCTATGAAATATGATATACGGTTTCGTGACACAGACGATTACAAGAAAGATAACATCTGGAATACCATTAGCTAGCAAGAAAGTTGCTGGCTTGCTGAATTACGAGATGAATAGTTGTTAAAAAGGATCTAAAATTAGATAAATACAAAGAATGTTTATTTAGACAAACTATAAATAATTAACAAATGAATTGAATATATTATACCATCAAGAGATATACAATGTCGCGATGTAAAATATTGTTCTTTTGCAAGGTGATGATAAACGCTAATTAGTTAAAACGAAAACGCCAGTCTCTCGAAAATCAATTTCCTGCTATTTTATAATTCCAGCATCATCAGACGTCCATTTTTTTGGTCGTCTTGTAACTTTTCATTTATTTCATCCATATTATCTAACAACTAATCAGTTTTATATTAAGTTTTATCTTTTGAGCACATGACCATTATAAATCCATTTTCACGAAGATCTACAAGGAAAGAATCATTTGGTTTTATTAAATACATTGCGTAATGGCTCCCACTCAATTATAGCTTTTTCTAAGTTGCTTGTTTTCTTTATTACATTATGTAAATTCCCATAATCATCGGTAAGAAATAAAATATTATTTTCTCTGTATAAATAATTGTAACCATGCTGGAAGATCTACAAAACCATCGTGTGGCGAACCTTGCTCAAAGTACGTGAAACCGGGAATGAATACAAACGTCATACTAAGAAGTTGAACCATATTCACACGGGCTGCCGGAGGAAGCTGATGAGACTGGATTACAGGACTCTGACCCAGACAATGAGGTTCTCACAATGGTAAAAATTTCAAACAGGATTAACTAGATCTTGGGATGAATGTGTGTGTGTAAAGTTTTACGGCAATCATCAATTAAGACATATCAATAACAAACTTGTGCTAATGGATGGATATACATCTGTCTGTGCGGGTTGAGTCTCCTGCTCGGTCAATGTGGGTATGTGAGAAAGCTTGCCGGTAGCTTCTTGTGGGTCGGTGATTCTTTCCGGGGTTTTCCCTCCACCATTTTTACTGGCCACCATGTATAGCATATTTTTGTTGAAAAAATGGCATTAAAACCTATAACAACAAGCAGCAGGGAGGGCGATCCCTACAAAATTTTGCGACAAAATCGATTAAAGCCTCAGAATGCCAAATGGAGCCTTCCTACGAAATCTCATATTTTAACCAAAAAAAAAAATAAAGACCCCATTTTACAAATGGAGCCTTAGCGATTTTGTCGCAAATATGTTGTCATAACCGCCCTCAAAATTGCTGCCATCTACGTCGCAAATATGTTGTCATCTCGCCCTCCCTGCTGCTAAAGGATTTCAGGGTTAATACAAATGATTTAACCAAATATTTGATCAAGTCCAATACGATATCGTGACCGAGGGTCGTGCAAATTTATTGTTATAAATCCATATGGGACTGACTGAGCATGACTAAAGTAATTTTTAAATCCATTGAAGTCCATATCGGAACACCATGTCTGCCAAATATTTCGTAGCGTATGTGTATCAACGCCATTGAATACAGCAAGAATATTGCAGTTATCGCGAATCACTTTTGGAATTTGGTTGTATCGTTGAGTGACATATATCACATCAGTGTTTTTATGCCTACCTCGGGAAAATATTCTAGCAGGGTTCTTTTGATTATCTAACATTACATCATCGTACACTACAAGATTGTTTATGTCTCCATCCAGATCTTCTACGCTAGGCGCATCATTAATATCAGTAATAAAGTCAATTACACTTTCACCTTTAATTTCTGATGCATTTTCATTATAATCTTTTAGCACTTCATAGCACCGTTGATCATCTACGGATGGTGCAACTAAATATAATTTATCCCACTTCATAAATTGCATTATCAAATTAAGCAGCAATTGTGTTTTACCCGATCCAGATGGTCCGATTATAATGGCACGGACAGAATTCGGAAGCGCTGCGTGGTGCTTCACCGGTTCTCTTCTTTTAGTCGCTGAAAAATCAATTATATTCATAACGCTATATATAAATTATGGATTTATATTGTGTCAAATGTAAACAGCGTACTGATACAACTGATCAGACAACCATTACAACTAAAAACAATAGACTAGCGCTTACTGGTAAGTGTGTAACATGTGGTACAAAAAATTTAGATTTTTAAAAAAAAGCAACTCGGAGGTGATATTGCCGCAAAACTTGGAAAACTCCCCGGAACCCCATGGGCAAAATACCCCGGAGAAAAACATCTTCCAGGATATAGTTACTGTGGTCCCGGAACGAGATTAGATATCACACTTGATGATCAAAATCAGCCCCGGCCTGGTGAGTATCCGATAAATGCTATTGATAAAGCATGTCATGCTCATGATGTTGCATATAAAAGTAATAATTTGCAACAAAGATATCTCGCGGATGTAAAATTAATTCATGCGTTAAATGCTATTCCCGATAAATCCTTCAAAGAAAAATTGGCTTCATGGTTGGTCAAATCAGCTATGAAAGGCAAATTAGTGTTAGGTGCTGGTAATTAAAAACACTAGTGTTTTTATAGTATGGAATCTATTTATTATTCTCCGAAAGGATACTGGAGGGGTCAAGCAGCAATTAGTAAACTCGCTAACGCTGCAAAAGTGAAAAAGTCCACTGCGGAAGAGTGGTTATCCAAACAAGCTATATGGCAAATTTATCTACCATCGCCTAAACAAATTAATTATTCTCATTTTGATGTTACCGTACCCAATGAAGTTCATCAGGCTGATTTATTGTTTTTACCACATGACCATGGTTACAAATACGCGCTAACTGTAGTTGATATTGCGAGTCGATTTAAACAAGCAGAACCATTGAAAACAAAGTTAGCTTCTGAAGTCGCTTCTGCATTTGAAAGGATTTAATCGAACTCTTGCAGAACGGTTATTTGGATATCAAAATGCAAAAGAATTCATCCAAGAAAAACGATCTCGTGAATGGGTCCAAAGGTTACCGAGTGAAGTTGCAGCGTTAAATAACGAGATTACTCGAGCTATTAATATGAAACCAAATATTGCAACAAAAAATATATACCAGAAGAACCACAGCGGGTTAGCACTCAGCCACTTCTCAGTGATGTTACTGTGAGATATTTATACGAAACAGGAGAACTTGAAGATGGTAAAAGAAGAGCTACTGATCCTATATGGAGTGTTACTACGCATAAAATTTCAACTATAACGCGATCAACTGGTAGACCTCCAATCTACAGATTGGATTCAACTGCACCTCAGCGTGGTTTTACACGCGAACAACTACAAGTCATTCCGGACGATACTCAATTACCGCCATTTGCTCTTAACTAGCTCCGTTACGTCTATTACACTCAAGACAGGTCAACATCACATTGTTTCTGACATGACCAAGACTGTTATTTTTTCTGTCTACGGTGAATTGTCGAGGGTCTTTATCCGAATACTGCCAGTGCATTATACAATTGCAACTGGCGCAGTGATTATTCTGTTGCTCTTTTAATGCGATTATTACTTCAGCATCAATATCAAATTCTCGTTGTTTTTTTTTGTCCTGCTGTTTGTAACCAGAGAGTTTTTTTATTAATGATGCTAATATCAGTGTTATCATCGTTTGCATTAAGATTATCATCGAAAACAATCCTTCTTACTTGATTTATTCGTCGTACACTGGACACTGCGAGATAGACTAAATTTGACCATTCAATGCGATTATCAACTATCTAAACAATTGTATCCGTGATGGTCAATCCTTGTGACGAGTGTATTGTTGTTACATAACCAAGCGTCCATGGTGATTTATCAGCGCATAATGCATCTTCTACAGTATTGATATCAACTAGCACAATATCATTTAACACTAGAATCTGTTTCTCCGTCTGGCCTGGAATTTCAACTTCAATATTCTGCTTTCGTGTATCCAATGGTCTATAACACAACGGTACTGGAAACGTTGGGAATTTTTTCTTGTGTAGCTCAAACAACTTTTTCTGAAGTGCGTCTCTGGCTATCTTTCTACTTGCTACTACAAAATCATTTGGTCTCCATGTTTCCCAAAAATCATTCATAGGCGTTTCAGAAATTATTTCACGCACTACTTCACATTGAATTCTATCGGGTTGTAATCTAATTAGTTTTTTAAACTCACGTAACTGCTCATCGAGTGCTCTATAGTCAGTATCAATTTCTTCGTAATAATCAACAAATCCTTTTAACCAATTATGTGGACTTCTACCAACAAATGGTGGTGGTTGACCATGATCGCCGCACAATATAACTTTTGTATTATTTTGCAATAACCAATCAAGAAACATTTTTAATACATCTTCTGAAACAGTACATGCTTCATCCCAAATAATAACCGAAGGAAGAAATTTTTCACCCATTCGCTCAGGAGTCCAAGCATCGCCCTTGTATCGAAAAAAACTATGATACGTGCAAGCTTCAACTTTTCGTTGTTTTATCTATCTCGCTAGTCTTTGGGTTGGTGTGAGTACAATCATGGACGTTCTCTCTCGATATAATTCTATTACACGTGTTGTCTTTCCAGATCCACCACAACCGTTTAAATAAACTGTTTTATATCTACAAATTGGATCTGATATCGGTGGTGCTTTAGACATAGAAAATCCTTCGGATTTTTCACTGATAGAATTATCGTTTTTCAGGTAACTGCTTTTAATCTCAACGTCTGCTGATTCAGAATAATCGCATTGTATTTCACGTTTAATTCGCCATGTTCCCCAAGTCTCTTCGCTATTAGTAAATTTAGTTACCTCTTTGATATATTTTTTATCGACATACATTGAATCAATTGCAACTCTAACTGCTATACTAGGAAATCTATTTATCATTGCAAATAAATTGATAGATGAATAACCCAGCATAGAAGCCCTCAAATGTAGATATGCAGAGCTTTCTCCATCACTGTAAGTAACAATTCTACCTAACTTTGTTTTATTGGACAAGAAGGCTGTTTTACAATTTGCGTATCTATTTTTCTCTACTGCATCTTTAATAACGAAGTCGTATTCGGCATCATCTATAATCAATCTTGAGGATTGTCTTTTAAAGTTGAATTTTTTTCCACCTTGTGTAAATTTACAGATTATTCTTCGGCCGAGATCCTTTGCTTCACTATTTCGTTGATTAAATATTTTTTTGACCATTCAATGATGTACTCCTCGTCAGCATCAATATGTTTTCTAGACTTATCGATTATACTATCAAGACATTCTGGTTCTGGTAACCAGACATTGGTTTGTTTTTGATATGAGATAATCGCTTCGCTGACAATCAACGAAACTAACATTTTACAATCAATCATATATCGCAATAACACTATTGGTAACCATATCCTTTCAGTCATGTGTCTACCAATCCAAACATACCAACACGGATGAAGTCCTTCAGCGAATTCAAATGATACTACGCGAGCAAAACCGGTCAAATCAAAATCAGGCAGTGGTCCATTAATAGCAACGCGAGTCATTTCATGTGTGGGATGTCCAAACCGTTTAAAATACTCACCAGAGAATCCATATCCTAGAACACTTCCTGGATAACAGGCAACGATATCAACTGATATCATACTTTCACGATTGTACTTAACGTTCCATAGACCGCCATGATAATATTCCAAACAGCTGGATTGAACATCCTGTAAAAACTCTTTTCGTGTTGGTTTCCAATTATTTTTCTTTCTTGCAAAATGAGCTGCAACCGATGGAATTGTAAAACAATTTGTAAGTAACTGTTCGTAATCGTCGGATTTTCCATTATAAACGCTAGCGTTTTCACTGAGACTTATTGCTAGATTTTTCATCCTATTATGTAGACTTTCAGTACGATATAATTCACCGTTAGGTCTCACAAATTGATTGAATTGACATTCTTCATCTTCAAAACTATGAAGTAGCCATACTGATACAGGGTCGTTTTTACATAAACTAGCAATAGCATCGAATAATCTTTCTTCAGTGAGAATGCCATCCTTGGTGAATTCTCCTGGGATATACTTCACTGTTCTGTCTCGCGGGAATATTGTAACCGCGGATGTCCATGCGTGTTTGTTATGATCAATAATTTTGATTGGAGCTCCGTTTTTATTGTATTTCGATTCGTATAATACTTCGCCGGTTTTCGTTGAAACGTTTATCGGAAATCTCAGTGACTTTTCCAATCTAGCTATATCGGAAATAGTTGCTCCGTTCTCTTTCACTGTTAGCTCCCATTGATCTATTTTTTTTACGTCTTAGATCGGTTAATTTATTCCCACGGAGTGCATTTGTAAAGTGTTCTATGACACTTTGTGCCACACAATTGAATGGTTTTACCACTGACGTTGACTGTTTCATTGGTGCTAGTTTTCCGATGTCAGGTTTCTTATTTAACGGATACATCCCATAAACAATTGCTGTTTCAGAATACGCTTTTTCATAGTATGGTTTATCAATTCCAGTTAACAGCCCTGGTCTGAAATCACGGCTGTTGTCCTATATTTGAGAATTGGTTCAAACTTGTCTCTTATGACCCAATCGCCCGATTCTAAATTGATAATGAATTTCACTCTGAGAAAATACCTTTTATTGTCAAGTTGTGATAGTATCATAGCTGCTGTTTCATCATTCATTCTAGCATCAACAACACCATTGATTTTAAATGTTGACCAGGTGTATGATGCACCGTCCTGTTTAAACTCATTAACACAATCTCGTATTTTTCTAATCAGACTTCTATTATCTATTCTCTCTTTTGGTACGTCTTCGAGGGTTCTATCAAGATTGAATTTAATATTTTCCAAGGCTTGATTGCCGATAATCTCTTGAATTCTTCATTCATATAAATAAAGCAAACATTTAAATAGAAAATTTTGTTTATATATAATGAATCACTGCAAATGGCTTATGATTGGATCAGTAACCCCATGCAATAAATCGTGTAGAGGTGAATTCTGTGGACATCACTTATAGAAGGTCAGAAATAATTCGACAGGCCCGTCCCCATGCGTAAATTGCGGGGTGGGTGTGAGAGGAAAATCACAATTATGTATCAATTGTGGGGGTAAGCGGTTTAGAGAATTGAAACGTTATTATGATAAACGAATAAAAAACGCTATCATTGACCCTAACCATGACTCTGTCAAAGACAAAATCATACAAAACCCTCAAGACTACATTAATAAATTTATAAATAAAGCAAATGATGAATTAGACAAATAGTATTATTATATATAAATGGAGCAAGAATTCAGACCACATCGAATACTCGTTAATTATGAAATATCTGCTGATGGTGATGTTAGAAACCGCAGACTGAAAAAGTCAATTGGTTTTGTTAATAATCAAGGATTCTTGCAATTTACTGCTGGAAGAAAGCACTTTTACGTTCACAGAATTGTCTATGAAGCATTTAACGGATTGATTAAAGATGGTAATGTTATTGATCATATTGACTCTAATCCTTTAAACAACGCGATTTCCAATTAACAATGCATTTCCCAAAGAGAGAATACAAAAAGAGGAAAGACAGGGACTTGTAAGTCAGTTGGAAAGAAACCAGTACAGTCATTTGTTACAACGACGAATGAAAAAAGAATTTTTCAATCAATGAATGCTGCAGGAAAATATTTTGGAATATGTATTCCTTCAGTACAAAAAGTTGCTGAAGGGATTTATCAAACAGCTATCTCAAAGAAAAATGGACATAGAATAAAGTTTTCATACACATCAAATGACTCTCAATAATTACTATTAATGAAATATATTTTTTATTCTGCTAAAGCAGAATAATTTTTTTAGCAGAATATTTTTTTATTTTTTATTTTTTTCCGTATTTCCCCTCATTACTACTGATCGTCACGTGACTATCCTACTTTCGATATTGATAGAACAGTGTTCCCGATATGTAAATTCGTGCGAGATAAACGTAGAAAACACATGTGAAATTAGATTGAATTAATGATGTGTGATCTCATGTACGTATTTAATGGTTAACTCGGTAGTACGGACCTTGGTTTTGTGTTATTGTTCCTTGTTTCTAAAGACTGTATTGAGAACCCATTTATTTTGACTTAGAAAGGTTTATCTTCTTACAAGTGCTTCACAATTTTTTCTTTGTAACTACCAACAGTGAGGACCTGTACAGGGTAGACAATTTGACAGAGTTATGTATGGCCGTGAATCCAAATTATTATTACGGTTATTATAAAAATTAATGAAAAAACATAAAAATATTTATTATTATATAACAGCTGTATTCTTTAAAAAATGTTTTATTCAAGTATTTAGTTTCATTTAACACCATGAAATGTTATTTTTTAAGTATTTAGTGGTAACAATAACACACCTACACATTGACACTGCATTATTAGTCACATTATATATAATATGAGCCGTAAAAGTTTGGGGCTTTAAGCGAAGCCCAATATGCCAATCAAAACTCCCACGCCATTGACATGGTGTGTGGTTGATTTTTTTCAACTGCAACCATGGTTAATTTCTTGGGTTGCTTTTGATTAGTAGATTAAGTGTAGTAAGTCCGCCCCGTCGTTTCATGTTTGTATCGTCCTATACTGTCCCTATCATTCATTCATTGTAAATATTACAATACCTTCATTCATTGTAAATATTCATTCATTGTAAATATTACAATACCTTCATTCATTCATTGTAAATATTCATTCATTGTAAATATTCATTCATTGTAAATACCTTCATTCATTCATTGTAAATATTCATTCATTGTAAATACCTTCATTCATTCATTCATTGTAAATATTCATTCATTGTAAATACCCCATTTATTAAGTTAATTAAGTACATGTAACGTACTGTCTTCCCCCCCACAACATATCTTCCGGAAGACCTAATATAGCATTTGTTACGTTAGAGCTTACAATTGGGAGATCTATGTTTGTGGCCCTTGGGCTTATTTAATGCGAAGGCACTCAATGAGTTCCAAGAATGTGCTGTCCCCCGTCTGGGCCTCTTTGACGTCGTTTGGCGAGAAAGAGGTTTCCAAATGAGGCTTCATGTTATATGTTCAATGTTTGTAAAGAAATCGCTTGGATTTCACGTCTAATGCCCATATAACCCGCCCTTGAACTCGATTGGGAGGTTAGGGTATTGTATAAGTCTTTAATGTATGCCCTCCCTTGCCTCGGAACTCGAACGAGGAAGGGACAGGCATTGTATATGTTTTTTTTGTTGGGAATATGAATATCTTCGATAAAAATATTTTAAAGATAAGAAAATACATTATTAATAATATTCAATAAATGGAATTTCAAGATATTACATCTATCAAAACAGAAATATTAAATTTAAGAAATCAAGGAATCGTACTTTCTGAATTTTTAAATGAAGACAGACTTTTGAATGAATTTGAACAAATTGATATACAATTGAAACATGGAAGATATGTCCTACCTAAAATGTATTCACTGATAAAAAGAATACAAAAAGCGGTTAATGTTTCTTTGTATAACAATGATATTAATTTATTCATTCGGCTATTTAGTATAGGTGAAGCAATTAGAAAGAAACTCGGGGAACAGTACCAAGTTCGGTCAGAGATTGCTTTGAAAGTGAAATCTATAAGACGTTTGATTGATGAGTCTGGAAATGCAAGCATTGAAACCCACAATTGAAAAAAGGTTAGCATTTCCAATAATGACATCAGAAGCATTAACTACCATACTAGCCCGTGAGAGGTTAGCATTACTGAAAAAGTTTATACCAATTCGAGATGACGTGCGAGATAAACTACAACTTAGACAGCAAGCGCAGACTGACTTTTCTATTGGGAGCGAACAGCTTTTTGCCCCTGTAAATAAAGCCACTAAATATATGAAACTTGCAACAGAACGTGCTATATACGGCGACATCCCTAAAGAGGGAGCAGTACCTATTATTGATGTACTGGGAACGATTGTTACAGAGACTGAAAAAACTCAGGAGGGAATAAAAGAGCTTTCAAGTGAGTTACAAACTCAGCGAGAAATACAACAAATGGGTGATATTAATATTGATGATAACCCCGTTAAAGGTGCTAGTGAAATCACTAGTGATTCCGCTAAAAAAATTGTTCCTTTTAACGAGAAATTCACCAATGAAGCTATAGAAAAAAAATCAAACAATTTCAATTGCTGAAACCTGAAGAATATGTGTCATTTGGTGATTTCGCTGTAAAAAGTTATTATAACAGGGGGGATTTTTTTAAAAGACGAGTATAAAAAAAACATAATAAAACGAGATGACTGGGTGAATTGGATATATACAATTAATAAAAAAAAATCCCCGGTAATTTAAATAAGGATACATTGGAGTACAAATCTTTTAAATTGGGAATTGATATGTATGATTTACAACAACAACAACTAAAAGAACAACTAAAAGAACAACGAAAAGAACAACAACAACAACAACGAAAAGAACAACAACAACAAGGTCGAGGTCGAGGTCGAGGTCGAGGTAGAGGTCAACAAAACGTTTCCGAATCAGAAAGTTCTTCAGGAGAGGGTTATGGAAGTTCTCATCATGATTCTCACATATGTCCTAATAATATCATTAATGATATATCACGACTTGAGGTTCTTATGGGAGGTAAGCGAGCTGGGAATAACTCAGTCGAAATAACTAATGAAGCATTTGATATTTGCAGACGATTATTCCAAGGTGGGATAATTGATATTCATACGTATCGAGAACTCTTGGATGAGTTAATGGACGGAATTCCAGGGGAATTTAGTGGTTATTATAGCGATTGAAATTTCTGAAATGCCTGCATTTAGAAATTACAAAGTCATTTCAAATAAGATGATAGTACACTATAATCACGATAAACCAACAAACGTGTATGTGGTAAACTCATGATTGCCCGTTTATAGGGCATACTATGGAGACGGCCTTGGAAATACCATAGCGGGTTTATTCACAAGAATAGCACCAAAAGTAGCACCAGTTGCTAAACAATTAGCGATGAAAGCCATTGATGTTATTCGTAATAAGGGAATTAACGCTGTTGGAGATCTTGCAGGAACGGCCTTTTCTACCGCAAAGAATAGAATAACGTCATTGGTGAAATCTAGATTCGGACGAAAACCACCACAAATGGTTTCAACACCGCTACCTTCAACAACAATGATGCCTGCAAATGTCAGTAAAGTGATAAATAACGCAGTGGAACAAAAACTAGCATCATTAGCAATGACTTCACCAGATAGTAGTAATATTGCAAGTATGATAGCGGGAAGCGGTCTTGGAGGAAATAGTAAAAATTTTAGACAAAAAAGAAAATGATAGCATTATTACATTTAGAAAAACGATAGTGTTTTAGTATAAATGGCATTTAAAAAAAGTACAGATCCAGCGTTTGATATGGCAGCACCGGTAAATAAAGATGATTCTAAAATTAACTATCAGTATTATGCATATCCTGCAAGAGAGCCTAATCAACGGGGGGGGGAGAGTTGAACTTCAAGTTCAAGATACAAGTAGATACTTTTTGCCGTGTGAGGCGTTTATTGAAGTAGAAGAAGAGCTTGTAACAAATGTTGCAGCTGATACACCATATGGGAATGACCAAAATATCCGAGTTGGTTTTGTAAATAATGGCATTATGGCGCTATTTAACAGTGCAAGATATATCATTGATGGAAAAGAAATTGAATCAATAGAACAAGATGTTGATATTGCAACAACAATAATCGGACTTGCGAGATATTCTGATGATTATACAAGGTCGGCTGGTCCGTCTATGATGTTTGCTAAGGATACTTCTGATCATGCTGACCATATTCAGTTTATTAAAGTACGAACTGCGGTAGATACTGCAGAAGTTGATCAACAACTCGCAAATAATCTAGACCGTGAAGTTAGACCAGCCGCTGAATTCGACATTTGAAAAAGGGTCAATGGTAATTTCAATCTAGGATTTGCAACACGAAATGGAGCATTGAAAGGACAGCATCGACGGTTTTCATGTGCAATTCCGTTACATCTCATATTCGGATTTTGTAGAAATGTCAGAAAAGTCATCTATGGAGCAAAGCATACAGTCGTGTTAATGCGAAATGGGAATGACAATGATGCAATCTGGCGTGCTAATGGTGTTGATGATGGTAAAGTCAATTTAAATAAATTGGTTCTATGGATGTCCGTCTTGACTCCAACAGTTACAATAGAGCAACAATTACTATCTTTATGGACACAGGTGGAAAATCATTGCTAAGTTGGCTAACAACAACGACTGATACGAAGCAGGATAATGTAAATGGCACATTTACATGGCACTTAGCATCAAAACAAGGTGTTTCAGCTCCACGTCATATCTTTATAGCGTTACAGGATGCAAATCGAGTGGGTCGTCAATTATCTAGTCATATGATATTTGATAAATTAGGGGTAAGTGAAGTTTCGTTGAGAATAAACGGACAACAAGAGCCAGCAGAGATTGTACAGCTTAATTATGATAACAACGACGTAGCACGTGTATATCATAGAATATTGTCGTATATGGGTCGTGATCAAAATGTTGATACTGGTTTGCAAATATCGCAAATTGATTTTGAAAAACACTATCCGATTTATTACTTTTCATTGGAACATCTTGACATGATGAGACAATCTGTTGTTGATATATACTTCCAAGCTCGGGTACAACGCCCTGCTGGTATAGCTGATTATAGAGCAGTTGCTGTCATTCTCAGTGATAAATCAATGTTGTTAGATGGAATTGGCGGACGAATGAGACTTATTGATGCACCAGTAGAAAACATGTAATGTTTTCAAAAATCATTTGATTTTCCAAACATGTAGTTAGGATTTTCACAATAAGATCAATTAGAAGTGTAAATTACGTTGTAGAATAGAATGACATATAGTATTGTTAATGTCCAGTTGACTGATGGTCAGGTCAAGAAATTGAAATCAAAGTCGGCTAAAGAATGTGGAACTACAATAACGCTGAAACCCACTCAAATGTCCGGTGGTGCACATAAATTATCATTGACAGATCGTCAAACAAAACATTTCAATGATGCGCTAATGAACAAACGAGGAGTTCAAATTGATTTTTCGAAAGCAGCAATCGCCAGTATGATAAAATCAGGTGGTATATTCCCGCTGTTAGCTGCTATTCCAGCATTGATTTCAGCGGCTGCCCCAGCGGTTGCGAAGGCGGCAGCGTTAGGAGCCGTTGGTACTGCTGCAGGAATGGCCCTGAAAAAAGCTACTGGGAAAGGTTATAAAAAGGAAAGGGTCTAAGACTACCAGGAACCCCATACAATTGGTACAAGGGCACGGGCCTAATAATACCAGGAACGGCTTATTAGTGGAAAAATCCCTTGGATTTTCACCAATGTCTAATTTTGATTTAATTGATGCTGTAAAATCGTTATCAATAAAAAAAAACTTTAGAGGAGCTTTCATGAGAGATCAATTACCGTCAAAACCAATGAAAAATGAAACGGGTATTATCAATCTTGATAACAGCAGCGGAAAAGAAACTCATTGGGTCGCATATGCAATTGATCCACGTGGAGTTGTCTATTTTGATTCATATGGTTTAGCTCCACCAAAAGAATTTATGCGATATGTATCCACAATAACAAAATCATCTCCAATTTTTTATTCCACGCTACCAACACAACGGTTAAATGATCCACCGATATGCGGTCGTGAAGTATTAAACGTCCTTGCAGAGATATCTAGATTTCCAAGGAAACCACCACAAGTTGTTGTTAATGAATATACTAGCAGGCAATGGCAAAAACGCTAGCGTTTTCACCATCGTCAATGATTTCATAATTAGAAATGATTTAGAAAAACGTTAACGTTTTCGTATAATGATTGATATTTGGGAACGACCTTTATCAGAGTAAAAAAAAAAAACAAAACAGAAACTGATAGTAAATTCGCTGTCGAAAATGTAAAAAAAAATAATCGAAGATGAAATCGCCGAGACATTAAATTTGTCAAGTGTAGATCCTGGGGAAACAGTTGTATTTCAAGATCGGCAGGGCAAATTGAAATCTAGTAATGTTTCATTGGATGATGTCTTAATAAGAAGACATGACGTCGTTGAAGATACAATAGTGTTATATTCAAATGATGGAAAACTCAAACCAGGTGTACTTGTTTCTACAATCACAGATGCATTAAAAAATTTAGATGAAGAACTTGAAAAACATATAACAACGTATACTTCCCTTCGTAGAAATATCATCAATAAATTTTTTGGAACACCAGCGGTAACCTCCCCATCTCTCGCTGAAATTAAATCCAATTTTGATGAAATTAAAACTAATATTAAAAATATTAATGATGCTGGATTTAATATTATTAGAGATAGCATTAGTAATATTAAAAAATCTATCGAGGATATTACAAAGTTTAAAACAGACAATCTTCCGCTACTTGAAAAAATAAAGATTCCTCATGAGAGGAATGTCATAAATATGGTATACACAGTTCTCTCTGGATCATTAGATTGGGAACCTAAAAAGAATACAATAACTCTCACTGTGTCAAACAAGGGTATTTATCGATTAACAATAATGTCACTGAATCAGTTTAATATATCATCATCGACTTCATATGGATACAACAACGTGATTTCAACGACTATTGACGTGGGTGAATACAAACGGTTTACAATAACAAGCACTGATCCTAATTTAAATAAGACATCATTTGTATGGTACATGGAGTTTGTAGCTGATCTAAGTTAGAATTTTTAACAATTAGAAACCACTTGAGATTTTAAAATAATATGATTCCGTCATCACAATATCGCAATGATACCGTCAAAGAATTTTTAACGAAACTCAAAACACTCATTGATGAGTATGAAATAAAAATTAAAAAGTATCGCAGGAGAATTACCGCGATTGATGTTACAGTATACTCGGTATCTGGTATAATGGCCGGTGCTGGTATTATACTATCTTCAGTAACAATGGCAGCTCCGATTGCTGTCCCAATTGCTATTTCCGCGGTGACAACATTTGCTGGAATTGCAAATGCTATTACTAAAAAAATATCATCGTGTTCTCAAGAAAAACTTAACGACTATATAGTAAAACATCAAGCAGTATCTAACGGTTACTCACAATTATCCTCGTTGATGTCATCATCGATTGATGATACGATAATTACCGAAGACGAATTCTCCGCGATGATACGTATTTATGATACTACGATTAAAAACGCTAGCGTTTTTTCAGCTATTGCAAAATTAGACATTGTAAATAATAATAATAATGTCGCAAGAGATTCAACTACTTCAGCGGATAGCAGAAAATATCACTCCGCGGAAAACAAGCATGATATCAATATCGTCAACAAACCCTAAATTCAGTGTGAATTTTCCTTCCCCTGTTTCAATAAAAGAAATCGCGTTGGCAAAATTACGAGTGTATCATAGTTGGCCTAGTTGGCCTAATATCAGATCGGTTCCATTTGGTGGTCAGAGACCTAATAATTCTCTGGTATTTGCATATAGAAATAAAAAAGATGACACTCCAGATTGGAACGTTGTTTCAATACCAACTGGGTCCTATCAAATTGAGCAAATTAATAATGAATTACAACGTAGAATAAAATCCATTACTAGAAGAGAATCAAAAATTGCGATAACAGTTCATAAACCAACACTATCATCTACAATTGAAATAGGCTCCCCCTGGGTATGTTGTAGATATTTATAACAGTTCAATAAGAACAGTATTAGGATGGCCCGAAGATCCACCTAGAAATGCTGGTAATTCCAAACCCGAGCCTGTAAAATCTGATTACGTCACTGATGAAATAGGACCTGAAAATCCATCAAAAACTTATAAAAATTCGAGGATATAAACTTCACAAAAAGATATCGATATAAGGATCAATATGGTGAGGATGCATGGATAATTCCACTTTTTAATGATTATATTATACGAGAGGACGAAATTTTGGAAACGCATGATACAAGTCCAACATTCGTAGATATTAAAAATCACATCCTTGATAGAATGAATAATGATTTTTTTTGTTGTTATTACCCTCGTTAAGATCTGGCCTTCTTACACAAGCTGAGTTTACTAGTGTAGTCGCTGCGGGTAATAAAATCATCGATGACATGGAAATATTTAATTCGAGGATTACTAATCTTGTTACTGATGAAAATAACCCGATTTCAAAAACTAGTTCAGCCCAAGATTATAAAAAAATATAAATGAAAATCCAAATTATAAATTACCAGGATATAACATTCCCGAGTTAAAGAAAAAACTCAGAACTGCCATCGACGAAGGATTTAATAAAATTTATCAATCATGGAAAGATAGCCAGCCAAATCCTATTATCCTCACTCATAATAATTCTCCCGACGGCGACGGTAGACATATCGCACCGAACAATTTCATCGGTGATCGCGCTTAATTTAACGTGTGATGTAATCGAAGGAAGTTATCAAATTAATATGGAACAATCAAATCAAGCCCGACAAGGTTACATTCTTTATTCATTTGCGCCAGCAGCCCCTCCAGGATTTTTAATTGTTGAAAATCCGACTAATCCAGTCTATATGCAATGTCAAAATGATTTGCTAACTAGAATTAATTTTACACTCACCGATCAGTCAAATAATTTAATTGATTTACGTGGTGAAGTATTATCGATTAGTCTGTTTGTGAAAAGCTAACCAATATTTGGTTAAATAATTTGTATTAACCAGCAGCAGGGAGGGCGAGATGACAACATATTTGCGACGTAGATGGCAGCAATTTTGAGGGTGGTTATGACAACATATTTACGACAAAATCGCTATGGCTCCATTTGTAAAATGGGGTCTTAATTTTTTTTTTGGTTAAAATATGAGATTTCATAGGAAGGCTCCATTTGGCATTCTGAGGCTTTAATCGATTTTGTCGCAAAATTTTGTAGGGTTCGCCCTCCCTGCTGCTCAACAAGTACAACAACCATCCCATGAGCTGTTCTGATCTATGACAAGTAGAGACACTATCTGCATCTTGATTGTTCATACCTACTTACAAGCTGATTAAAATACATCCATAAAAGTGGTAGCATGTCCAGCCAATCTGATGCAAGAGAAATTAATAAATATGGTTGAATTAAGTTCATAATTGTACCTATCAAATGTCTTCGTAAAATAAATCCACTTGCCAAGTTTGATAAAAATCAGATCAGAAATATGACCTCTCAAAAAGCTCAGCCAATCAGACGAAAATTACCCTGATATAGCAAGATGTATGGATGTAGGGTTTTTTGTATATCTATTTTATAAGGGGTTGCTACTGAAGTAATGTTTTGCTGTAAGCTTTATATCATATGGGGTTCCTACAGAAGTAGGGTTTAGCTATATGCATTATACCATTAGGGGTTATTACAGAGCTTTGATATGATGACTGCAGTCATTGTTCACAACGTTATGACATCAATATTATTAAACACATAAAATTCTATAAACAGAAAATCTGAACCATAGAATCATCATCAAAATGTCCCTATCCTAAACAATGTAGGCTTTTTGCAATAAGAAATGAAATGATCATTGCAATTTTTGAAATAAAATAAAGATCTAGCACAGAGCCTCTATACATGAATTACTTTTTTATGTGATCTGAATGCTTTGAGCTAGTGATAAAGGCCCATGTTGATTACTTATGGCCTACTGCAGAACAAGTAGCTCATTTACTGCATCTCTATACTGCATTCTATAATTGTCAGTTAAAAAGAAATACAAACAACCACAATTTATAAAATAATTTATTTTGTTGAAATATACTTTTTGTTCACAATATCTATTTACAAATAAATATGAATTCAAATGCACCTGATGTGAACAGCAGCATAAACACATTCAGATGCTTAAGTTTGTATCTAAGAAATGAGGTGACAAAGGGCCTTCCTGCAGAACAACTCTGCTGAAATGTAATTATGGTGACAAACAATTCTTCAACCACACAATATACATGTCACAGTGCAAAATCTTGTTAATAAAACACAATAAAACATGAATATTTATTTATTTTAAGTATAGTAGTCAGAAAAGAAAATGAAACTTGTTTCATAAATAAACTGTTTATGGAAAGATGACTTTGCACAGAATGTAGTTACATATAGTCCCATGGGATTAGGGTGAATAGACATAACACAAGATAGAGGTGAGATGGCAGTGATCCATTAAGGAGAGCCCTTTAGACCACTTGGCCACTTGGGGCCCCTCTGTGGGGTATCAGTCAGTCCTTCTAAGCTATTTTGTGTTAATACTTAACAGTATGTCAAAGTAAACTTGTTTTGATCCATGACACATTTTCATTCCAAGACATGCTCACATTGTAACTTTGGTGGGAAAACATGAAAAGTTTTGGAACCTTAACAAAACAATTAACACTAACAATATTCAAATCACTGGACACAATTCTGGAACTATGTCAAATAAACCCCACTAGTAGGCTGTGTTTGTCCAGTTGCAATGTAAAACACACCTCTAACACAAAAGGGTAAATATACTGCAAGTGCTGTGTAAATAGTTTTATTTAAACAAAACTTACAACCTTGAAAGAATGAGCTGATAGATGTAAGAAGGGAATGGCAAAGTAAATCCTACATACCACTGGCCTATAGAAGTGGGGATATAGTAAAGAATAAATTACACCTGTTTAAAGTTCTTATGCCAGACAATTAATTTTCTCCATGTAAAAGGTATGCAAAATACAGTACTTCCTCACTATAATACACCTCATTATAACATGGTTTCTTTATAATGCATGCATGTTCATGTGGTAGTAGAATAATCAATATCCTGAACTTCATGATAAGGCAAGCTCATTATAAGACAGTATACTTGCTCTATGCCTTCCATGCTTCCATTGACAGTATTATAATGAAGGAGTATTGTATTTCTGTCCATATATATCACAGATTGCTTGTAACAAACAATTTAACAAGGATTTTATAAAAAAACATAAACAAAATATAAAAAATAAATCTGATGTGTAGTTTGACATTAATCCTATATCAATTTTATGTAAATCTCCATGCAGGTCATTCTTGTAATAATTAAAATAGAAAACAAGATGTAACTTGTGTTTTTCAAATCTTCAAAATTATAGAAAATAAGAAAAAGAGACTCTTTCACTTTAATGCATTTCAATGATCGAAAACAGGGACAATTCATTTTGAGGCATGTAGTTTTTTTGCTTTTAACCTGCATTTTTAATAAATTATGCTGCTATACTGTGCTCAGGAAACCAAAGATAAGTGCTGTTCTTAGAGAAAGACAGAAGCAGTCAACCTTGACTGGACTGTGCATGTACTGAACCCTGATCCTTGGATTAGGAGTTGGACACTCTACTTATGTGATACTGCTTCTCACTTGAGGTACATAAACTTGTCTTTTTGAATCACTCATGCATGAATTAAATTGTGAAACAAACTCAAAAGTTTGGATTTAAATCTACTAGAAGTCTATTTAAGATAGAAAGCTACTAAACATTTTATATTCAGAAATTTTTAATACTGACCATTTATACTCATGTATAAGATGGATTTAACTACAAACTGCATAGACCTTGATTTTAATACATCACAACATCTGGTTCTTTTGGTGCATAAGGATCTAAATTATTTGCAGTTAGACTGGACTTATTTAAATGAGTTTAAATTGTAATTAGGTTAAAGACTGAGTCATAGCATGCTATAGATATATAGTGAGGGTGGGGGCTCTCAACTTGTTTTACCACTTTACATATCATTCTAATACGATCCTCTTGATCGGATTTTATCAAGACTCAATGGGATTATGTACCAATGTAAATCTTCTTGACATTTTTTATCTTTATTTTATAGATTTTTAAATATTTTGCTGGGATATTTTGAAGGATATTTGTTTTAAAAGAATGAGAAAACTAACATCTTACTGTGATAAAATAAACCAGACATAACTTGTCATGCAGGATATGAAACAAAATATACTGAATGCAAAAGTCAAAATTTCTTAATTGTGGTAGGTACACATGACCCTGATTAAAGTAAAAATAAACCAAATCTGAAAATAAACTGGCAAACTGCCTCCATAGGAATTGGATAGTGAATACTTTTGTGTCTAATCAATAAATTAGTCTCAAGCAGTCTCACTTTATACAATTGTACGTCTGACTTGCCTAATCAAAGTCATGTTCAATATTGGTTAATACTTAACTTTATAGCAACCGTAACACAGGGCAATGTTGCTTCAAAATGCACCATTATTTATGAGGTAAATATCAAATGAATTAACTGAACTTCTAGGGTCGAAAAACAGTGAAATACAGTATTATACTTGCTCACAAGTTCAGTCAACAAAAAACTGTGACACCATGACAATGCATGACTTTCCCTATTTATCCTGAAAGTGGTGTGACACCAATGACAATGCATGACTTTCCCTATTTATCCTGAAAGTGGTGTGACACCATGACAATGCATGACTTTCCCTATTTATCCTGAAAGTAGTGTGACACCAAGACAATGCATGACTTTCCCTATTTATCCTGAAAGTGTGTGACACCATGACAATGCACGACTTTCCCTATTTATCCTGAAAGTGGTGTGACACCCTGACAATGCATGACTTTCACTATTTATCCTGAAAGTGGAGGAACTTTAGCTGATGCAATCCTCCCCATGACTGAATTCCTTTCCAATCAGGACATCTCTGAAAGGTGTCAGGCATGGAGGCATTTATCCTAACATTGATGGAACAGAGGTTGAGCAATGTAACAGGTCCACCACTGTACCGAGTTGACTGCTGAGCTGTAAAAAAATTCTTGGCTAAATAATGTTTTGTTTGATGGATTCTCCTACAAACAAGTTATACTTTCAATGCATTTGGTAGAAAGATGCCAAGTTAACATGTTAAGAGTTCCATATCAATGGACAAAATGGGGAGATATGATGAGGTTCAACCGCTCTACAATGAAAATCTTCTCTGAACTGCCAGTGAGGGAAGTAAGGCATGTCATGACTACTGCTGCATTTTGGGATATTTGATTGGGGTCAATGCTTTTCTTACTGTTTGCCTTGACTTGTGAATACATAATTCGCTTAGTGGTCTCCTTGGTATTTTTGGTGAATAAGGATAAAAAGAATAAAATGTCGGTAACTTATTTTACAGAAATCTAATAACACAATGCATTGCTTCAGCTGATTCGTACACAAAGCCTGCTATAGTAAAAGTTCTTTTAGACTTAATTAGCTTTTCTTTTATAGTGTGACAAAATACATATCAGCATCATCCAGGGCAAACAAAATATGAAAAGACTGTTCAGGAAAGAACAGATTAGATGAAGATAAATTTCTTTTCACTAAATTTCACACAATGCAAATAGATCTATATTATCATAAACCTACTACTTAGTGTTTGCTGATTTTGTATCAGGAATATTTTACAAAGTAAAAATACAAGTGGTAAAAGATCTGCAAAATTTAAAAAAAAAACAAAGTAGTTAAACACATGTAAACTACAAAAATTAATTACAATGCTCTGGGAAACAACAAATTAATTAGATCCAATTAACAGCAGTTTCACAATGGGAAACTAAAAAATTAATTATCCTTAACTAACAGTAGTTTTATATTAGGAAACTACAAACATAATTAGCATCAGTTAATAGTTTTACATTGGGAACTACACAATTAATTAACCTCAATAACAACAGTTTTTCACTGGGAGACTACAAAATTAACATGTCTAAATTAACAGTTTGAAACTGGGCAAAAAAAAAATTCATTAACCTGAATTAATAGCAGTTTTATAATTTGAAACCACAAAATTAATAAGCCTGAATGAATAGTAGTCTGACATTGGGAAACTACAAAATTAATTATCCCAAATTAACACTAGTTTAGACTGGAAAACTACAAAATTAATTTGCCTGAATTAACACTAGTTTAGAATGGGAAACTACAAAATTAATTAGCCTGAACTAACAGTTCAGATTGGGAAACTACAAAATTAATTTGCCTGAATTAACACTAGTTTGGAATGGGGAAACTACAAAATTAATTATCCTGAAATTAAAACTAGTTTAGACTAAGAAACTACAAAGGTAATTTGCCTGAATTAACACTAGTTTAGAGTGGGAAATTACATAATTAATTTGCCTGAATTAACACTAGTTTAGAATGTAAAACTAAAAAATTAATTTGCTTGAATTAACAATAGTTCAGACTGGGAAACTACAGAATTAATTAGCCTGAAAATTAATACTAGTTAGAATGAGAAATAACAAAATTAAGTAGCCTCAATTAACAGTACTTTGATGCTTGGAAACAACAAAGTGGAGTAACCTCAAGTAGTTCTACAACATTCATGAAGAACTTTAGGCAATATTTAGTTATTTTCATGAGGTTTTTTTTTTTTTTCAAAAACACAAAAATTGTTTTAATTAGAAGTAGTGCTGATATATTCTGACAACCATGATTTTTGATTACACCTCTGTACTAAATTCTTTAGTCTGTTTTTGCAAAATTGAAACGTAAAAGCTTGATTAAATCTCTTTTTCAATAACAAGTTGTATGGTACAAAAGATAAATAAAATGTACATGAGGATGAATATGGACAGAAGGAAACATGAAAGAAACATTCTCAATACATTCTCAATGAGTAAATATTTACTCATACATAAAAATGTACACTTTACAATAATAATCTCAAATAAATGCTGAATTAGGTAATATATTTTCTAAAATATGTGAAACACACAATACAGCAAATGTATGTGAGCACCAAAAGAAAATTTCTTAGAGTTCCACAGAATCTTGTTTTTCACCCACATCCATAAGATTGTTAATATTAAACCTGCATCCAACTTTTGTCTACTTTCACACAAGTCTTAAACAATGTTGATCGTAAAGTTTAAGTTGGTGAGACAGGAACTCCTCACATCTCAGTGTATAACCTTTAAGACTATAGTAATATTACCTCAGGTTTCAGTTGAATACAGTAACAAATGTTTATGTCATGCAACTTTTAAAATAATTTACTACAACACATAAAAAATGTTTTCCACTTAAATAAGTGAGACAGGAAGTTCTATAATTTCAGTGTAGAAACTTCAGACCTATTGTCATAGTACATGTGTCAGTTAAATGCAGCAAGAAATGTAAAAGATACATGACAAACTGTCAAATGTTTGACACAAAAATTTGAAAGTGTTGACCATGAAGCTTAAGCAAGTGAAATAGGCAAAACAGGAACTTCTAGAATAATTCTACATAAACTTCAGACTTATATTTATATTATAAATTTTCATCTGAATGCAGCAACTAAAATAAAAGCCACATTGACTCTGAAAACTTGAATGCATGTACTTTTATTATCTTGCCACTCCTATGAATGATAGACAAAAATATCATCTATTTGCGATTCCTGTAATAAAACATGATGTCCATGGTCTGCATGTGCTATATTCCCAATCCAAAAAAGGGTAAAATAAAATAATACTGAAATAAACTGAAAGCAAAAAACATCTAGCATGTGAAAGGATGTATGGACAGGGTCCACTATCCCTTTAAAAGATCTAGTAAAGATGTAAAAATATGACTTAGCATAATTGAAGCTCTCCCTACAAAACTGAACAATGGTATAAATAATGAAAAACATAAATTTCTATATCCATTCTGATATTTAAATGCTTAACAACAAATGCTCCCTGCCCTCCCCCTTCCGTCACCAAAGCACCTTATAGTTGCCTTGATTAGTGTTAATAAATGATTGTGGATTGAAATTTACGTAATGGAAAATACTCCTCTTTATGATATTCATCTTTTATGTTACAAAAATATACTGCTGTAAGTAACTGATGAAAACGTATCGTATAATACATCAATATCTATTTCATTGTTACCATATACAGTCGAATATAAACTGAATTCAATCGAGAAAACAACCCCCAGAGAATCTGATACACTCGATCATTATGCAATGGCAGATCTGGATTTATGTCACTTGTACTCCAAGCAAATTGTACAGTCAGGCTTATAATGAGTGCATATGGAGCAAAAAATGTTTAAACTAATTAAACAATTCTCACTGAAAATGATATAAGAAACAAATTATGAGTTCATATTGTCCTATTTCCTAACCACACTTTTACACACTAATGATAAAATTAAAAAAGCAGGTTCAGGAACCAAATCAGACACAGTAAATTTAAACAAGAAGACAAATTAGACATGATTTTTGGTCACCTAGCTTATTTAACTTAATATGCACAATCTATTGCTCATACGCTTTGATTTTAAAAGAGAATAAACAAAATGGATTAAAAAAATATGGTTCAAGAATGGTAATAACCCCAATTAGATGCAGGATCAGCAATTTTAATCGGCATCAATCTCATTAAAGAAAAGAAATTTCAAACTCCTATTTAAGGAAGCATATATTATTAAGTTTGAAAAAATAGGATCCCATATTTTGATGCTCATATTATATGCTCAGTCAATTAGATGCAAGATGACTTCATTAACTCATTAACCCCTTGCTCCGCGTTTACGGGGCAAGAGGTGGTAGCCTACTTCTGAGCTCTGTAGCGTTAAGGTCATGTATGACACAATAAAGTCGGTGGTATTATAGAAAGGTAGACAGATGCAGCTTTATGATGATACCAAATAATATGGATGTTCTAGCTGCACTACAAATCACAGAGAGATAAACTTCACTTTTTGGACCAGAGTTTTTCCTGCTGAAATTCGCCCGAGGTCGTGATCAAGTTTTGTGTCCGAATTTTTGACTTTTTAGCCTCAGATCTAAGACAGACCAGTTTGAAATGCATGCAGACATGTGAACCTTTGAAAAAAATAGGATAAGATGGGCATTTAGAATGAAAAGTGTTCTCGACATGAAAATGATGGGTCTGTTAAGCAAAAAAAAGACAGAAAAAGAAGTCCAGTTTTTACCCTTCTGCTCATGCTCAGGTGAAAGAGCCAATGAAAATCAATGTTTCTAACACAAATATGCATTAAGTTAACTCAAAATTTCTTCCAAGTCGATGTATTATAATGTATTCAGAAATATCTCCTAAAATCGATTTCCTACTCACATTTCAGGCGAAAACGAAAAACACCTCCAGAGGTTAATGGGTTAAACAGTGCATTTTGGTGATGTCACCAAATCTGAATATTTCTTGCGTATTTGATCGCTTATACATTGATATTCAACATAAGTTACAAATTTAGCCATTTTTTGACAATTTGTAAAAATTTCCAAAATTCTTGTTTAATAAATAATACTGAACTCATTTCCGAACACATCTGAGATCATGATGAGATACACATACATTCCTAATTGGATTTTAATAAAATCTCCAGAGTGGTAACAAGGTCAATTAATAATATGCAAAATTGCTCATTATCTAGCACATCCAGGAGCTTAATGATATAAACTTGCACTTGTCTGGTCAAAGTTGATCCAAAATGTGGCTTTCAATATGCCAATCATATGCACCTTGTTGCATGAAACTCATTTTCAAACTTACCTGATACCTTAATGATATAAGCAAACATTCCAACTTTGATGAAAGTTGTACTAGGTGTAAGGCTTTCAATATTTTACCAGGTGTAAGGCCTTCAAAGTGGTAACAGGCACAGTAAATCAGATTCAAGATCCCGTAATTAATATGCATGGATTTTACTCATTATCAAACCCAACTATGATCTTAATGATAAAAACATGTGTTCCAAGCCTGATCAAAATTAGATCAGAAAATGCCCCCCCCCTCCAGATTGGAAACAAGGCCAGCCGATCAGAATCAAGATCAGATTATTAATATTATGCATGGATCATTCTTAATTATCAAACTCAAATGAGACTAAGATAATATAAACACATATTTTAAGTTGGTCTGAAATCAAATCAGACATATGGTCTCCAGACTGGTTGTTGTTGTTGTTGTTGTAGGTTTTAATGCCATTTTTCAGCACAAGATAGGCTATACATGGCAGCCAGTATTAATGGTGGAGAAAGAACCCAGAAAACCCCAGAAAGAACCACCAACCCACGAGAAGCTACCATCAAGCTTTCTCACATACTCACATTGGTCAAATCTGAGACTCAAACAATCACAGGAGTTTCAAACTGGTAACAAGCAATTGTTAATGGATGGACGCATGACATATCATGGGCATTTCATGATGGCCAGGTGAACAAAAAAATGTAATGATGATCAATTTTCATCAATAGATTAAATTTGTCCTAAAATTATTTCAGTAGTGAACTTAGTCTGCCATCGACAAACAGTTTCTTTCTCTCTAGAAGGCTCATACATTTTTGCCCAGAGTGTCACTGCAAATTGATCATGAACTTCATTCTACTTAGACATTTAAAGAATTGTATTAAAAAAAGTGATAATGAACATTCATAAATATTAGGAAAGTATTTCCAACATCAAAATAATGACTTGAATGCTTCAATGGGTTGACATGCCATTAAAGTCTACACATACATGCATACACACCATAAATACCTGGTTATAAGTTGAGTCCAACTTCAAACAACAAAGATCCTTAACAACCATATCATAATGTACCTGGAGATCTAGATCTATGTTGTTTGTTCTACTGATTCAAACAAACTGCACAGATCCAGACCTGCTGGTACAGTATGCAACATTAGATCTGGGTCTGTGCATTTTGCAGTTGGACTCATAAACGAGTATATACACACATATCCTTTTTTACTTGGTCTGGACATATCAGAGCTAACCAACAAGACTTGGTAATGTAGTACTGTATCTACCCATGTATCAAACTCCTTTACCTGTGAAACATAGACCCAGATATGGCACTGAATGATGAGCCGGGAGAGAAAATTATGCATTATTAGCTTCAAATTAAAAGTAGAGTGAACAACACAATCATTCATCCTGTCAAATTGTACAAAGGCAGATTTGTGCGTATGATGTGCAATAAGACACATGTCATAGCAACAAATAGGATAGCTCCTCAAAAACGTTTTCTCCTGCTGATGTTATCATTTTAAATTCTGAATTGGCAAAATTGTTTAAATATAAGACTCGAAGAAAGTTTAAATTTTCTGTAAAATATACCCTCTACTATGTAACTGCAATCCTGAACAATCTTAAAAGGTTTTTTATTTTCATTATACCAGAATTTTCATTTTAAGTTTAACTAGAAATGTAACCAAATGCCGCAACAATAATGATAATATGGTGCCAATTTAATAACATTAAAGGTCACCGGCCACATAAATTGTACAAATGTGTGATATTATAGTCATAAACAAAATGCATTTGTTATGCATACACCATACAAATGCTTAATTAGACTTAAAAATACACTTTTGTAAATAAAAAAAAAATTATTCGGCAATCTTCTTAAACAATCGGTAAATTCCATGTGCCATATATGGATATGATGGACATTTATCACTTTTATTAAACCTAGCCATTCAAGTGATTAATTTCTGAGCGTAAATGTCTATGTGATATATCTTCTGATTCTTCTTTTGTACAGCAAATATAATGAAAATAAAAGGAAAGAAACTGTCCTTGCATTGCTATAATTTATTCCTTTAATTTTTCATGACGCAAAATTACAGAAAAAAATATACCCATGAACTGTGTATGTAGTGGATGCCGGTCTGCGTATGCTTCCTTACTGTAGTCTGAATGTTTATGTTAAATATTAAAATAACACCTTATTGCTTGAAAGAACCATCCATTCACACATGATGTTACAAGGTGCAAACTGACAAAGATTGTATTGTATCCAGGTTAACTATACAAGGTATCTCTAAAAAAAAAATCATTATTTTAAAAATACATCCACTGTGAGTGCAAATGATAATCTTTTTTTGCTCTGCAAACATGAATTATGATCAGATCTGAGAACAAATATAAGCCAGGATGATGGATAAGCACAACTTGGATCGAGCAATAAACTCTGTCCTCAAACTTCCGACAGGACATCAAATACAAAGGTCATTTTATTACAAACCAAGTGACCTGAACACTGACCTTGGTATCTTTTAAGTGTGCCAATTTTTCTTATAAAGTTGGTCAACATAAAGAAGTCAAGTTTAATTCCTTTGGATTCTTTTAATTGTGCTGATTTTCTTTTTCAGGAATTTTTAAAATAAATTGAAATAATAGAAGTTTTGAAAGCAACACAATCTATTGCGTCATACACACATAATGATATAAGGCTGCACAGTAAATTAATTTTCCGTAGTTTTATCTAAATGTTTTCTATCCATGGTTGATAATGTTTTAATTTTCGACAACTAGAAGCTTGTACTTTGGCTTGTGGGGATAAATGTACATCATTTCCGGGTGGCATCCTCTATAGGTGGGAAATCATAGCTAATGGGTAGTAACTGCATTGTATATGTCTTTATCGAGTAATTAAATTATTTCTTCTTTACACTTGATAATTTTTTGTTGTTCTTTTTGTGCAACTATAACTACTTTTAATCATGTCATGGAAATCTGATGTAAACAGAAAAATGTTGGAGTGTGGCCGGTGACCTTTAATTCCATTATGGTGTAACTGTGGAACAAAGTTCCAAGTTAAACAGGGGCCGCAACTCCCTAAAATTGGACATAAAACATTAAAAGTAAATTTGAACCATGTGTTGTTAACATAAATCCTTGTATCAAATTTAGTTTTGATCCATGAAGACCTTCAAAAGTTACAGAGTGGAAAATGATGAGCAGTTGCAAATTAAACTAGGAACCATGCTGGGAAAAAAGGTGAAAATTGCTTGACCTTAGTTTGTTTTTATTGAAGTAAGATACTAAATCTGATCTGAGTCCATTAAGTTTTGCAAAAGTTCTTGAGTGAGACCAAAACTGTAAAGCCAAGTGTGTGGGACCAAAACTGTAGAGTAAAGTGAGTGGGACCAAAACTGTAGAGCCAAGTGAGTGGGACCAAAACTGTAAAGCCAAGTGTGTGGGACCAAAACTGTAAAGCCAAGTGTGTGGGACCAAAACTGTAGAGTAAAGTGAGTGGGACCAAAACTGTAGAGTAAAGTGAGTGGGACCAAAACTGTAGAGCCAAGTGAGTGGGACCAAAACTGTAAAGCCAAGTGTGTGGGACCAAAACTGTAAAGCCAAGTTACTTAAATTTTGCTGAAAAATGGTGATAACTGAACCTGAGCTAGGTCTTCCTAAAGTAAAGCCTCATACCAAAATCAACTTTAAATCCATAAAATTCTTACGTAGAAATGGAATTGAAGGCAAAGTTGCAAATCAAACATCAGCCAAAGTTCTGTTAAAGTTTGGTGGAAAAGGGTTAAAATAAAACTTGACTTAGGTCTGTCTACCGTCAAGCCTAATAACAAATTTCATACTGATCCATTTAGACCTTCAAAAGTTCTTGAAACAGAAGAAAACAATTGCTATGAATGTGATTTGACAAGGCATAGCATACATACTCACAAGACAAGTCAAATTGCAAACAGCACAGACCCTGATCTGCAGGGTCATAAAAACATTAAAAAATATTATTTTCTATAATTATTACTATGTTAAATGTCACTGATTTCAGGTGATGTAACTTGATAATGATCTGTGTTCTGTGTTCTTTGTTCTACTGATTAATCCTAACAACAGTATAGATCCAATTCTGTTGGGGCCTTATGTGACAGCAGATCTAGGTCAATGCAGTCTGTAGTTGGATCAAACTTACATGCAAGTAAATTTGTAAGGAGGATAATATGGGGTGGGATGGATAGATGCATATGACAGGGTCATAAAAACATTCATACCTTTTATATTCATTTGTAGGTCATAGTCCACTGATATATTTTAAAAAATGTTAGAAATTATAGCTGGCATAAAGGTAAAAATATTCACATAATTTGGCTAAATATGTGTGGAAAAAATTCTGATATCATGACGGGGGAGAAACTTACAAAATGAAAATGCTAAATATTAATGAACAAACTTAAGTTTTCACTAAACCTGACAAATGGTAATTGTGAATTATGAAGTTACAACACTAAAAATGAATAACAAAGATGAAAGTAGGTTAAAAATATATATCAGACTGACCAATTTGTAGACAAGGGTATTAAGTTTTCTCACTTTTGCACAAACCTGGTCAAATGCATATCAGCAGAAGTTGGCAACCATATACCCCAGTGTACCTCTACCACAGTTATAACAAAACCATGGAAAAGCCATGTGAGAAGAATGATATGTTTTAAAATATGGAATACAGTACAAAAGCCATCAAACTGTAGGTATATATTTCAACAAGATTTGTATTTTGCCTTGGTTAATATTTCTGTTCATGTTGTGTTGATTAACTCCCAACGATGTGTTACATCATCTGTGGAGGCATCTGACCCACTGTGGTCATGTGGTGAAACAGGGCTTACAAGGGAAGCATCTCCCTGTGGGGAAATAGGATTTGTTGTCAGATCCAGGGGACAGTCCTGAGATTTCTCATCAGTGTCCAGGCTAGCACCATCATGAACAATGTCCCCATTTCTAGATGTCCTTTGAAAATGGGGTGGTGGTGAATGATGGCTGATCACAATTTCACCCTCAGTCTGTGTAGATATTGTCTGTGTTGGTACTGGTGTCAGCAATGCAGATGACAGGAGTGGATTTGATGTCAGTCCAGGCATGTGAATAATACTATTGATGCTTCCATTTAAAAGTGGACTGGATGCAATTGTACTTAATAAACTTCCACTTCCCAGCCCTCCTGGAATTGGGATAATGTGTGGATGGGGTAGTGGGAGAGTCGGTATAGGGGATGGCATAGGCTGAGCATGAAATCCATTTGGGGATGGCAACATCCTGGAACAAAATCCTGAATCAATACTGTGTTGGGAACTATGTGAAGAAATGGAAATAGTAGAATTCGTTTGAGTTTTACTGTCTGATGAAGTCTCATGAAAGTAATGGCCATGTGTGCGAACATGTTTCCGTAGAGAACTTGGATCTGTATAACGTTTGTTACAGCCAGGCATCTTACACACATAGGGCTTATCTTCCTGATGTGTCCTCACATGTTTAAATCTGTCACTGGAATTGGAATATGCCTTGCCACAACCATCAAATGGACATATATATGGTTTCTCTCCTGTAAGAGGATAAATTAATTAGTCAACTGTTAATCACCTTGTTTACATATCAAACAAAATTTTGCAGTTTACAACAATGGTAATCTATATTTTCAACATAATCTTGTTGCAAATGAACTTTTTTTGCTTTGCCTAATGACTTCCAATTTTTGGAAAATAATATGAATTTCTGAGGCTATATCCAGACACTGATAATCTGCAACCATTTACTCAGCACACCTTTCAAATTAGTTGTTGATGTTTTGGGGTTTAACAATTTCTCAGCACAAGATAGGCTGTACATGGTGGCCAGTATAAGTGGTGGAGAAAGAAGATGGAAAAATCGGGGAAAAAACACCAACCTATCAGAAGTATTTGCAAAGTTTCTCAAATACCCACATTGTCAGAGCCCGAGACTCAAACCCACACAGAGGTGTGATAACAGTGATAGGTAAAGATGAGTGCTTTAGACCACTCATACACTTAGAGACCTGCTAATTAGATGCAAGAAAAACCTCATAAGTAATAGAGTGTAATCGGGAAATCCCATCCTCTGATTCAGAATTCATGGACAGAAACTTAGCAAAGCCAGATTTCCAATTACTATAAGCACCTGTGTAAAAGAAGAATGAAACTCCAACTGCATAGACCCTGTTGCATAAGGTACCAGCAGACCTTGATCTATGCAGTTTGTAAGGAGTAATCAGTATATCAAATAAGACAGACCATGATCTAATGGCTCATTAAGTGATGTCAGATCATGGTTTATGTTTTTTGCAGTTGGCTCAGTTTATTAGTGACTATATATGGTACCAATTTTTGGGGATTTCTGGTGGAATTTCCCTATTACACACAAGAAATTATGAAAGATTCTATCAGTAACTCCAATACTAAAGCAGTCAAGATAATAGAAATTTTATAGGTTTATGTTGCATTTGTTTTGAGAATGGTATGCAATATAATAATTATATCAGTCCATGGATACTAATGCATTTTTGTCAGTTTGACAATATACTCATACCCTACTTTCCAGGAAAGTACAGGTATAATATGCAAATACAAACCGCTTAAAGATGCTATTAGAAAAATTTGACTAATGTATAATATGTAACAAATTGATATAATTAATTTTATTTATTACAAGTTAAAAATATTAATAAAATCAGGTAACCAGTTCAAGTTAAATCAGCCTTTAATTTCTTAGTTTGTACAATGCAGTAGGTTCACCAATGGCTATAAGAGAGCTGCATTTGTGATACGTAACTGGCATTTCCAGTTAATAGTGTCAGTCTACTGAACATGACCTGATCAATGTGTGTTGGCATGTGTTTGGGAGAGAGAGAGAGAGAGAGACAGACAGACAGACAGAGAAAAGAGGTGCTCACACTAGTACTGAAAGTGTTTGCAAGTGACCCTGCTGCATTTTCATTCATATATTATCAAATATATAAAATAAATGTGATTTCAATGAGCAACTGTTATCCATATATTTCCTCTAATTTATAATGCTTAGCCATTACAATTTTTACTCACATGGGTAGGTAACGTGTCATTTTGTGAATTCAAATTCAAACATGTATTAAAACTGTTGAGGGGAACACAAACCTCAGAGCACACAGTTGTCTTTCTTTGACTATATATATATATATATATATATATATATATATATATATGTATATATATATATATATATATATATATATATATATATATATAAAATCACTTTCTCAACATAAAAAGGAAAATCACCGATACAACCAACATTACCATCTGGATTTCTCACAGCCTTCATGAAATTGGCTCAAAATCAAAACTTTCCTAGGAACTGTTCATAGCCTTGCCCTTAAAGTATACACACATATTTGATATTACAAAGGGGGTTTATCTGTAGAGTCAGACATGGAATCCTGGCCTGTCATTATCCCCATGGGACCCTGTCCTTCGATCATAACTTGGAAGCCAGAGATCTGCACCCAATGAAGCCGTGTTCTTTCAGTGGTTAATGCAGTGGGTACATGACAATATGTTTTGCAGGTATAAGTCCCACCATCTGAATAATTACCATTTTTTCAGGCTCTTATTCAAGATCTCTGGTTTCATTGTTCTGAGTATCTGGAAGTGTTTCAGGACAAAAATGTTTAGGTATTGTAATTTTTTTATTACTACTCATAAAATCTAGAAATACAAAACATACAATAAATTTGTGAGTAATGGCAATAAATATTTTAATGCTTAAAGTAATGTATTTGTATTGACTGGTTAACTAATAAAAACACAAAAACTATTCTTTTGGAAATAAAAACATCTCAGTCTGGCCATAAAGGATAATACCAAAGGTATCCAAATAAGTGTGATGAAATGAAGGATTAGATCAATTATTATATCTCAAAAGTATAAAGTAAAATAAATACAAAATTCAAGTGGTCTGAAAAGGCTTTGAAAGCCAATTTAAGGAGTTTTCAAGGTCTGTTTAGACTTTTCCCAAATTCCTTGATTATTCAAGAGCAGTCATTACATTTAGGCAAGACCTGTGTGAACTATGAATGACCCCGTAGCCAGCCAAAATAACAAGAGCTGCCAAATCTCAAAAGCAAAAAAATATTTTAACAATGACACCATCCACCAGTACAGGAAAGACACAACTTCTATCATAACAGGTCTCATTTGGAACTACAGATCATCAAAATTGCCAATAGCAATCCAATTTCTTTGATGGAATTTCATTTTAATAACAAGAAGCATGCTTAGGTCTGGATACTGAATCTGCACACCCCCCTTTTAGTTAAATGGTGCATTCCACATTAGGATGAATGTATAGATTTGTGCTATTGTCTGCAGATTTTCACCTTTTCCACTAGTGTTAAGCATTTTCAAGATTGTATAAATTAGTCATGCCCGTGATATATTACAATAATAAATTTTAATGTATAATATATTGGTTGATGTTGTTTAAATAAGACTATTCTTTTCTTACCTAATATTACACTTGAAATGGTATGTGCTGTTATAGCTTTTGCGGTTCTTGCTTTCTATGCAGTTCTGATCTTTTAAAAAGCCAAATTATGATATATTTAGTGATATCCATTTTTTGACACATGACCCTCACCTTTAATAACAACCAGTGAAACACTGTCGAAGCAAAATGCAAAAATTTCTCATGATTGGCTTATAAAACCCTGCCATATGCTATTTTTGGCAAATGGGGTGTGGGTTGAAGAGCAGGAATGACTAAAATTACATTGTTTTAACTCCTAATAGGTGAATTCAGGGATTGCAGGGGCCTGGAGTGGCCAAGTGGTCTAAAGAGCTGTCCATTATGGATCACTGCCATCTCACCTCAGTATGCATGGGTTCCAGTCTGGATTTGGCGAATGTGGATATGTGAGAAAGCTTGCCAGTAGCTTCTCATGGGTTGGTGGTTTATTCCGGGGATTTCCCAGTTTCTTCCTACACCATTAACACTGGCCACCATGTATAGCCTTTTGTGTGCTGAAAAATGGCTGAAAAATGGCATTAAGCCCCACAACAACAACAATTCAGGGGTTGCACATTTTTGTCAGAAATCACAAAGATGGGTGGGTGAGTATTGTTGTTGTGATTATGGTGTAAGACACTGGTATTGATAAAGCTTGGAACCAAAAGCAGCCAATAGAATTTACCAATGTATTAAAAAAAAAACTCTTTATCAGTATCATGTGACCTTTTATATCCAATCAGTTTGCAGAAAATTCAGTTGGTTCATAACACTTGAATTATTACCACTTAATAGAGTCCACAACCTTACCCACCTTATAACACAAAGCATGTGATGCTGAGAGGTCTTACATTTAGGGAGTGATGAACTAAGATATCAACCTCTGGTATACAGTAATACTGAGTCAAAGTTGAAGTTGAACAAAGCAAATGATGTTGAAATGTAACAAACCTTGACCATTATTGCCAGAAAATGATGTCATTGCCATCAGGAAAGCCAATCAATAACTTTTAGTAAATGTCCAACTATGACATTCTTACAGTAATTTTTCATAATGCTAAAAAGGGCTCAGTGGTTAGTATACCAGACTCCCAACCAGGAAAGATGCGAGTTTGAATCCTCCATGGGATCAGTCTGGGTCACTTACTGTGGCATGTCTTTGGACTAAGCATTAACCTAATTGCCCTGCACTAAACAACCTATGTTTGCTTCTGTACCATAAAATACCCATTCCCACCAACCTCCAATACAATTATACCCACCCACCCACTCCACAAAAAAACCCAATAAAATTGACCCTAAATTCTAGCATATACTTTCTTACAAGTCGGTTCTCCATCGCATAATGCCTTGGCATATCAGGGTCTATGCTGATTGCTCTCCTAATTACTCATAACAAACTGCATATACCCATGTACTGATGCATTATGGGACAACAGATCTGGGTCTATGTAGTTTGAAGTTGGAAATGACTTGTAGGCAAGTAGATCTGGTACATTAAATATTTACCAATAAGTTAGAGTAACTATAAGAAAAATATTAAAACTGACAAAGCATACCTGTGTGAGACCTGTTATGTATCTTTAAATTCTCCAGTCGAGAAAAAGATTTCCCGCACAAGTTGCACTTATGGGGTTTCTCATTTGTATGTGTCCTGATGTGGATCAGCATTTTGTACCTGTAATTCAAACAGGTACATGTATGTAATTCAAATTAAAGCATATAAAATCAATACCTTTGAACACTATATATTTAAAACATTTTCAAAGATGTAACTAAAAAACATGATAGAATTGTTCTGTATCATCTTTTAATTGACAACCATGGAATATTTTGCCTCAATGCAAAATTTAATATTTGAAAGTATGAAAAGTAGGTCACTGGATTAAATTGCCTTTTTTGGGTTGTACCCTACAAGATGGATACACGCATCAAGTGACCTGACTGTACAGACTTTAGTGTCATGACTGTATAGACTATAGTGACATGACTGTACAGACTAGTGTCCTGACTGTACAGACTATAGTGTCATAACTGTACAGACTATAGTGTCAGAGAAACTGAGCTAAAAAAAAAAACTTAAAAGCTGATATCTAACCAACAGGAAAATTAACTTAGAAGGCCAATGCAATAAAGAACCATATTTTTCTCATTCCTATGTATCAGCAATACACCTATCCAACCCATGTGTGTGCCGACTAACACCAAAGACGATGTCATTATGTTTATGGTGCCAAGAACATAATCAATGTTTCTTGCATGTTTAGTACTGAAAAATAAAACCTGACAAACTTTCCCATAAAATAGCAATCCTTGCTTACAACAAAAAGAATCTTATCTGTTGTAAACTAAACTTTTAATGCTCTTTCTAATGATGAAAAATATTTCAGAAAATACTCCATATTTTTCAAAAGCTATATCTGAACTGATATGCCATCTTTCTTTTTTCTACATTATCTCCTAGTCAGAAATGACAGCAATGCAATCTATGATGTGTATTGGTGTGGGATTGAGAATTTGTGGTCCTGAACAATGTTGGATTTCCATATCCCACATCAATGCAAATGACTGATTCTCTCTCACCTATGCTTTCTAGGTAAGACACAAAAGTCTAAAATGTAGAACAGATTAATTTAGAGATCTTACTTATCAACTGAGAAAACAATTAATGTATTAGGATGGTATGGGCAGTTTCTTTTTGAACCTATACACATACCAATTATAAGAGTCCTGGTTGAAATTCAGCCAAAGAACCAAATTCAGGATGATGCAGACCTGAAAACCCGAACAAAAACTCCCTCGATAGGCTTTCAATAATTTTCTTTTAGTCTGACTAACTTTCATTATGCTATATCTTGTTATTGTCAACCTTTTGAAAATTTCACAAGTGTGATTGAATGCAGCAAAGGCAACTGAAAAGTTTGTAATATACACTCACGCCTTACTGACCTCCAGTTTGCTTTCAGTAACTGCAGTTGCAAATTCCATTAAGGTTAATGTGTTCTTGCAAGATCTCTCAAGCTGAAATAATGTTCATTTCTATTTTTTTCAATTTTCACATGGCAGCAGCAATTATCTCTCCACCATGAGTAATGATCACAAAGACAAGACATGATGTCTAATAAATATAGCTGGGACAATTGTTTCCTTTCCTTTTTTCCACCAAGGAATCGGACTACTTTTTTTCACACTATTGATTGTTTGACCATTTTAAAAGGCTGATTGTCCATTTAATCATCAACATATTTTCCTTTGTTGGATGCCATGTTAAGTGATTTGGATTTTTTAACATAGCTCTAAAAAAATTTCACGTATAGCAAAATGATGTCTGCAGTGTGACAGTTTATAGTGATGTCAAACCCAGTCACATTATCCTGACACCAGGCCAACCAGTCCTAACACTAACCTCTTAAGATACGTTTAGAATATGCACTAAGTAAAGTAAATGCTTCACCATGCAGGTATTCTGCATCACAACACGTGCAGATTAAAACATCTGAAATAATCTACAAACTAGAAGTGTGATATTTGTGTTGTGATCAAGTTCAGATCACTAGTCACTGAAGGACATCAAGTCTGTCAACTCCATTTTAATGCAACTATATCAACTACTTGCTAGAAGTTGGATATCAGCATGGTAGTCAAATCCAGACAACTTTTATACTTTTCTTTCAAGGACAGTTCTTGCATTTTTTAAAACTGCATCAACATCTTTTTTTCTCCTGATTTTATGAGATACTTCATTTTACATCAATTTTTGATGCCTCCCCCATGTTACACTAGTGATACACTTAGGTAATACTGATGATGTAATAATGTAATAAGCATGTAGTTTCGAGTGGCATCATAAAGTGAACATCCTTACAATATGCCAACTGAATATTGCAAAACCAACAATATTAATTAATGATTCATAAAAATTTTTTATAACATACTCATTTAATCATACATGCCTGGTATGGCATTCAATACAGTTGTTCAATCCATATTTCTGTATCACCTACCCAGATTCAAACTTCTCAGGTGTCTTCTCTGCTGTCTGTGTTGATATTACTAGACTCGAAAAATCAAACATTTTGAAGTTCATTCTTACAGTTGAGCTTAAAGTAAATTAAAAGTATAAAAGAGGGAGTTATTTAATATATACAAAACTGAATTTTTGTTTTGTTCTGCAATGGGGGAAAGACCTTGTTTGATATGGCTATAAATACGTTTCTCTTTGCCACAACTCATTCTTTCTGCTGACTTGGAACAAAGCATGTTTGCATTTCCACACATGGATACATCATAATAAAAGGAAGTTAAACCGTGGGGACTGTAAATAGTTAACTTTCCCATCATCTCACCTTGCATTAAATCCCTTCCCACGTCGTGGACAGCCATTCCATTTACACTGATAGTCAACATCTGGTCGCTCCACCTTGACATGCTGGTCGTTAACATGATTGACTAGATCCTCCATACTTACAAACTTCTGATCACAGTTCATCCAGCGACAGTCATGAAGTTCAATCCCTGCAGACATGGCTCTCTCCTTCAGTTCACTATGTAGCAGGTGAAAATGTGACAGACCTGAGCTGGACAAAAGATTACCATGTCTTGTCTGGAAAAGAAAAAGAGGACTGAAGTTCCCCTTATAACATTTCTACCTCCTATGCCTTTCAATAACCGTTGACATTTGCAACCAACATATCACTTGGTATCTCTCATGTCCTGAGCTGAATCAGAGTACAAATCCCTAAAACGATTGTCAAAAAAGACCAACCATCATCTAAAACTTTAAACAAAAATAAAAGCCTTAACCCAAATGAATGATGGCCATTGAAACCAAATTACATTGATGTGTGCTAACGTATCAGCACATATCTACAGCATCCAAAGTTAACCATATTTAAGCAAATTTAAAAAGGAGAAAAGAAAGTTTACAAGTAGTAGTCTGTTTTTTATATAGTTATAATGATTCTGGCAGTGTGTTGCTTTGTGCAGCTCACAGCTGTGATTTTTGATGTATACATCTTTCTGGAATTTTGAAATTAAAAACTGTTTTTGTTGGTTCTGATGGCACTTTTAACATATAAGTCATTTTATTCTTATAAAATGGCAGCTATGTGCTTTTCCCAAGGATACACTGAAGCAAATGATCCAGGCAAGCTTAAGCTTGTGTTGAACCTGTGGCCCTTTGATTATTATCATTATCATCATCATCATTAATATTATTATTATTGATTATTGTTGTTGTTGTTGCCATTATTATTATTATTATTATTATTATTATTATTATTATTATTATTATTATTATTATTATTATTATTATATAATTAAATTATCATGGATGGGTATTTATCAATGTGTAAATTTGACCTAATCATTCACAAAGAAAATAAGTCCTGAGGACTTTATGTTAAGTTTGTGAGTGATTAGTTAAAAATTTACAAATTTGATAATACCCATCCATGGATATTCAATCCTTATAATTCTGATTTTTACTTCCTTTCTGTTATCAGAAGTTTTCGTCAACAAAACATTCGCTTTTAGGAAGTGGAATTATTTGATGGTGCCTTCGGGGATGACGGCATGTTTTCTCTTGTGCTGTAGCAAGCATTCACACACGGCAAATCATCTATATTCCTAATACTAATCACCACCTTTAAAAAGGATACTGCACAGCAGTGAGGTAATCTAAGCTTGTCAAAATTACATCTGAGCATGTGTTACCTCTGTCTGCAATGGTTTGAGTCTCAGATTCCACTAATATGGCTATGTGAGAAAGCTTGCCAGTAGCTTCTCGTAGGTCAGTAATTCTTTCCAGGGATTTTACAGGTACTTCCTCAACCATGTATACTGGCCACCATGTATAGCCTATCTTGTGCTGAAAATGGTGTTAAGCCATACAACATTATCAAAAACAACAAATCTTCAGTAGCAATAATAAAACATGTTTTATTGTGGAGTTTCAGACCTGTATCAATGCCTCTTCTGGAAGTGCTGATACACGGCTTCCCAAAATGCTGTGTGACAATAAGGGTGCTGTAGTAATGGTCTCAGAAAGGCAGACAGGGGGCAGGGTGAAGGTCAAGGCCTCTGTCACTCCAGGTATTGATCCATGTGGTAGGCCATCTCTATGAATGATAATGCTGTTACTAAAAGAAACTGGGAATGGGAGAGACACTTGGGCACCTGTGGGTAAAACTGGAGATGTTCCAAATGGCACATGAATAATATGTTCCTCTGCATTGTTGTTCTCAATATGGGTCGTTGTAGGAGAGTGTGTCATCGTTTTGTCTGAAATGTTTCAGAAAAATACCATATGCATATAAAATTCCTGTGATAAAACAAGATCAAGGTTATCTTCAAAATGTGCATTTTCAGCATCATATCTAACTGAACACTATATGGGATATTGGCTAATCAGTATAAATTTTGGGTTTTTATACCATTGATCAGAAACAAATATCTCAGATATGCTACAGTAAATGCATTTGCTTTATACATGAATTTGTGCATGTACCACACTTTCATAACATTCATTACAGTGACTGAAGCTATAATCATTTTACAATGGCTCATGAATTCACATAGAACTGAGATACTGGAAGGAAAATGACAATCACTGATCTGATATTTAGATTATATACTGTCTAAAACTGTCACAAAAGAAACTGACTGCAGCTGACATTAAGATTATATACTGTCTAAAACTGTCACAAAAGAAACTGACTGCAGCTGACATTAAGATTATATACTGTCTAAAACTGTCACAAAAGAAACTGACTGCAGCTGACATTAAGATTATATACTGTCTAAAACTGTCACAAAAGAAACTGACTGCAGCTGACATTAAGACAGCTTGACATTCAATATATTCAGAAGGATATAAATGTTTTGTGCATATCTTAACACAGATCTGTACTGGAAATAAAACCAAAAACTTCTGATCTGGATACTTCAAGTTTTACAATTTTCATGATCCCTTGACCTTAAGGTTCTCATAGGTATAATTTGAAATAGACCATATCATTTCATACCTGCCCACCTCCCAGACAATACTGGGGTTGGGATGGGGATGGGAGCTAAAACAGTATATTATAAGGTCCCAAGGGGGTTGTGTGTTAAATTGTGTGACTTCACAAATGTGACACTACAATTGAGAAAAAGCTATCTAATCAGAGAATGCTATAGAAATTGACTGGAAATTCAAATCCAAATGAAAGAAATTTCAAATCCAAATAAAAGAAAATAATGTTTGCATTTATTGAAGCAATTAATACAATAACAAACAACAAATAGTTGGTAAACTTAGCCATGTTAAATACCTCCGCACACATACAAATATATGTACACACACTCACATAATCATAACCACATTGTCATTAATAAAAAAAAAATATACAAAGTTTCTGTCTTTAAAATCTCTCAATATTTCAGCAGGAGGATGGGGTTTGAAGATAATGCAAGTATCAGTTTTGTTCATCTTTGTACTCATTACAGACTGTTATCGAAATCTGATCTTTTTTGCATTTGCATTGATGCGAGGGACTGTCATGTTGATCTGAAAAATGATCTTCAACTGCATGTCAGATTGAGTTCTGCTACAAAATTGCAGATAAGAACTTCAGCTCTTGTGACAAGATTTGTCAATGAGTATTTAAAAAGATTTGTCATTTCTGGGATTAAGCTGTGCATTCATGCTTTGTTCTAATGCTTGGTGGGTTTTGTTCTCTCACAGCAGTGCCCATAGGTCTTAAAATTTAGCTGCCATCTACCAACCGAGTAATCTGTGAAATGGCAGTTGTTTATCTCTGACTGCTGATCTTCTGATATGGCAATTGCTTATCTCTGTTTTGTGTTTTTAATTGCATCTATGACAATCAACTGAATGAACTGCCACTGTGTTTCAGTTCTGTTAATTTGTCATCCATTGTTTGTGGTATTGTGACTTTAACTAGATGCATTTTAATCAATGAAAGTTTCAAATATCTATTAGTTATTTGACTGAATCTCTGATTAGTTTTTCTTATCCTTCTTTCAGCAAGTAACAATAAATTAGTGTGATTATAAGGGGAAGCAACTACACCAGTTACTACTTTATAAATTCCAAAATGAAATTTGAGTTATATCCCCTAGACAAAGTTGCAATATAACCTTGGACATGACAGGCTATATACTGTATAGTAATGATACATTGTTGAATGTTTTAAAGGAAATTTTAACTCATACTGGCTATATCTATTCTCAAACTATCCTGTAAGGTCTTTCATTATTCTCATTTGGATCTCTGTAGAAAATGGACTGCAGCTTAATTAGGTAATTAGTTTTATATAAAAATATTTTTATATTACAACAATTTCTGTCTCATCCGATGAATTTTAATTAATTTTCTAATTATGAAAATCTTTTCACTTTTTAATTCATGATTTTCACTTTTAAAATGATGCTTCTGTTACACTGTGGACTATATATCAAGTAACACTTCCCTATCAGACAATTAAAAATGATCAATTAGCAAGTATTTTTGGAAAGCTTTCTCATCCATGACCTTTTGGACACCAACAAAATACAAATGCCATTCTGTTAATTTTCTTAAACAAAAAAGTTGATAAATCTTGCAATAGAAAGAAAAGTTTCAATCATTATCATATGTATTTATGTAATGATATGTCTTGTTATGATAATTTAACTGAGCTTTATTTTTGGTCGAAAGTATGACTTTACATTTCCCACTGAAATATCATTTGTCATTAATTGAGAAAATCCTTGTCAATGCAATAAAAACAGTATTTTTATCTTTACCTGTTTCTGTTGTATAAGGTCTGTTCCATTTAAACATACATAGTAACCAGGGAAGGCAGTCTTTTTAAAATATAAGAGTATTTTTGATTTCAAAGAATTCATACCCTACATTAAGTGTGCCTTCCCTGGGTCTCAGGTATATTTTGCTAGAACAGGCATAATAGAAAAGTCATCTAAACAAACAAGAGACCCTGGATGGGACTTATGCTTTACTGCAGGCATTTGCAACTTTCATCAGGGCATGTACCAGACAGACAATTTTTAAATTCTGACCATATGATGCAAATAAGCAAATCCTATGTAGGATATTCTGGAGCCATACTATACACACTTTTAGAACATTTTCAGGAAAAACTTCATGCTAGTTTGACCAACCATTCAAAAGAATTAGTGATAAGATTTTCACTGTATTTATTGTGGCAGCCATATTAAATGTCTGAGGGACTCCATTTTCATTTAGGACTTTTGGTGAAACACAATGTCAATAAGACCAACAATTCTGAAGAAGTAGCTGTAATGGAATGTTCAAATTGGCTGCTGTTAGGTCAGTTGGGCATCATTTTCATTCTGGACCAACTAGACATTATAAAAGTTGTCTGGTGAAAGCCCTGTATCAGGATGATTTTCTATTTAGGAGTAGCAACAAGAAGATTTTCAAGATGGCTGCCATGGTGGCCACTTGAGATCTGATCAGCACCAAGACATCATAATTAGTCTTCTGGTGAAACCCCCAATGTCAATATGATTTTTCATTTAGGTGGAGCAATGCCAAACTTTTTATGATGGCTGCCATTGTGGCTATCCTCAAAGACAGATTTTGCCATTTTCATGTACTAACAACTAGACGTCACAAGAAATCTTCTTTTGAGTCAATATGACTTTCCATCCAGGAAAAGTAATGATAAGATTTTCAAAATGGCAGTGGAATTGTGGCCATATGTGATATTGGATCAGCACAACTGTATAAAAGACCAATCAGACACATTAAGAAATCTTTTGATGAAAAGTCCATGTTGATTGGATGAAAGATCTGCTCGACTTTCAATCTGGATCAATCGTATATCATTGGAAGTCTTGATATTAGGACCATCCATTCAGGAGGAGTGGAGATAACTAGATTTTCAAGATGGCTTCTGTGATGAACAACTCTGCAAATCTGGGCACCATTTTCATTTAGCATCAAATAGACATTGCAAGTGGTCTTCCGGTAAAAATTCCATGTCATTATGACTTCTGTTCGGGACGAGTAGTGATTACCGGATTTTTATTAGGTCTGACAAGGAAGCCATTCTGGAATCAGCACCATTTTCATTCAGGACCAACCAAACCATATAAAAAGTCTTCCAGTAATAGAGCCTCCCTTACTGGAGAAGTAGCAATAACAAGATTTCAAGAAACTTGATGTACCAATATCAATCAGGACCAACTAGACCTTGGTATGAATGTGTGTGTACAGGTTTATAGCAATTCTCCCGGTAATTTAGGTGAAGTATATGTAGCGATAGCAATCTTGTGCTAATGGATGGATGGATATAAGATGTCGGATAATAAATGATGGACTATAGACCATCCCATTGTATTAAGTCTATGATCAGTGAAGCTACAAACTGATAGACATAGATCAACAAAATTCACAATATGTTGACAGTACTGATACTCACCATTTCTATCCAGCTTTTCTTTTACAGTCTGATTTATAAAATCTAAGGGAGACAACTTTTCCCTGGTTTCTTTGTTTTTTCTTTCTTCCTCTATTTTCCTTTCTTCTTCTTCTTTCTCTGCTTTGGCAGCCAATTTACGTGCAGAGATGTTGAGAATGACCTGTTACAAAAATCCAAGAACATATTAGGAACTGAAAAAAAAAGCAATGTATTAATAAAAAATACAGTTCTAGGTCTTGCATACACATATAAAAAAAGATTGGCAACAAAAGTGACTATGCATCCTGTGAATGAATATTGTATCCCAAACTTCAATATGCCGAATAACATACATATCAGATTTATTCTTTATGAAGAGATGCATAAGTAAGTCAGAAGCTCAGAGGCCACTGCATGTAATTTCACTGAATATGCAAAGAAAGCATAACTACCTTGCCTTTTCTTCAGTTGATGTTTTCATACCCTGTCTTCCCATTATTAATTTTTTACCACAATATTCTGAGTTCATAATCTGTTCTTGTATCTTTTTTTCTCATCACTTGAAAATGTAAAATAGTTTCAATTATTTTGTACTTAAAGATAAGTTTTTTGATTAAATGAAGGAGTTATTCCTGTGATTATCTACAAAATTAAAGCTCAAAATTCATAAATGCTGCTCAAAAACAGTAAAATTTTGCTAAAAAACTTTTAATTCATCGTTAGAAATAATAAAGTCATACAACAATTTTCCTGAAACAAATCAGGAAAGATTTTAATATTATTAGAAAGCTGAATAGTCTTTATATTTTGTTGTTTTATCAAATTTTAAGTACAATGGCTGTTTTAAGCAACTGTTGTGATTATTAGGACTTTTTATCACTCTCCTTTCGATATTCATAATTTACCCACGATTCTGATCTATTCTGGCAGAGGAGTAAAATCAACCTGTTCACAAACTGAATTCCACTGTGGAGACACTCTTCATCAATGATAAAATCAAAAACTGAAGTTGTGTACATAAATAACGAATTTAGCATGCACAGCATTTTCATAAAATTTGAAGAAATAAAATTATATTGTGAAAATGTAAATAAACAAAGAGATATTCACAAACTGCTCATGTCATGAATACGCTGAGTTGACAGCATTTGAAAACCTCAAAGTTAAGATAGAGTGATCGACAGTATCTGATTTCAATAAGAAGTACTAAAATAAGCTTCAGTAATGAGTCCAATCCAGAGAGGGGTCCAGAGTGGTCTAAATCGATCTCTGTTACGGATCACTGCCATCTCACCTCTTTCTGCATGGGTTTAAGTCTAAGATTCAGAAAATGTGGATATGTGAAAAAGCTTGAAAGTAGCTTCTTGTGGGTCAGTAGTTCTTTCCGTGGATTTCTGAGATTCTTCCTCCACCATTAATACTGGCCACCATGTATTGCCTATTGAGTGCTGCAAAAACAACAACCAATCCAAAGAAAAGGACATACCTACAATAAAAAAACCCAAACTAATTACGAGTCCTGATCAGACTCAGTAGGAAGAATGAGCTTGGAATTGCGTAGGGATATGCTGAGAGTGTAAGGTTCAAACATAATCATACACCTTATAAAAATGAGCTCTATCATCCACCTTGGAATAAAACATTAATGCTGTTTTGTATTTATTACGTATCTCTTGGTTATACTTTCCAAATACCCAGTGTGAATGGAATTCAAAACAAAATAAATCTGAAAAATAAATTTTATTTGATACATAGTGACACTTAGACATCATTGGAAACAATTTCAGTCTTGATGTGCAATAAGAAAAATGGACATATGACACACCATCCATGTAACATGATGAATTATGAATTTATATGACCAAATCAGTGTGGATTTAATAAATTTGGTAGTGCTTTGCAAGAAAACCCCAGTCTATATCATTTGGAAAAGATTGTGATCTGTTGCCTGACTATTTGTAAAGTCCATAAGTTATAAAGACCCTTGATTTTTTTAAAATTTATGCCATGTGAAAAGCTTCTCAGTGATTGTGATCAACTCATGCTCTGGTGGAACTTTTAAGTTGGTATGATAAAGAAGTGAAGAGAATATGACTTTATTATATTTAATAATTTTTTTTAAGCAGTGAAGAAAATAAAGACTGATGGTCTGACACAAATGTAAGAAAAATGGATTTAGAGACTATGAAATGACTGAGCTGAACCTAATGATGATGGCAGCATTGTAACAAAATCAGAAACCAGTAAGAAGTGACAGTTCAGATAAAAGTTAACAGAATACATACTAAAAGGAAAAAGGAAAGCTTAATTTATTTTTAGCAAGAAAAGATTAATGCAGTAATTTTCAGGAGTTTAATGTAAATATTCAAAATTTTGGTGGTGCAATAGGTTACATATATTCATTGCAAATGACATGACATATTTTTTATTCAAACAAATAAATAAATGTAAAAAAAAGATTCCAGATAATGAAGAAATTAATTTAATCTACATCCCTTGCTTAATGAAGTATGATAACAGAAATTATACAAAGTTTTAAGCTAATTGTCACCTTTCTGACAGGATCATGATTTTTATGCAAGACACACTCCAATGCTTATATCTATATATAGGTTGGACCATAAATGAGGTAAGTCCACACACCCCACCCAAACATGAGGTAAATGTATACATTCACCTCAATATTTCAAACCATTTAGAGTGGGTATATGGCAGCTAGTTGGTGTTTTATGGCACATCAACACATGAAGGTTTAATTATTCTATGGCACTAAGATTAATGGGTTTTGCCCAGGAACATCCCACGGCAGCCAATCAGGACTAATCCAATGGAAGGATTTGAACCCACACCCTTTTGGATGCAAATCTGGCATATTAACCAAAGGGCAAAAGGTAGACAAAAATGTATTGGGGGAGGAGGACTAATTTTAATTATGTAATACTTACCCATTGCTACTGTGTAGATTATTATTTTTCAAGCTGAAAGTGGACAATTGTCAATAACAGTCCACTCGTGCACCTAACATGCCTCTCATGCACTTTAATTTCATAAAAGGTTTCTATCAGTAACTAATATGCTCTTTTGCTCACATAAGGAAATCTTTTGTTGAGCCTGGTTGGAAACAAGTCCACCAAAGGCTTTACCTATAGTGTGAAAAGGGACTCTGTTACAAAGCAGTATAGAAACCATTCCATGAGGACTGTTTTGCATGTCTTGGACTGACAATCCACCAATACATTCTTCTTTCCCTACATTCAAAGACTGGTTTTCTCCAAGGCTCTGGGTCCAGTACTCCATGGAGGCATAAAAAGACCAATAATCAATTCCGAAGAGTGCCCAACATCACATAAAGATAAGGATTTAATAGAGAAGGAGTGGATATTGATCTGATCTCCTTCCCTAGTCAGCAACCAGTTAGGAGGGTACAGTGTTGCTCTTCCCACTCAAGATGATCAGTGGCTGGTGCACTCAGACTGGTCACTGGGATCAATTACCTGGCCAGGTTTGATGAACTGACTGGTCAGTGCCAAGACAATGAATAGACACTGATCAGAGACTGGTCAGGAAACAGAGATGTGTCGGAAACTTATTTATCCAATTCATCATGATAAAGATGCATTGCTACTCCTCCAAATCAGGAGGGTGTGACATGGAAGTGCTCAATTCATTGCAGATCCTACTCAGGAGGGTGTGACATGGAAGTGTTCAATTCACTGCAGATCCCACTCAGAAGGGTGTGACATACATGTGCTCAATACATTGCAGATCCTACTCAGGAGGGTGTGACATAGAAGTGCTCAATTAATTTCAGATCCTACTCAAAAGGGTGTGACATAGAAGTGCTCAATCAATTTCAGATCCTACTTAGAAGGGTGTGACATGGAAGTGCTCAATTTATTGCAGATCCTACTCAGGAGGGTGTGACATAAAAGTGCTCAATTCATTGCAGATCCTCTCTTGTAGGAGGGTGTGACATAGAAGTGCTCAATTAATTTCAGATCCTACTCAGAAGGGTGTGACATGGAAGTGCTCAATTCATTGCAGATCCTCTCTTGTAGGAGGAGGCTAGCCATAATGTGAGGTGCTTCTCCTTCCTCATGACAAGGTCAACATGCCCTCTGAAAGTGAGGTGTGTGATCTTGAAAATATGATGGAATATGGTACCCAATAAATCCTCTAGTAGTGATATGAAGACCTAGAATCGTGTCTCTATCTCAAAGGATTTATGCTTTATACTATAGAATGGAGCAGTTACCCTGACATGTCATCTTGACTCTGAAGGCAAGCTTCCAAATGTGACATGTCATCTTGACTCTGAAGGCAAGCTTCCAAATGTGACATGTCCCATACCTTTGATCAAGAAACACTGAAGTTTCATTTCTCTCTCTCAAACAACTTTGGTAGATAAACGATTGATAGAAGGTGAGTCAGACACAAAATTCTATCTCACATATGCTCTGAAATGGTGCTGACAAAATATCTGTAGACATCAACAGACAGACAAATAAAAAACTGAGTTTACTGAATTTTACTTAATCTAAGCTTGATTTGTAACTAATTTAAAAGAAAAATAAAAAGTGTTGGCAGTCAGAAGGTCAGGAGCACAAATCTTACCTCAGATTTCATTGTTGTTACAGATGCCGAAGAGTACTCACATCCCAAGATTTGTACGACCTTATGGATCTGCCATGTAGATCTACATCTTTTTCAGACTGGTTATTTGCCAGAATCAAGGTTTTCCTAAAATATAGATACATATATATTAATATTAGAATATTCTGAATTGGCTCTTGTACCACAATAATACAGCCTTGTCTTGGTACTTTTGAGGAATCATTGTCACTTCCTGTAGTCATTATGTTTCAGCCCTGAAGCCATCATTTAAATGGGTTTGTTACCCATTCATGGACTTCTTTTTGTTAAGCATGTACTGTGGTTTCCTTTAGCCCAAATACAAACATTACTCTCTCTGTAAACAAGATAGCACAGCCATACTTTAAAAAAAAAAACAAACAATATTTTATTTGCTATCTCCTATCTCAGATGTTTAGAAGTCGGTAAAGTATAGACAGAGAGGTTTTTCTGTTTGTTTAACTGTTTGCTTGCTACATAATTTTAAAGAAATTTAAACATTCTGTATAAGTGATTATGCAAAAGTAAACCTTCTCTAGAATTGAAGGGCAAAAGGTCAGTCACAACAATTATCATAAGTTGTAGGAAGAGTGCAAACAAATATTTTATTTAATGAATTACATAAGTTTCAAATGCAACTGAATTGATTCCATAAAAGCTCTTTCAAAAACAGTATCCTTTTTATGATACAATTTATGGATAGCCACAAGGTCTAATTAGGACCAATCACCTATAAAATCATATATATATCAAAATGATAAAGAATCAGTGTTTCATATAGCATCCCAAAAGCAGGGAACTATGTCATCCACCATAGAAATAATATTTGTATCTTGTCATAAATTTTGGAAGACTATGCCTACTTCTTGTATGATTTATACAGCATACACTTATTCCATCACTGCAAGGTCTGTACTATCACTGCTATATAATAATAAACTGTAATGATGATGTCAAGCTCATAATAAGTGGCATAAAGAAATTAGGGGTTGATACAAAGCATATAAAACTTCTGTATGTGGCTTGCGGAAATCTAGAATTATACAATATTTAAAATATATGTAAGGCTACCCTGTCCAACTTTAGAATATGTATGCATAATGTAGTATGGAGAAGGGGTGTCTCTAATGAGCAGGACCATTATAAAACACAAATCTATACATTTTCAGGCAAGAGGCCTATGTGGGCCTCATCCAGCTCACCTGGATTATATAACTCAACAGTACTGCAAGAATGCAAGCTATTCAAACTAACTTACAAACTTTATAACATGCCAATTTTTACCTATTTTAGTCATGTCTTTAAAAAATTGACTTCAAGATACAGGCATAAAAAATATGCAAAATCTCTTCCTCATAATTAAACTCTTCCAAAATCTTGAAACCTCTACAAACCTCTTTTTCAATGAAATCAGATGAGACATGTCCTCTAGATCTAGAGAGGTTTAGGCAATAGAAACAATATCATCTCATCAATATGCAGGTCTCACTTATAGAACCTAACACAATGATACAATAAGCTTTATACCAAACTCAAGCAAAATGCAGTCAATATTTGGTCTTCAATGTGGTAAAAGCTCAACCAAGCTAATACATGATTATATCATAAATATGTATAAATCTTACAATCAAATTTGTCAACATGCTGATGATACAAGACTATTTAATAAGTCTGAAATCTGAAGTCAGAACCATAGTTGCTAGTGTTGACAAACATAATTAATCATAATCAGGATCACCTCATTAATAACCATGGATCTGCCTCATAATCATATTTAACATAGCTCCTGACGGTATAAACCTGTTTACCAAGTTTGATCAAAATCCTCAAGAAGCTAGGAAAATCAGATGGTCAGGCCACTTCATAAATATGCATAGGTATCTATCATAGCAGTTTGATTTCATTAGAGTATTTGCTGTATTTGCTACACACTAATTGGAAATAGTATCTATATAGTATTTGTGGGTGTAAAACTAATTTTAAACATTTTGCATAGCTTTTACTTTTTATGTTTAAAACCATGTATATTCAATATGATTACATCATCCAACAGACTACAGAATTGTCAACAAACAAGGTTCACTCATGGACATCACATGCCCATGCAATGAAGTAATCTTTTTCATAGACAACAATTATGTCAGGACATCAGAGCCGGGTGGGTGGGGTAGTTGGGTGGGAGTGTAAGGAATTCAGCATTAGCAATAGGTAAGTACTGCGTAAGTAAATTTAGTTTTACACCAATAAAAATGCATTTCAACAGCAATAATATCTTGTACATCTCACTTATCAGTATAGGTGTGTAGGCTGATATGTTAATTGATCCAAAGCAGAGAAAGAAACAGAATATACACAACATCAGAGATATCCACTCATAGAATGTTGGTGTTCCTCAAGGCCACATGTTCTGCTGCATCAATGGGTCCATGAGAAATAAAATGACTGTACTTTGGTGTGCTACGGTAGAAAAAGGCATTGTGGGAAATTACTGCTTTCATGATGACTTCAAAAGAAGAATAAATTCATAATTCGTATTACAATGGAGACAGTCAGTGTCGACAGACAGTGCATGAAGCTTGCTGTGTATTCTTGCAGATGCAAAAGTGAGATGAAATAATCTTGCAAGTGAGGTCCTGATATGAAGCCTCACTCAATGTTTCATACAGAGTCAAAGACCATAAAAAAACAAGATGGAGTTGATATGGGTGTACAAGAGTTGGAGACAGGTCTCTGCACTCAAAATACTGTATGACATCTGCAAGGTGAAAGTCGGAAATGAATGCTGTGCCCAGAGAGAATGAAAGTGTGCTGGAAATGGCAGCTCTATAGCTCTTAATATATATGTAGTCAGTACAGAACAGCTTTGATCTCAAACTGGAACAAAAAGGAAATCAGCAATGGAAATCACTCCTGACCTGAATGATGTAACTGGCAACCTGGCCTGAAAACATTTTTTGGTGGGTAGGTGGGTAGATTGTTTGAGATTAGCCAAGCATGAAGGTGGAGAATGTTGTGTAGGTGGGAACCCTAGAGCAATGACTGAAGATCTCTCTGGTGAGGTAGAGATCTGGGTTGATCAACCAAAAGGTCTAGAAAATCACTGTGCCATGAGATTTGGTGCCACAGTGTGCCTATATTAAAATTCTGACTTTACCAGAACTGAGGCAGCATTCAGAATGGTGAGAAGGCAAACAAATGATCCCACTGGAAGCTGAATACATGCATCTCAATGATGGAGATACACTCAGACAAAATGGGTTGTCAATGGAGACACATCAAGCCAATCATCTCTTGATGCACCTTTGCAAAGCCAGAAATACACCTTCCATTTCTAGATTGTTGATGTGGAGGAACAATTTCATGGAGTCCAATGACCTTGGAGAATTATGCCCAATGGCTCTATGATGTGCCTCAACCAGAATCTGATGCGTCAGCAAAAGATAGGTTCGGGGTATCAGGTGAAATCATGATAACACCTGTCAAGATTCTGTCCCAATTCATCCACCAGTGCAAATGGTGATGAAAATTTGGTCCTAGAGGAAAGTGCTGATAGAGAATTTTTGTATGCTTTTAACCTTGCATGGAGAAACTGCAGAGAGCTCATATAGAGACATCCTACAGGAACCAGATTGACTGAAGCATTCGATGTTCCCAGATAACTATGTTTTGCTATTGGCACCTCTTATATGGGCCAAGATTCAATCCATGAGATCCCATGGGACAAAGTTCTGGTTGAAGAGAACATTCATTCCTAAATAAACAATGTCTTGAGATGGAAAGAACTCAGCCTTTGTGAGGTTGGGTAAAAGACCCAACTCACTAGTGTGAACCAACAATGGAACAGATCCTGATGGAGAACTTCAATGTGAACATTGTGGAACTGTCAGTAACTTAAGTACTCAAGAACTAGGGTTTCCACAAATCAAAGGCAAGATGCTATTACTCCCGTGATTCAGGTGATTACTCTGTGTGTGGAAGTGCAGAGCTTGGAATTTAAAACTTCTTGGTCCATGCAAAAGCATTTTGATGTGGAAGAAATATCAGGATGTGCAAATAGTCAATGGAAATCCCTCAGTCCAACAGACTAAATGAAGTCAGTCACCATCACTCAAAATACAAAGGACCCTCACATTGTCCTTGATGCTTGAACAAAAATCCAAAATGAGACCCAGACAACTATCTATTGGCAAATTCAGAAGAGGAATACATGGCAGGAGAGGGTATAAGTCTCACAGGATGTCCTTCTCCTTCCTGGGGGAAAGGAAGATAGTTAGAGAACTTCCTTCTAGTAAACCTGTCTGATGATGAGGTAGGTCTCTTTATGATGTTATGCATTGGATTGCAGCTGCATCTGTTTGGACATTTTTTGTGGATGGCCACGGGGGAGGGGTGATTTGTGCTTCCTGGCATATTGTGATGGACCAGAAGTAGGTACATGTATACAGGTTTGATGCTGATAATCTTTTAAATCTTGTGAAGCCATTGTAGGGATGAGTCTTTCTAAGATGGTATCAGCTGCCAAAGGAATAGCCAACTGCAGTTAAGACCTTAGAGTCCTGCACATATTAGCAGATCTGCAGAAGTTCTACTTATAAAGCTACTGTGACTGAAAGTGAATGCTGGGACTTGGCCACAGCTTTCAACATAAACTATAATGCAACTGGGTTCATAGTGGCCATATTGAACAGATTAAACAAAGTAGCTGAGAATCACATTGCATGGGAAGCTATGATGACCGGAAGCTGGACTTGCAGCTCAATAGCATCAATTGTTTTAAAATGGAAGCATGCCCCAGGCTCAAGCTCAGATACCTACTTGGGACACACCTCTGTCCAACTGAGGTTTAATGGGACACTTCAGGCAATGAACCTGGTAATGTGATGCAGAAAAAATATGTCTCAGAGTAGAGGGAGAAGCAGACCAAACTCTACACCACTGAGCAATGCCTTTGCCTGACCAAACTCTCTGTAATATTTCTTCAATTGAGGAAGAAGCAGGAAATCTAGTTGTGGCTTAGTCTTGGATATTTTTTCCAAAATGGAAAGTATCTTGGTTTGTACACCATTTGGTTTGGGACACTGTTCTGTGGTAAGAGGCTGTAAACTTCATAGACAGCCTTATCACAAGACCAGATCTCCTCCCTCATTTAACTCAGAGGAGTTGGTATGCCTGGTACAAGAAATCACTTAAGTGTTCCTATCTCAAACTCACTGAGTCCATGAAGATCGATAAAGCATCATCTAGAACACGCTGAGGAGAAAAGTCGCTGGGCATCAAGTTTTTGGTGGAATGGACATAGCGGCCATAACCTTTACTTGTTCATCATGGTGAATAGGGGCTCTATGCACCCTAGCAGTTCCAGAATGAAGATTAGGCCTTTATAGTCTTTCCTGGTTGATGCCTTTGAAGTGAATGCCAAGTGATGAGGAATTGATGGTGGAACAGTGCTATAGTTTCACCTCTACTCTGTAAACAGGAACCAGTAGACCAAGAGGGCATTAGGGACCAAATAAACTGAGGTGGAGGGTCCAACATCCTGTATGGATTAATTGTAATAATAAGAAAAAGAGAGGGAGGGGCCAATCCAATCCGCTAACTCATGTCTGTACCCGCAGACTCCCAATCCTGTACAGGGTGTGATGACAGAGTGGGGAGAGTAGGGAACTCAGTTTGATCCCTATCCCTGTACCATGAGGCCTCTGAGTAGTGACTCGTGTAAAGTCAGCAACCAGTATGAAGCCTTCCTTGTTTTCATCAAGGTGTGATACTGCTACTCCCATTCAGGAAGGTGTGACGGGCTGCCTGGTGACAAACTGCATTTGCTAGCTTACAGAAGGCAGCAACATGCTGCACAAAGGAAAGCGGAGTGCTACTTCCTTGTGGAATTTAGCATCATGCTATTCCAAGATAAGCAATGCACTTTCTTCCTCCTGGAAAGCATCATATGAGATACATGATGCACCTCCTTTTCTACTGAAGGTAGCATCAATGCTATTCTGAGACAAGAGGTTCACTTCCTTCTTTGTGGAAAGTATCATTTTGCCACAGTGGACATGAGGGATGTTTGACTTTTGCTTCTGGAGCAATGTACTCCTTGAAGATACATTCACTCCTGCAGAAATATCTTAATCTGTCTGCAAAGAGAATGGTCCTGTAAGCTACAGGGGTTTGGGAGTGTTCTTCCTAGCTGAACTAGTCTTCTTACAGAGGGCTTCTTGGCCCTATGTAGGAGAAAGCATTGAAAATTCAAATGAGGGGGACTGATGTTTCCTACATCTTCTATAAGTAAATCTCTAAGTTTCATCAGTCCATATTGTGCAAAAAGTAAAACATTTTTTCTCTGCACATTTTGAACATGTGAGGCAATTGTCCAAATGTCTTTTTCTCATTACTACAATTTCCCACCTATAAAAGTTATCCAAATACAATGTTATTATTTCACACATGAAATTCAAATGCTGGTATGTAGTGTGTGCTATAACCACCTTAGCATATTTACACAAGGGAAACAAACATTGAATCACTCATAAGATATTTGCTCTCATTTCTATAATAAGGAACCTGTTCAATTGTTTTAACTTTTACTGTTCTCCTGGAGGAATGCAGACGCACACATACAATAACAACAGAGTCATGCGAATCATAGTACAATAAAATGGTGAAATAGAAAAAAACATCAAACTGATGTTTATTCAATCACTTAATTAAAGGACTTAAAAATTCCTATTAAATGAGGTAGGGCCTATGAAGCATTATCATGTAACACAAAAAACTTACCCATGACCAAGTGTATTTCTGAAAATAAGTACACCATAACCCCTAAAGGGTGGTATGTAACCTAAGGGTTTAGATAGAGAGGGTTACCAACATGTTAAATGGAGATGGTACATGTAATATCATGAGAATGATTCTGGAAGGAAGACTGCAATGTGGTTAAGCATTAGCAACATCAGACACTTTCTCTGGTTAATGATTCAACACATATCCATTAACATAGCAGCCTTTAAAAAGATAACTGTTTAGCTCATAGGCATGTGAGAGGTACATGAGAGGACATGTCTTATTGACAATTCTCCAAAGATGAATTTACATTGAATGGATCAGGATTTTTAACAAGAAAAAGTAAAAGCTATGCAATAGCAACAGTTAAATTATTGCTGCTATTACAATGCCTCCATCTTGCTCATTATTGGTGAGATCTTGACTAAATAAGCTGATTTAGAAAGTTTTCTCAAAATCAGGTCAGAAATAGTTTCCATAGTGATATTAAGCCCAGCCATTCAGACCCATCATTTTAATCTCATTATTAAATTCATTTCAGATGACACAAGCCCAAATTCCAGATCCATCAACAATTAATCAGATATATGGCTTGCAGAGTAGCATTAAACAATATGGACAGGTGCATGATGGAAGGAGGACACATGACTTACACAGGGCAATACCACAAAGCTCACTTGGCCTAATCACCTGATGAGCTAATAAAATTTGTGTAACTAATTACTGCCAGTAGTCCTAAACAAATTACAAAATTGAAATATGGAAGAAAAAAACTAGTTCCTACAAACTGTGAAATGTTCTAATTATAAAAGATATTAAAATAAATCTTTCTTCATTATTTATTATAATATTGTATTTATTGATGAATGAAAAACCTGCTTAGATCTGATATGTATCATTTACCATTTTGAAGCTTTTAAACAAGAGTTGTTCCAATGAGAAATGCATATTGCCTTTGCAAAAACCATGATACTCAAGACAGATGTAATAGTGTCTATCTATCTATCTATCTATCTATCTATCTATCTATCTATCTATCTATCTATCTATCTATCTATCTATCTATCTATCTATCTATCTGTCTGTCTGTCTGTCTGTCTGTCTATCTATCAACAAGGAAAGAATGAAAGAAAAAAAAAGAAAAAGATAAGAGAAAAATAAGGACAGATAGACAGAAGCACAGATGGAACTGAGAATCTGGCTGAGAGAAAAAATGTTCGGATACCTTCACTAAAGAAATAGTACATATCCCAAGTTTTCAGCACGGAATTATGAAGCAGGAAGATTTTTGCACATTTATCATATACCAATTCATTATTTACCAACAGATAACATCTGAAAATCACAAAATACCATGAATACAGATATGCACCTCACTGACAAACTGTCACCTGCTTAATACATTGTAAAAGATTTACATACACACATACAATAGACAATCAATACCCAATCCAGCATAAGGTATGTCCCTAATAGTCCTAACCTCAATTCATTAACCCTACTAAAGTCACTAATGGTGCCTATATGATAAGGGTGATAACTGCTTATTCCTGTGACATTATCATGTAAAGAAGTGTGATCAAATAATAAAGATATCCTGATAACATCTCCCTGAGTTGTAAATGTACACCACCATACCTGACTTGTATGCAAAATAATCTATAGATTTCATTAGCTATTGGTTTTGCTGCCATTATTACTTAAAATAATCTGATCATTTATATAAAGGTAATTTTGTTCTTATGCTCCTGTGTTCTCCATTTATTTGTTTCACCAGAAAGAATGTGGTCAATTCCTTTGTTTTTCTGGACATATGTTTGAAAACAATGATATTTTATTGGCATCTAAATTGTGGATTGGAGAAGGGCTCCAAAGAAGAACAAATGTTTGCTGGGAACAAATAGTCATAAGCTACCACAAAATCCAAGGGAACCACCCCTTACCATGACAAAATAATGAATTCAGGATGATGTGATTTTAAGACAACAGATTTTAGTTTTGTACAGCGTGTACCTCAATCAACATCCGACTAAATACATGCTCTATATTATTAACATTTGCATGAAAACAAATCAATTATTAAAATCTTTAAAGAATTTTAACCCAGCCTTTCATATCTAAATCTGAACACTATCATATATATTTCCACTAAAAGTAAATGGCTTGAATAATGTAAATGAAACTCAGGTAGTACCGAACTAAAGTCACTTGTCCTGAAATAAAATATTTTACCCAGGACTAAAGCATTCCTTTCTTAAAGGTCAGGGTCATTGATGCTACTTTTTGTTCACCTCTGAACTACACTAAAAATATGGGAGATAAGTAATACTGAATGCAACTGCTGCTAATGGTGATGTGTACATAGCAAAAAGCCCTGCTACAAACATAGAAACTTTGTCAAATAAATTGGGAACATGTCTCATATTATGCAACTCTAATTTTACAAAATAAAGCAAACTGATGGCAATCAAACTTGTGCAGAGTCCAACAGTGTAACCTGCACACAAAATTTGCTTGAAATCTGGGATGACTCTAATGCAAAACTAGAATAAATATAGACAATCATTCCACTAACAAATGATTTCTGAACCATACATATGCCTGAAAAATTATTATTATTATTATTATTATTATTATTATTATTATTATTATTATTATTATTATTATTATTATTATGACTTTATTTAAAGAGGGTAACTCAATTAGTTAAGAAATAATCTACCTTGAGGCCCTCATTCAAAGGAATTTATTTATTTTTGCTGCATAATAATATGATAGTAGAAACATAAACACCAAATTAAGTAGAAATTGGACGATTCGAGGGAAAGGAATGGTGTAGAACTAAAGTTTCATAGGAAAAGTAAAGAAAGGCCATACTTCCTCTACATGGAGTGCTGGAAATTGAATTATTCCTAATTTTATTAATACAATACTACATACTGAATGATTTTAACTCTTACAATCCTTAACAAAATTACCAAAGGTAAGGGGCCCCGAGTGGCCGAGTGGTCTAAAGCGCTGTCCGTTACGGATCACTGCCATCTCACCTCTATCTGCGTGGGTTCGAGTCTAAGATTCGGCGAATGTGGATATGTGAGAGAGCTTGCCAGTAGCTTCTCGTGGGTCGGTGGTTCTTTCCCGGTTTCTTCCTCCACCATTAATACTGGCCGCCATGTATAGCCTTTCCTGTGCTGAAAAATGGCGTTAAACCCCACAACAACAACAACAACAACAACAACAACCAAAGGTAAAGAACAAAATTGGCATAAATGGGCAATCAAGGGCCTTAACTCTTGTAAAGAATGTGCAGAATGCTTGAAGTAAAACTTGTTCAAAGCCATAAGGTTGCATAAAAAAAATAAAATAAAAAAAAATTGAAATCTGACCTAAAGATACAACTCAAATAAATGTTGTGGAATGCTGGAAACTGAACAGTTTCAAATTCTCATTAATATATAGCTAAATGAAAAATTTGGTTAAAACCCATCCAGGATCTATAACTCCAATAAATGACATGCAATAGTGACTTCTTTCAAGGCCTTGTTAATGAAACGTTTTATCATACTGTTTGAATTCCTAAATAAACTGGATAAGTAATGGTGCAAAAAACCAAGTTACAAGGTAAGACAATCTGGGGCTCTGATACAAACCAAATTTGATTAAAACCTATTGCCAGTAATGTTATCTACCTGGCACCTAGCTGCTGACGGCCAGATACAGAATTAACACTATACAGCTCAGCTCCAAAACCTTCACAGAGCATGACTCTGATCAGATCATATCATAAGTCACAGCTAAATGAAACTGAACATCAGATTTACAGTTGTATCTTCACTATCAATGTAACTCTGTTCAAGATAATATCATACAAGTACCATAAACTGCACATTCTATGCCCAGCCATGTTTAATCGTGTAGGTCAATTAAATTTCTCTGCAGAAACAATTTGACTTCTTTCAGTCACAGTGGTCTTGACCACTGACCTTTTAACCCCAAAATCTATATGATTCTTCCACAGAAAAGTCATCCACTAAAGTTTGGTAGCTCATTTGCAGAAACAATGTTTCTTCTTTCTGACACATTAACTTTGACCTTTGGAACCCAAAGATCTATAACACTGTCCCTTACCTAGTATGTAGGTCATCCATAAGTTGTCAGCTCTAGATGGCAGACAAATTGAGTTACTGAGGCAAAATGAAATTAGTAACACTAACAGAGTGATTCATTGACAGGCATTTAAAAAATAATGTGCTCTGCCTTATGGCAGTGTATACAGATAAAGCCACCAAAGAATGTCCCACCCCACCCACCCCACCAATGACAGATGTACAAGTTTTATTTTTGGAATGAATCATATCTAATTACCTTGACCTTTAATCTATCCATGCAAATAGGGAGCTGTTTCAAAGTCTGGCTGAGGAAAAATAAGACTGACTTGTCATGTGGAACATTTGGAAACAATAATATTGAGTAGCCAAAAATGCCAATAGTGCATTAACATTATTTTTGAAAATTGAATGAGATGTCAAGAGACTAGGGAAGGAAAATGTCAATAGGGATGTTCTTGAATATTTTGTGAAGACAGACATGCAAGAAAAAGTTAAACAGGAGAATAAAAATGGGAAAAATTCCTTAAAATCTTGAGGACTTGTGCATATACAAATCTATAAAGTTTGTCCAATCCTTCCTCCAAAGCTTGTGCTTCCTTTTTTCAAAAAAAAAAAACAAATATTTTTCTAAAATGAATCAAGAAAAATCTTATAAGTTAAGTGTTATGGGGTTTAACAATACTTTTCAGCACATGATATGCTATACATGGCAGCCAGAAAACCTGGTGGGAAAAGAACCCAGAGAAGACCTCAAGAAGACCCACAAACTTAAGAGAAGCTATTTTCAAGCTTTCTACCATACTCACATTGGCTGAGCCTGAGACTCAAACCCACAGGGACAGAGGTGAGATGTCAGTGATCTGTAAAGTTGAATGCCACCCAGCACCCCTAAAAGCAATGTCTATTTTGAGTATTTGTTGTAACTATAAAACTATAAATCATCTTTAATATGCAACCTACAAATCACCAATTTAAACAGAACTCAGAATCAGTAATGATTTGGGGCTTATTTAGTGTATCTTTGCATTTCTCTAAATTACCCTTGATTCCTGTTGAAGAAATCTGGAGTGACTTGGACGAGAATTAATTACAAGGTTGATATGTATGCGCTATGTATGAATACCTAAAACCAATGACTCTGTAGTATCATATTTTGGTGATGTGTGCATGCAGGCATGGGTGTCATAACCCCAAAACTCATGGACCAGAGTTCAAATCTCAGTGAAGTATTAATGGAAAGTTTTCTAACCTGTATGTATGTATGTATGTATGTATGTATGTATGTATGTATGTATGTATGTATGTATGTATGTATGTATGTATGTATGTATGTATGTATGTATGTATCTGTATCTGTATATATATATATATATATATATATATATATATATATATATATATATATATATATATATATATATATATATATATATATATATATATAATGTAACCCTGTAACCCCCCATGGAACCTCAAAACATCTTTGTAGGAGACCATTAGATGATATTAAAGTTTGTATCAAGGACAATCACTAGCTTTTAGTAATAAAAAGGGGTCAAACCCATTTACCAATTTAATGTAATTTTCCAATAGAATTAAGACTAAACACAGATTTCACCATGTGGGGTTGTCCCTCCTTTAATACTAAAAAGGTTGTGGAATGTCTAATGATAATTCCAATTCACATTACTAACACTTTTTTTTAATGTTCTGTATTGTACAACATTATCAAAAGTCAAATATCAATACAATAGATATGTCACGGTAAATACAATCTTCCCAAAATGTAGTAGTAATTAGAAAGTAAATATTGGATGTTTAGATCTGTCTGCACTAAAAAGCATGTATTACCTTACCTGAGATGGAATTCTATATAATTGCAACTTCATTCTGACATGATCAATTTTTCAGTCAAAATCGACGTAAATCATTTTAATCAAAATAAAAGTGAACATCATATAATTACAACTTTTTCAGCCTATCAAAAACTTGTTTAATCATAGCAGAAGACCCATGGCGAGTCTACTTAAATGCAGTTTAATTGTTTCTTATATATAAATGATCCTGAAAAGTTAGAACAACATTACAAATCCTAAAGTCAATTATCAATTAATGTCCCCCCAGTCACTTTGTAATTGTAAAACTTACTAGACTGTTATTAAAGTATTTTGGTTTCTCTGATAAATGTAGATACAGAGGAATGTCCAATCACAAAAAAACATGTTCAAATCCTAAAATGTTTTGTTTTCAAGATAATTGATTATGAGTGAAGTTTAATAACAACTTTACTTAGTCATGTATGTCATTTATATTCTCTTCATTTTTCATTGTCATGGTTCTTGTTGCATGGCTAAATTAGAATACTTCCATATGTAACATGATACCTCATCTTTGTAAAATATTATATTGGTAAAGAGTTCAAGCAATTTATGTAAGACGAAATTCCAAGCCCTGCAATGAAGACCTATGAACCTATGAACAAGGTGACTTTGCACATTTAGTGCCTCTGATTGATAAACTAGACTGCTGGTTTTTGATATAAAAAAACAAAATTATAAGATCATTAATAATTATCTTTTATAATTTGTTCATACAAAGGATATACCAATGGTCATTACATTAATTACCTTGCTAATTTTTTTACTAATTGGTAACTTCAACATACAAAGGATATACCAATGGTTATTACATTAATTACCATGTTAATTTTTTTTACTAAGTGGTAACTTCAACATACAAAGGATATACCAATGGTTATTACACTAATTGCCATTTTAATTTTTTTTTAAATACTAAATCTAGCTTCAACATTTTATTCTCATTTCCTACAGTGCCTGATAGACTTGATTGAGAAACTTTATACTACTGAATGTAAGGAATTATAACTAATAGATGTCTACTTGCTTAACTGTTGTTTAACTCCAACAAATGATATAAGCATCTATGCCTAAAATTATAAAACAGTATTCTTTTGGAAAATGATGCACAAACAAAACTTCTATAACATTAGTTTGCTAAATTTCTAAAACAAATCTAGACAATAAAGTAGAAACATGCTTATAGGAAATAGATATATGCATACTGGCACAATGTAACCATCTTATGGATACAAAAATGCTGGCAGAATGTATTGCTGTATAAAATGAATCTGAATATGCCAATCATTGGATGGGGGTAACAGAATGCTTGTGCCTGATGTCATTATTCATTATGAAGGTGTGAGGCATTGCCAAAAAATGACTGTCAGACTTGTTGCAAGCACAAGGATTATCAGATACAACTTATACCTTTAATGCCCAAATGGGGCATAACTCTCATACAATGAAACCTGTCTTGAAAGACCACTGCTATGTAAGACCATCTGTCTTGAGAGACCATATTCTCAGTGTACAAACTTAATGATTATATAGCACAGTGACCTGTTATGAAAGACCACATGTCTTGAGAGACCATAATATTCTGGCAGTAAAGGTGGTCTTTCAAGACAGGTTCTACTGTATTATGTAAACAAGCATGCTGACCATATCAATACAACTGTTATCTGTCAAGTTTTGAGACTGTTAATGAGAAGAGGCAAGAATTTTGAGATATAATACAGTACAGTGGAATGACATACATGCTGCATGTCACTCCCCCATATTCATACTCAGGGACTGCTTAACTTAACTGTACAATTAGAAAGTTACAAAGAAAGCCAAGATTAAAACACTGCTGTAAAACACATCACCTTGATCCCGTGATTAAAAGGTTGAGCACACACCTTGCAGAATTAATATCCTTATCTTCATAATGATTCATTCCAAATTTCCTATGTGACTTTGATCTCAAGTTCAAAGGGGTGGGTGAACATTCTGCAGATGAAATGTCTTAGCTTCATCATGATTCATTGCAAGGATGAATTAAATCAAGAAATAGAAGCGAATGAAAAATCATTAAAACCTTCAAGTAAATATGTGAGCTTGAACAAATGTCAAAGAAGCAAGTGAGTTCAGAATTATTGTCTTAACTCCATAATAATCCATCCCATGTATGAAGATGGTGCCTAGGTAATATGAAAAGTTTTAAACAAAACCTTCAAGGCAAATGTTCTATGGCTGACTTTCATCTAGATTTCAAAGTGGTCCAGACTGAATTGGCATAAATTCATGATCATTCATGCCAAGGGATTAAAGAAATATGAAAATGAAAAACTTTTAACAAAATTTTCACAAACTGTTCAATGTGTTACAAATGAAAATTCTTGAAACACTGGCATTTGCACTTTGACACAACTGTGTGAACAGGTTGCAGAGTGGAATACATTTTATGTGTTTAATATCATGTTTAAGCACATGATAAGCTATATTTACATATGGCAGCCACCATATTTGGGAGGACAACCCCAGGAAGACCTAAAAAATTCTGAATTAAAAAAGTCATATATTTAATTCAGTTTTAAGTTTCTGTGTTCCATCATGAAAGTTCAAGGAATGTTTGGCAAAATTAAAAGAATTGATAAACATTTCCATGCAACTATTCAAATTCCAGGATTTACAAGGTTATGTAAACAACGTCATTAGCAAAATGAACAGAACATATATGGGTGCAAGCAATTCACACACCTGCACACAATTTATACAAAAGCAAATATGGGCCAACAAAGAAATCTATAATCACAAAGACCTAGAGAGAATAACTTACATTAGCAATAATAGTAATACAATAACTCCTTAGTGCCTAATCTTATGGAGGCTTATAATTTTATTTATTGTCATAATAACAATAACAATTAACAAGTCCACCATAATGTTAGTAAATTAATAATTAATTGATAGTATAACTTCTACATTTCTCCAGGATTATCAAAGACAATGGATATTTCCTCTCTGGCATTTTTGAGAACAGAATAGACCTCCTCATTGTAAGATTCCAAAAATGTGTGATAAATAACTTCTAGTGAATCAAGATAAGATGTAGTTGTTTATCATCTTCGTAATTGGCAGAGCAATTGAGATCATGTGTCATGACGATACATTCCTTAGAATGCATGTTTTAGCTGATACATTATCAATAAGTACCAACAATTTAATGTCTGACAACCTCACAACACACTTTTAATAACTATATGATGAAAATATTTAACTAAAATAAATTTTTAATTTTTAAATTGATTTCCAAAAATTTTTTTTCTTATTATCTGATTTAGAAGTGAATCACTTACATTAGATTGTGTTTTTTATATTAATAAATGATATAAATTTTGTTATGATTTGCGCAAATCAACTATGCAAAATTTCAACACTCTTGTTCACTTTAAACAAAGAATTATCTTAGTTTTGGAAAATATGTATAAAAAAATACAAATGTACTTCCAGGAGAGAACACTTTTAAAGTACAAATGAGCTGATGTTATCTCCACTACCACAGAAAGTTACAGTAAATACGGTATTTTTAAGGAAGCCATTTTTTTGTATTAATGTCTTTACTGGTGTCAAATGCCTTTATTATTAATAGGGATTGCAGGGGGTAATAACAGCTGTTAGATGACAGCAAAGAAAATCACCTGCATTACAGTGGTCCACCCCCTGCAAACAAGATTTCAGTCAGAATCAATTCCTTCAAGCTGATCCAGAAATGTCAAGTAGCTTTGTTATGAAAGAAAATATGACTATAAATACAATTTTATAAATTGCCTTCATAATCACTTTTTAAATATATGGAGACTTTAGCTATCATAAAAGCTTAGATGAAAGTGATCTTTGAACATTTTGACAAGTTATTCTTTAGGCTTGACAAAGGAGTAGGTTATTCAATATAGGAATGTCAATTGAAAGCTACTGCTTTCGCATAATACCACATTTGGGTATCAGAAACAAATGACATCATATGTATAGAATTTTGTTCAAATAATTGGTGCTGACAGCCAAAATAGAATAATTAGGCCTGTCTTTCAGTCTGTTTTCCTGCCTATATCCATGTATATACCAACTACATGCACCTGCTCTGAAGGTGACTGTTGATCCTATAGTGACATATTATTTAATGTATGCAGTTAGAGGGAGCATGTTTTATTAAAAATATTTGTTAAGAATTACAAGCTTACCTATAAATTTGCTCATGTATCACAAGTGACCTTGCTATGAGATTGAGAAACATATCTGAATATGGTACATAACAATCAATAAGTCCCTCCCCAAGCCCCATGAAATTGTGTGTGTTTGCAAATTGGGGGAATAAAAAAGGATAAGATGATTGGTTTCTTTTTAACAGTTTTATCTAATATTAGTTCACAACACAATCTAAAGTTTTTAAGGTGAAAAACTGAGCAGACAATAGATTTTTTTGTTTTCTTGCATACATTATAAAAAAATCCCATCTAAAGTTACCATTTGGGTGGGGCCCCAAGTGGCTGAGTGGTCTAAAAGTGCTGGCCGTTTTGACTCACTGCCATCCTAACGTGGGTAAGTGAGAAAGCCTGCCAGTAGCTTATCGTGGGTAGGTGGTTCTTCCCGGGTTTTCCAGGGTTCTTCCTCTAATATCAATACTGGCTGCCATGTATAGCCTATCTTGTGCTGAAAAATGGTATTAAACCCTACAACAACAATAACCATTTGGGTGGTGAAAAATTGAGCACAGATGGTACAGATTTTTTTTCTTTTCTACATCATTCAAAGCTATGGGTAGGTTGGGTGACTGGAACTACATATAATTCTTTTTACTTTATGATGTACTCCATATGTAAAGTTTCATTAAATTATCTGCAAGGTTAAAAAGTCACAAAACACACAAAACTTGATCTTTGAGTACTCCAGGTATATGATTGGGGTGCATAAGTGATTTTGATTGACACCTTAGTATACTTTCAAGAAAATATTAAAATGTTTCACAGACACAACACTATCCTACATATATCATCTTTGTTCATTAACCTTTTAACCTAATATCAAAATGGGCATCAAATTTCAAATAAGACTCACCATGTTTTACAATGTATATGCTGGAGAAAAGTTTCATTAAAATATATTTTCCAAACAGAAAATATCTCAGCCAATAAAAAAGTAGACAGAAAGACAAAACTTCTGACACTGAATAGACAGCTCAAGAGGAAAATGGCTTATTTCCAACTTTTCAAAACAGGCACATAATAAACAAATTATTCAAAAATGTAATACAGTTCATAAAATAAAAATGGATTTGCATATTGAACTCATTGGACTCCAAGGAACAAGACCCCTGCTGTATGAAATAATCACAACAGTAACTTAATACCCAAGTATTGTTTAAAACATAATGTAACACTATACCTGGCATGAAACAAAACACAATGCCATATTAGAATGTATAAATAATTTTAAATTCGACATTAGAGTCATCATAATTACCACACTTTTTGGCAAATAAACAAAGAAATATTTATACCTAGAATGATCCAGCTTCTATAAATTTCACACACTGCACTCCAGTAGTAGCCACTCCCACAGGCCATAAACTAAAATCAGAAGTGATATCCTCCTATAACAGATTTTTAGTCAGATGGTTTGGATTCTGTGGACTGAAGATTTTACCTACAATCATGACAGATTTTAGTCAGATGGTATGAGATCTGACAAGATTTTGCTGAGAGTTGTAACAGATTTTAGACAGATGTTATGGGATGTGGACTGAAGATTTATCCACAATCATGATATTTTAATCAGACAGTATGGGATCTTGTTGAGATTTTACTGAGTCATAACAGATTTTAGTCCCATCCGATGTAAAATGAAGATTTTATGCACTATCATGACAGATTTTAGACACATGGTTTGGGATATTGATGAGATTTTATTGAGTCATAACAGATTTTAGTCAGATATTATGGGAATTGGACTAAAGATTTTACCCACAATCATGACAGATTTTAGTCAGATGATATGGAATCTTGACTGGAGATTTTACTCTCAGTTTTGACAGGACTAAATGTACTGGTAAGGATCAACAAAGCACGCATTCTACCTAGGACTGAACTAAGAACCTCTTGCATTAAAGTTAACAACAGATGCCACTAGACTAGAAAAGGTTCCATGAAAATAGGCTGGTCAGCAGGTGGTCTGTACAATGAGTCATGTAATTTGCCCCTGAAACCCTAAAATATTTTTAATCCTTGAAGATTATCCAGAGTCCCCCATTAGAAACCATGAGACAAGCACATTGTATAGATATATCCTGACTGACTAAGGTCAGCAGCAACCATATTTGTGGTATGATGGTAAATTACTGTTGATTTTATATGGTGCAAGGAAGCCTGAAAAAAATTCATTGAATCTCAAAAACTTTTGGGGGCCCCCGAGGAGTGGCGAGTGGTCTAAAGCGATGTCCGATGTCCGAGTGGTCTAAAGCGATGTCCGTTACGGATCACTGCCATCTCACCTCTGTCTGCGTGTGTTCAGTCTAGGATTCGTGGAATGTGGATATGTGAGAAAGCAGGCCAGTAGCTTCTCGTGGGTCGGTGGTTCTTTCCGGTGATTTCCCCGGCTTCTTCCTCCACCATTAGCCATGAATAGCCTATCCTGTGCTGAAAAATGGCGTTAAACACAACAATAACAACAACAACAAAAACTGTTACAATACTCACATATAAACAGAACACAAATCATGCTTTCTGTTAGTATCTACATTTGTAATGCACAAGTTGATTTGGCCTCAGTTTGCATTATTCAAAATGGTCTATAACTGGTCACCTGTATGAGAAACTACCAAGTTATCCATATTCCAGGTAAAATGGGCAAAAGAACATCCACTATCTGTCTAATTGGGAAGCATCTATTGGTTGTGACAGGATACCTTAATTCTTTTACTAATGTACCAAAGAGCTCTTGCACCTTATTCAAGTATAGATGCTATTATACCGAAAATGTTTTGAGTTGGTCAGTAAGTAGCCTGATACAAAAAATGTCACTACTTTTCCTTTTCTTGGACATTCTATATTGAACCTCACTAAGATTAGGCGTCAAGTATGTGGAATCATAACCCCATGGGACCACCACTTACAAGGGTGTGTGTGTGTGTGCATGTGTGTACTGGATTTATAACATAGTTTTAACAATTCTTCAGTCATATCACTAAGATGTCTGATGTGTGACAGTTTATAGTAGTGTCTAGCACTGGGGTACCATGCCACAGATATGTAGCACCATGTCCCACCCAGTCATTATATACTGACAGCAGGCTGACCTCTTAATGCTTAGTGCCAAGCAAGGCAGCTGGTAGCACCTTTTTTAAATGTCTTTGGTATGACTTGGCAGAGGTTCAAACCTACGACCTCCTGCATTTGAGGCAGATGCTCTAACCACTAGGCCACTAAAGAGCACCTGTCATATGATATGCAGGTAGAAATGATACTTGCTACTAAGGATTGAACCTGAGATCTCTACAACTGAAGTCATGTACAAGTAATGCACCCAGACACACCAAAACAGCTCCATACAAGGTTAATCTTGACTAATCATAAAGTAGCCTTATTTATAGTAACTTCCTAAATATTATAGCATCTCATATTTAGACGATTATGATTGGTTTGGTTTTGTAGGGTTTAATGCCATTTTTTAGCATTTGATTGGCTATTAATGGCAACTAGTATATTTAATGGAGGAAGGTTCTGTGAAGAACCAACTACCCATGGGAAGCTAATGGCACATAAATACACTGGTTGAGTCCAAAAATCTACTCAAGCCTGCATAAATGAGGTAAGACATGTGAGTAATCTGTAAGAGTGAGTGCCTTAGACCCAGGGTCTTAGACCACTTGGCCACCCAGGGTCTTAGACCACTTGGCCACTCGGGGTCTAAGACCACTTGGCCACCCGGGGTCTAAGACCACTTGGCCACCCAGGGTCTTAGACCACTTGGCCACCCGGGGTCTAAGACCACTTGGCCACCCGGGGTCTTAGACCACTTGGCCACCCAGGGTCTATAGCTGATGATGAAGTTGAATTATGAAATGTAGGACATGCAACACAATGAATAATATGATTATGTTCAAGATGCATACATTTTTTTTATGAATTTCATAACTGGCAAAGGCCATCAATTTGCACATCAAACAAATAATGATCCACATTAAGACACTATGCATACATCAACTAATACTTCCAATTCAAACATAACACTTGTATGACTCCAAAAGAGGGTTTGCCAATGAATTCTAGATCAATGTATAGACAATTTCCATGATGCATTAAAAAATATAAAGGTTTTAACAATACATGAAAGAATATTTCTTAGAATGGCCAAATTGATGTATATAAAGTATCCAGAAAAGCCATTCCTAAAATCTCAGCAATATCTTTCACCAAAGAGATGCTAATGGAAATCCAAATTTAAGGTCCATAAGAACAGAAATTAAATTATACCAAGGCCAAAGAAAAAATTGTTTCAAAAATTTTTTTAATATACTGGTCCACTGGTATGGAACAACATTCCCAGTGCTATAAGGCAGGCTCCTAGCATTTCTTCTTTTCATAATCAGTGTCTCAAATGGATGAAATCTTTAGAAAACTGATAAGTTCTAGTACAATAAATGCTACCTGCTTTTCTGTAATTTTACATCATTTTCATACTTGAATTTTTCAATGCAGGATGATATTTTATATATATTTATATTTTCACAAATGACTGTGCATGTGTTCCAGGCTTGATAATTTGATCTTACAAATCACTTAATTATTTAGTGGCAAGCCAGATTCTTCACAGCCTGTTTTATATATATTGCAATAAACTGACCACGAACAGTACGAAACTAGTAACTAACTAGCCTAAGCACTTTTGACTCTTAATAAGTCTTTTTCAAAGGCAAATACAAAACATATATATGACAAACAAATAAACACAAAAACATTGTGTTTGTAAACCTCTACATGGCTGTCTCCACATGTGTTAAAACTATAAATACAACCAGCTTGTATAGACTAGTTGCGGAAACTGAAAACAGTGTATAATTCCCTAAAAGTCTACAGGCCAAAGCAACATCTATTTTTACTTTTTGTACATTTATGTAACGCAGATTATATCCTGGATATTTGATTCTATACCGGTTATTCTTATAGTAAAAATTGAAGGATAATAAGAAGATTTAGAAGATGTTAAATTCTACTAGTGCATAGTTTTCATTTTCTAGTCTTCTTGGTTTAGACCTATTAGTTTCAATGTTCTAAGGCAGCGTATCCAGTATGATTCCTTTTCCTTCCTGGTTTCGGAACTCCAGCTGTGGTTGTTAGCAATATCGATAAGTATTATATCACTGAAATGAAAGTGTGGCCAGGGGAGGAGAAGTGTTCTTCCACCGGCTTCTGTACAGCTTTTTTCTCATCCAATCAGATCTATGAAGGTTTATCCTTTTGTGTAGCTTTTCAGTTTCTCCGAAGTGTGTGTATGTATATGTACAATATATATATATATATATATATATATATATATATATATATATATATATATATATATATATATATATATATATATATATATATATATATATATATATATATATTGTACATAGCAGATAGAAGACATTTAGGTAGTTCTTTAAGTTTAACTAATAACAAAAATGTCTTTCTTTTTTTCCCTACCAAACAATGGGTATCAACCCTTGCCACAATCTTGGAGTTGGCTCAGATGCTACTCCTCTGTGTGTGTGTGTGTGTGTGTGTGTGTGTGTGTGTGTGTGTGTGAGAGAGAGAGAGAGAGAGAGAGAGAGAGAGAGAGAGAGAGAGAGAGAGAGAGAGAGAGAGAGAGAGAGAGAGAGAGAGAGAAAGAGAAAGAGAGAGAGATTTGGATTTTTAATGTAGCTTTAAACAACTATTCAAGGGCATCATGCTGCAGACCATATATCATCATGTTCCACCCAGACACATTATCCTGACACTAGGCTAAACAGTCCTAATATTAACTTAATATTAAATGCTTAGCACCAAGTGTCGCAGCTGCTTGCACCATTTTTATACTTCACTGGTGGTTGTTGTTGTAAGCTTTAACACTATTTTTCTGCACACGATAGGCTATACATGGTGGCCAGTATTAATGATGAAGGACCCCAGAAAACCCCAGAAAGAACCATTGACATACAATAAGCTACTGGCAAGCATTCTCACATACCCACATTGTTGGAATCCATGACTGGAAACCACACAGTCAGAGGTGAGATGGCAATAATCAGTAACAGAGAGAGAGAGTCCTCCATTGATGAAGATGCTCTAACCATTCAGGCCAGTTGAGGAGTCATATATAAAAGGTGTAAAGCCACTCTAACACTAGTGAGTTGCAAAGACTTCGGTAGCACATATATCCTCATATATCTGAATTCATTAAACTAGATTACACATTTAAAACATTAAAAAAAATAAATGCATTTGTTGACCAACTTGTTCTATATACCACATAATTTTGTTATCCCTCCATATATCATTGTATCAAATCTGAATATTTTATTATTTTATTCAAAGTAAAATTTTACTTCAAATAAGGATAGAATATCTGTATATAAATCATATATTAGACTTTTGTTTCCTGCACATGGCTACTCTTACAACAGCTAATCAAGGGAGAGACTGCATTAACATAAAATATATCAGACTATTATCACTCTGTATTACTCAAGGTAATCGGCTTTCATTTAACATTTCCAAATCTCTTCTTTATTCCAAACTGGTATATGAATACTTACTAACAGAACTGACAGAAAATCTAAATTTTTCATGGAAAAAACATCAAGTATTATCTTAAACATAACATGCAAACGTAATTAGTCAAACAGTGAATCAAGTTACAGCATAAAAACACAATCTGACAAATAATGAAATCTGGAAAGTAAATGCTATATAATATACATGGAAGTCACGTCAGCTCAGTGGGTAGAGCCTTGGAGTCATAATCCAGTGTTGCAGGTTGAATACCCACCCAGGTTAGATCAGATACACTGCTTTGACAGTCCCTTCGACAACCACAAATAGTTCCCATTCCTCAGCCAATGATGCATTAAAACTCACAAAAACACTCAATACAACCTACCTTCAGCAGGGAAAGAGATGCAACTGTCAAGAAGTAACTCTCACAAATGCAAGATGACAGAAAATCAGCATTTCCAAGCATGGATTTACAGAGATTTAATTTCCTCCCCTGCTGGCTTCAATAACAAATCAAAAAGATCATTTGGTAAGTACTCCATGGAAGTTTTCAATTAAAGATGATAATCTACAGATCAATTTAATACCAAACACAAAACAGATGATAGGGTGTCATATCAACTATCCCCCTCCCCTCAATTAAGACACCACAAAACTAGCACATCTATTATTTTTTATAACAGGTTATTATATTTCATCTATGCACATAAAATCAATATATAAATAAATAGATCAATCAGTATCAGCAAACTGAGCTTTAAGGAACAGAATTAAAATTATCTGTATCAAACAATAATTAATTATATGATAATGACAAATATTAAAGAAAATCTTTGTGGAAAAAAAATGGCACTACCAGTAACAATGAACAAGAGAAAATAAATCAAACAGTTAATTTGAAAATCCTTTTCAATTAGAAACTGATAAAACCCTGATGTACCTACTGTACAAGCCACTGTTCATATAAAAAAGAACCCAATTATAATGCACAGTGTCAAAGGTCAGGAGAATTCATCTTCATATCACAATCAGTCTGATAATTAATCAGTGAAAATTCAAGGCAAAGAGAAATTCCATATGAAGGAAAACTGATTGTTCATTACACCTGCACTGATATAAAATCTGTTCATTAGAAATTGTACAACCAAGCAAAATGTTATGAAAGGCTTAAAGAAAGGATAAGTGTTAGTTGATAAGGACATTCTTTACAACTCTACTACAATACACATTTATATTACAATAATGTACACTTTCTCTATCACCCTTATATTCTACCACAGTGAATGCTGTTTTATGCTTACCCATGCTTTCTTATACACTAGCTATGATATATAGGGGAAGCTACTGTATGTACTAGCTTTTAAGATGGGTCCAACTGCAAACTGCATGGACCCAAATCTGCCACTGCATATTGCACCAGCAGATCTGGGTCTGTGCAATTTGTAAGGTGTAATCAGTAGAACAAACCCAAACCCTGATCTGCAGGCACACTATGCTATGGCAGATCAGGATCTATGTATGTTGCTGTTGGACTCAAACATAATGCTATGGCAGATCAGGATCTATGTTGGTTGCTGTTGGACTCAAACATAATGCTATGGCAGATCAGGATCTATGTTGGTTGCTGTTGGACTCAAACATAATGCTATGGCAGATCAGGATCTATGTTGTTTGCTGTTGGACTCAATTTACAAATGAGTATATACAGTATGCAGGACTTTGCTTTCAGTTCAAACTTGTTTCTCTGGACAAAATTCATATCCTCTATCTTTCATGCCTTACATAAACATTATTCATTTGGCAAGAAAGTTCACATCCAAAGTAAGGGTGACAGAGGCAAATCTCAACTTTACTATATGTTGCTCAGGTTGAGTTCTAAATGAATGGGTCATAATTTTAGAGCTTATCCATACATGTATGAGTCACAAGTTTATCACCATGAAATTGATATGATGAAACTTGTCTACACCAGCCTCTCTGTAAACAGGTTTACTTCTGAAGACCAGTCACATACAGTATTCCCTCAATAATGCACCACAGTATGGCCTAAGTGGTTAGAGCATCTGCCTCACATGCAATTGATCATGGGTTTGAACCTGGCCTAGTCATAGGAAAGATTTACAAATATGGTATTAGCAGCTGCCTCACTTGGCACTCAGTATTAAGAGGTTAGTGTTAGGACTGGTCCTCCTGGTGTCAGGATAATGTGACTGGGTGGGACACCATGCGACATGTCTGTGTCATGAAGCCACAATGCTAGACATCACTATAAACTCCCAGCTGCAGACACTAGCAAAATGACTGGAAAATTGTTAAGACTGTGTTAAAAATTCAAATCTCTCTCTCTCTCTCTCTCTCTCTCTCTCTCTCTCTCTCTCTCTCTCTCTCTCTCTCTCTCTCTCACTGATTTTTATAAAGCAGATGTGGTTATGGATACTGTTTCATTATTTAACATATTTTATTAACCATTAGTACTTACTTATAAGTCATGTAAAAATGCAAACATCAAAGATCCTGATTTGCTCTATGTTTGCATATTAGGGTCTACAATATGTTTCTTCTTCTTTTGATTAATTCAAACAAAAGACACGTATCCAAATCTGCATAGTGCATTAAGTAGATCTGGGTTGGTGCAGTTTGAAGTTGGACCAATAAGTAAGTATATACATTATATATATAAAATACCTGTTTTAGGTGAACTCACCAATATGGCAATCTACTTTAATGGCTTCCATGTAAGGTGTTATAGTAGTGGTTCTTAACCTTTCTGTATGGTGACTCAGATTAGATTTAGTGTTAGCTTTGCAACACATCAAATACTAAAAAACATTGATCTTGGTGACCCACTCAAGAACCACTGTGTTTAGTAGAAGAATATATTAATTTCAGTATGGTCATTTTCTTTATAAATATTTAGGTTTTATCTGAAACCTCACTTTTTTCCAACAAAGCATCTTAGCATGCACCTGAAGTTTTCCTTATGCCAGTTCACTAAATATCCAAAAACATTGATTGGCATTTTTAAATATCTTTCTTATTGCTTAGTTTGTAATGATGCTTTTCTCACAAATATTCACAAGCATCTTGGGTTAAATAATATCAGAAAATTACATTTTCCTTGAAGAAGTTATTTAATAAATTTTGAGGATTTCCTCAATTTTTTTATAGAACATAAAGGTTTTGATGTATTAACTTTAAAAACTAAAATATAATTTTGAATCCTTTTCAGCATCTCTACCTCTGAGAAAAATATTAAGAGTCTAAAGTATCTATATCTGACATGAGTGTCCTGAAAATATATCTTCAGTCTCGAAAGTTACAGCTTGATCAAGGAAATGGGTCAATGAGTAAAACTTTTACTTACCAAGTCTGAGACTTTAACTAGGGCAGATAACTGATATGCAACAACAAACCATTATGCAGTGTGTGTGTGTGTGTGTGTGTGTGTGTGTGTGTGTGTGTGTGCATGTACTGGTAATTTGTAAATCTAAAGAAATCCATGAGCAGACAAGTCAAATGAGGACTATAGTTTCTACAAATATTTTAACCTGACAGCTTTTTTATTTAATGGCACCATGTGTGTACAATATGTTTTACAATTAATACATTTAAAAAATTCTCTTTTACAAATTTTATATGTTCAAATTAATTAATTCATGAAATCTGTATGATGCAAAATGTAAATTTCACCACATATAAAATCCAACATTGGTACTGAAGCTAACAAGGAAAGAAGCTCTATCCAAAATCGACCCATACTATGTCAAAGGGCTGGACAACAATACTTCTTTGAAATAATGCCTATGAAATTATCTTTCAAAATCTTAGGTTAAGTAAAGAATCAAGGCCTGCAATTCTCTGCAAACTTAGTGTAGAATTGAGTGAACAAGCACAGTATACTGTAATTTTCTATTTATATACCCAATATTGACGTTAGGGACATCCTATATTTTGAAACACTGTCCAATGATAAATTCACTCCAAAAATTTCAATAAATTTACAAGTTAGGTTCCCTGTTTTTTTCATGGAAAGAACTCAACTGTCTGCACCTATATTGCATTTACCTTTTCTGTACATATCCTAAAAGATTTACCATCATTCCATATTTTCAAGTAGTTTCATTCTGTCTTTTATTTTTTAACAATTAAATCTGTGAATACATACTCAGTTTCCTTGTATGACCCGTTTAATTGTATTAGGCTGCCTAATGGCTGAGAAATGGGGCAAGTAATGTCAGAAAAGGGCTATTATTGGGTTATAACAGATGTCAAGACTTCAATTTCTCATTCTTTGTGGTATATTTAAATTTCCATCAACAAAATAAGCCATTCTCATATTAGCTTCAAGTTTTACACTTTGAGTATACAATATGTATCGTATCCATGTCATAGCATTGATATATTAAATTCTACCACAACCTGTGCACAGTGACACTAATTCTCAATCACAGACTATATCCCTTACAAGACTGGAATATAATAATGAAGACTAAAATCCAAGTGTGTAAGTTTCCTAGGAAAGGCAATCAAGGTGTTCACTGCAATTTACAGGTCTATATACATGCCAATATATATGGTATAAGTGTACTAATACACACACAATCATGTTGAGACTTGCTTACCAAAAGTATGTAGTTGACAGAATGAATAATTAGCAGTACTTTTACTTCACAAAGTTGAGGGTTTTGAGACCAAAAGAAATATATTTTTGAATACCTGCATACAAACAGCAAGTAAATTCATTTAAAATGAATAAATGCTTCCATTTGTTCTCTATCGTTCTCAAAAAGGAAATTATGTGAGATAAAAGAAAAGTATTATTGCTATGGTTGGTTATAAATGGAGATTAATTAGCATCAAATACAACATACTATTTCTTGCCTCTAAAGACAAAATATCCAGACCAATGAACTCCAAGCCTTTGGATTAAACATACTCTGCTCAAAGACACTGAAGAAGACAAATTAATACAAAGCAAAATGAAATGTATGTAAATATTGTCATATGTTTATGCTGCCGTTATTGACTTTCTCAAATAAGGAGACCAAGGACACATGGTATTACTTACCTAAATGTTCATTACATGTACATGTACATGCAAAGATGGATACTGTACATCAAAGAGCACCAATTATAATACAGGAAACTGGCCTACTGGGATCAGACAGTCTGCAAATTAAGAAACTGAAATTAATATTGCAAATGATTAACAAAAAAGGTGGCTATGAGTAAGAACTGTTCTTTTAGGGCTTTCCTTTCATTATTTTACTGTTATACTCTGTTTGCCAACTTCATTTGAATAAATAATGATTCAAGTTTGACATATTTCAATAATGACACTTACATATTTAGTAAATAAATACATAATGCTTGCTAAAGTCATGAAAATTCAACTTGTAAAACTCGATTTAAATTTAAACATTTTATCAATTTATGATGTCTAATTTCTAAATACCTTATCCATGATTATGTAAATACTAACTTGCACAAAAGCTTAAGTTATAAGCAAGACATAATTTAAAATTGTAAATTATAAAGTCTGACCTGTCTGACTTAACACTGCTGCTGTCTTTTGGAGAACTGTATTATAACTTACAATATCCTGAAGGTGTGGCTTTGCATAAAGAATGGAAGCAAATAACATGCTATAGTTTGAAATATGAAGGTGGCTTTTTTAACTATCATTGCAAAATCAAGGAACATCAATGTCAAAAATTAGGAATCAACATTGACATGGAGTTTGCTCCCACTGCAATTCAAATGAGAATTTACACATTATTAAATATGATTAGAAGATTTATCTGTGAGTGCACAAAGGTACTATTGTTTCATCAATTACCATTCTGCATATACTTGCTTATAAGTCGAGTGAAACTGCAAATAATAACAAAGATCCTGATCTGCTGCAGCATAATGGACCTGCAGATCAGGGTATACATTATTTATTCTACTGATTACTCCTAACAAACTGCACAGACCCAGAACTGCTGGCATATTATTCTCTGGCAGATCTGGGTATGTGCAATTTACAGTTCGGCTCAACTTAAAAACAAGTATAGACAGTATGTACAAGAGACTCCATGTTTAAGTTTATTACATTTACCTCAAAGTGAAAACCTGCAAACTGCAATAGACTATACAGAAGTATGGTTGTTAATTAGGTCACAGGCGTTCATCAATATGTGAAGAAAATCTATTATGGATTGTTCAGGAATATAAATATGGGTATTACATTTTCCATTTTACATGGATATCCCATATTAAAAATGAGATATTTATATTAAAATTAACTCTGTGTGTGTATATGTGTGTGTGTGTGTGTGCTTATGATTCTTAATGTAGTTTTAATAAATTTTCAGTCATATATTGCTATGATATCTGCAGTGTGGCAGTTTATAGTAATGTCTAGCACTTAGGCATCATGCCACAGACATGAGGCATCATATCCCACCCAGTCACATTATCCTGACCAACCAGTCCCAACATTTACCTCTTAATGCTGATCGAAAAGTGATATAGTTGTTAATAACATTTGTACAAGTCATTAGTATGACTTGGCCACAGTTTGAACCTGTGACCTCTCATAACCGAAGTGGAGATCTAACCAATTAGGTCACCAGAGCAGTTTGTAATGTGGCAAATTTTGAAGACTTATTGATACTTAAGGTTGAATAAATTGTGCTCTGAAGTTATCATCAGGTCAAGCTGGAAAGGTCTAGAGAAAATTCAATGATATTTCTCTTATTTCATCTCTGAAACATAAAAGGGTCTATACTTAAGCTCCAGTGGAATTGACAGTCATCATGACAGCATATGACACAGTGTATACAGAATTATTGGTTGGAAGAAGATTTCATGTCAAATAATTGATCTTCAAAGGAAAGCTAATTGCAGCAGATTTTAGGCTGGTATGCTAGTAAAAGGCAAAAATTATGCAATGCCAGCAATTTTTGTTTACTTGTAAGCACTGTATATTTTCACTTATAAAACAAGTTCAACTGCAAACTGTACAGATCCAGATCTGCCAACAGATAATGCACTGGCAGATCTGGATCTGTGCAGCTTGTTAGGAGCAATCAGTAGAACAAACAACATATACCCTGATCAGCAGGACCATTATGCTAAAGAAAATCATAATCTTTGCAGTTTGACTTCACTAATAAGCTATTATATACTGAATGTATACACGCATGAATTTATAATGGTATAAAACCCCTCCTGCACAGTTCAAGATAGAGACTTCTGACTTTGGAAAATGATTGGGCATGACTGTACAGCATATTTAGGATTTGACCTAACCCTTGAAGTAGTGCTTGGGGTGGAGTAGTGATGATTTTACAAACATTATAAAAACTCCCAAATTTTTATGCCACAAATATGTCTGTGAATGCAACTTACCCAAATGTCAACAAATGTCAGACGGGGTTAGAATAAGGGACCTGAGCCATACCCTAGGAGTATACAGTTTTGGTCCCTGGAGTGTCACAACTTAATAAACACTGAGATCCAGACCCTGTGACCATGTTGACACATTTTGGGTGTGAAAAGATTAAATATGCCCTTGTGTATGTTCTTATACTATGGAAATGTAGCCTCAGATACTTAACAGAAAAACTGTTGAGATCCTCAAAGTATAAACTTCTATATACTTAGTGAGCATAAAAAGACACATTTTATAAGCAATTCATGCTGACCCTAGGGTCTAACTCTATCTCTACAGATTTAGTGGTAAGTCATAACTTGGAAACTTTTGCCATGCCATTACAATATATATATATATATATATATATATATATATATATATATATATATATATATATATATATATATATATATATATATTTCCTCATCATTTTTTAAATGAAAAGTAGACCACTGTAGTGGCCCAAGTTGTTAAAGCATCTGCCTCAAATGCGGAGGTCATGGGTTCGAAACCTGTAGAAGTCATAGCAACGACTTATAAAAATGGTAATAGTAGCTGCTTCTCTTGGTGCTCAGCATTAAGAGGTTATTGTTAGGACTGGTCTGCCAGGTGTCAGGATACTGTGACTGGGAGGACATCATGCTACATATCTGGAGCATGTTGCCCCAGTGCTAAACATCACTATGAACTGCCCTATTATAATAAATGTATCGAATGATGACTGCAAAACTATTACAGATTTATTAAAAATCCAAATCACACACACACACACACACACAGACACACACACACATGCACAAATATTGAGCAAATTAATATCTGCTAAATGACAATTACATGTATACACGGCAAATGATTTGCCATATATATACACACATGATAGCAGATCATGGTCTTTGCTGTTTGACTTTACATATATAAGTGAGTATATACAGTACTGTAAACTCTTTTCTTTACATACACCCTTTTCACTTCCTTTTTATCAATAGAGTGTGAATAAAATTCAAACAAAATTAGAATTTACACAAGTCAGATTTATTGCAACCAGGAATATCAGGGTAAGGACATTAGTGAAAACATTAAGAATTCTAATTTGGGCATACCAAACAGAAATATATATCAAACATCTGTATTGAACACCAAACTGACCATGCAACATTAAATGGGTATTTTTTAAAAAAAACTAACTGTACATAACTTTTCAGTCTATTTGAAGTCAAAAGCTTCATAATTATCTCCTTATCTGATATCTTTAGGGTCTGTCTTGGATTCAAAACTAAAGCCATCTCATGCTTTCCACTATATATTCAACAACATCTTTCCATCCCCTAAATCACACTGATCTGCACTACAGTGATTCCAGGTCATAATGCAAAATACATCACATCTAATAGTACTTAGGTCTGCACTTACATGTACAAAGTTTAGTAAGAAAATATTTTAAATGGTAGATACTATATATCTAACCTTCACTCCCTATAAGAAACCCCAATGGCAGAAATCTGGAATGTTACCCCTCTTACTGATAACCAAAAGAGCAACATACATATAGAAATATAACAATAATACTTTGTGAAATTCCACCAGCTGGCTTTGGTGGTTTAGGAGATGTGGAACCTGTGCAACAGACAGACAGATGGTATCATAATAACTCTCATGTTTTTTTTAAACAAAATAGAAAACAAAAGTGTTTGTAAAATATTTACCATCTACCCACCCACCCTTTTGTTCCACTCCCTCAATCTGCACCTATGGAATGTAAGGAGTGACCCCAAGGCCATTGTTGGCTGCACATCCGAGTGTATTTTACATGCACACCCTCCCACCATGCATGCATATCAGTGATCCTGAAATCTCCCATGATGGGTTTCATGTTCTGAAGTTTCTTTGTTAAATCAGCAAATTGTGTCAAATACATATAGAACACCTAGGTTATTTGATTATGTAGGGTTTAATAATGTTTTTAGCACATAGGATATACTTAGCACCCAGTATATTTGTTGGAGGAGAAACCCTGGAAGAACCATTGACCCATGCAAAACTAGCAACAAGATATCTTACAAATGCATGTTAGATAGACACATTGATGAAGGCAAGATGTGAGAATTATCTGTAAAGGCTAGACCACATGGCCACCCATGGCCCTAACATCTGGATTAGGCAAAATGATATTATATATAAATCATAGTGTTGAATCTGCATTCCAATAATGGGGTATATTTATTCTAAGGTAACAATGTGAATATAAATTTTAGAAGAAAAAAATCTTTGTTTATACCTCCACAAGAGATGTATAATTCTTTAAAATCTTCTATTTCCATGCCATCTACCTACAATATCTTTGACAGTTTAATTTATTAAAGATGTTAAATTTTTAAAACCCCTCTTGTAAGGGTGTGTACAACAAGTGACATGTTAAACTAGTTATGTCAAATTAAGGCAATACTTGACAACTACTTAGCCTCAGGTTTTTTAAAGCAGCTGTGTGTCACTGACAAGCATGTATATTTTCCTATGGCACATTGATAATGCTGTACAATTTCAATGCAGTTTAGAAATGCCATTTGTTTGTCATTATTTTTCAACCAAACTTTAATTTTTTATTTTAATTGGCATAGTCTATTTTGTTTCTTAATTTTATCTGGCAGTAGGGTTATCACAGGTGAAAATAAAAAGGCATTTGTAAATTCAAGATATATTCAGTGTTTTTCCTTCAAAACAAATATTATGATCAACTCAAAACTTCTTAATGAAATATTTGTACTGCATATATAAGGCCTTTTCTGGGTAAATACATTCAAATATAATGACATTTCACAGAATTGTGACAGGAAAAACTGAAGACAGCCTGAGTAGAAATAACAACAAAATGGCATATCAACTTGTGATAGATCTCACAAACCATAAACAATGGAAAACTACAACCAAGACAAATCAAGAAAATGCCTCACAGAAGAACAAGAGATCCTCAAGCCATGCACAAAATACTGCTCAGAATTGTACAATCATGAGACCCAAGGAGATCCAGCAGTAGAAATTTATGACAATCTCATTCATTTTTCATGAAGAAGTAGAAATTGCAGTTATGCCACTACAGAAATGAAAAGTCTTCCGGGGGTTTTGACAACATATCAGCAGAGCTCATCCAAGCAGGAGAAGAGATAGTCACAGTCCAAACAACAATCTGCAAAAAGATATATCAGACAGAAGAATGGTCCACCACATGGACTCAATCCTTGGTCACTGTGCTGCTCAAGAATGGAAACCTACAGCTATGCCAAAAATACAGAACCATCAGTCTGATCAGTCATCTGAGCCAAGTCATGCTGAATATAATTTTCAACAGACTAAAGCCTTAAGCAGAGAAAATTACTGCAGAAGAGCAGGTAGGCTTCTGAGCAGGAAGGAGCACCACAGAACAAATCTTCATTTTCAGACACCTTTGTGAGAAATACCTTCAGCATCAGCAGAATCTATACCATGTCTTTATAGATTTCAAAAAGGTCTTTGATGATAACGTATGGCATATGGCCTTATGAGCAACTATGAGGAAGTACAACATCAGTTCAAACCTGGTGCAGATTGTTGAGCACCTCTATGACAAAGCCACCAGTTCTATCCTCATGAATGGAAGCAGAGCTGACTGATTTCGAACAACAGTTGGAATCAGACAGGGATGTATATGGTCACCTACACTCTTCAACATTTTCCTGGAAAGGATCTTAGAGGATGCCTTGCATGACCACAAGAGCACTGTCAGCATTGGAGGAAGAACAATCACCAACCTTCACTTCAGATGATATTGATGGTCTATCAAGAGACGAAAAAAAGAGAACTGGTTGACACAACCTCCACAGCACATGGTATGGAGATTAGTGGTGAAAAAAATAAACTGATTACAAACAACACCAAGTTATCAGTGCGGAAATAAAGGTCAGTGGACAGAAGCTGGAAAGAGTCACAAGCTTCAAGTACTTGGGATCCATTATCTCAGGTGAGGGTTCCAAACCAGAACTACTCTGCAGGATTTCCCATACAACAACAGCAATAACAAGGTTGAGACCAATATGGAAAGATACCAACATTTTGTTTGGTTCCAAACAAAAATGATTGTCATATCCATCTTTCTGTATGCTTGTGAAACATGGATACAAAGAAGGATTCAAAACTTCTACAAAGGAGGATTCAAAACTTCTACAAAGGAGGATTCAAAACTTCTAAATGAGATGCTACTGTAAAATCTTGGGATTACATTGACCATGTAACTAATGAAGAAGTCCACAACAAGACCTCTTGGCCACTGTAAAAAAGTATAAGCTGAAGTGGTATGGTCATGTCTCAAGATTATCTGGACTGGCAAAAACAATCTTGCAAGGCACAGTTCAATGGTGCAGAAGAGGCAGACAGAAAAAGAGGTGGGAAGACAACATTAAGAAGTCGAGAGGCGAGAGATTTGGAGATTCCCAAAAGACAGTAGAAAACAGGGAAAAATGCAGAGAATTGGTTGTAAAGTCAACTATGATGCCCCATCAACCTCTTGAATTAAGGGATTGATGATGATGATGATGATGATGATGATGATGATGATGATGATGATGATGATGATGATGATGATGATGATGATGATGATGATGATGATGATGATGATGATGATGATGATGATGATGATGATGATGATGATGAAGAAACAACGGGACCAAAGATACAAGATACATTGTGGAATGAAAGGTTAGTTGTTTCATCTATTCTTTGTACACTTAACATAAACCTGAAGTAATATGTATAAATACTGTACTAACTATAACCCTGGATCCATTTTTAACTTATGGGAATTGTTCCTTTTGATTTCTAAACTACTATCCGCTAAGTACAGTAGCTGCAACACATAATAACACTGACATTTTACTTCTGAAAAGCTGTTCATCTGACTATGGGGAATGGTGTATCAAATCTGGTTCAGAATACATCAATAAAAACTTAAGTTTTCATAGGAAAAACGGTGTACGGCATCAATCTATTCCTAGTCGAGCTGACTTTGACCATGAACTTGGTATCCTCAAAATCAAAAGCATATTCATTGAGCTAAACTGATCTCCCACACACGCAGACACACACACACACACACACACACACACACACACACACACACACACAAAAGAATTTCAGTTTCTGTATAATTCCAAGTTCAAAACCTAATGTCTATGCAAGTGACAGATTGACCAAATCAATCTGATTCTTTCTTAGGCTGAAAGGAATGTGTATCATATTTAAATTTATTACAAAGAAATCGATGAAAATATTGCACACTGCAAGCTTTGTTCAAACTCAACATATCTGAGCAGACATTCACCCAAGATCACGATTTATTAACATGTAATAAAATATGAAATTCTATAAATATGATTGGTCCATTATGGAAGATACATAAAATTATGAAGTAATTCTGTTAAAAATTATTCTAGCAGGGTTTCAGAATTCCAACAAATGCTGTAAAAAGATCATATAACTTGCATGCTGGGTGTCAATAAGTACCACAATGAATGCAAATTACACAACTTGGTAAAAGAAAATTCTAGACATTGTACTACTCAAGAAGTCACAATGAAAATATCAAATTTATGATAAAAATATACAAAATTATGATACATATAAAAATTAGTTACTGTATGTATTCAACAACTAGGTTTATGATGTAATAAATTACAGATTAGTTTACAGGAGTGTTCAGAATAGTGTAACACCATCCTGAATCTTTGGCTCTGGATGCATTGTCATAACATTCGATAGACTCTTGAAAACTATGAGCTAACTAACAGCATGCACCTGTATATAAGGTGCACCAAACTGCCACCAGCACAGACCTAGACCTGCCATTACATTGTAATCAGAGTTCAGATGCTTTGCTGAAAGATGTCAGCTGTTTAAACAGGATCAACCCCAATTGGCTTGGATATTACGCTACAACATATCTGAATCATTGGTCTTTTCAGTTAATCCATGCTATACAGTACTCAATCATTATAATGCTATCTATGGTGGATACCACCTTATAATAAGACTGACTCATAATGAAGTACATTATAAAATACTTTATCATAATGTTGTCCATAAAAACCATAGTGTACTTGCCTATTAAGTACATGATACAGTACTCCCTTGTGATAACCTTATGGGAGACATATATACACACATACACTACTATGGAATAATCAAATAGGATCCTTCATCATACTGGTCTTATAACAGGAACCATGCTATAATGAATGGCCCTATAGTGGGGGAGTGCCAAAAGGGTCTATCACTGTAGATGTACTATAATGTTTCAGTAGACAAGTTGTTTTGGCATGTTGACAACAATCTTGTGAGTTGGGTAGACTAAATACAGCAAGTCTATCTGAGATATTGAACTTTACATTTAAAATATCCATCCTTTACAACTGAAAATTAGCATTAGTTAACAGATCAAACAAATAACATTTAGAAATACTAATATTCAAATGATTACACTCTTTTTCCTCTACCAAACATTATTTAGTTTCATTAATGATGCACATGAATATATCAGGGCAAACTGGATGACATCATATGTAAAAAGTACCTTGATAGTATATCATTAAGCAAGTCGATAAGCCAGCAACATATAATAAAATATAAAAAAACAGATGGTACTGTTATGGTACAAAACAAAATTGGATCAATGATATGGTGCATCTTCCAAAATTTTAAGACTCTGCAAAATGTGAAATTTGGCAATAGCATTTATTTTAGGAGAAAGAATGTTTAACAAATTTGATCCAAGCTGTGTACAAGCTAACTGCTTTCTATCCTGTACTTGTAATTTGATCAAATTTAAAATGCTTTCTATCCTTCAGTGCTGTAATTTGATCAAATTTGTACAGGAAGGCTTCATCACAAATTTGACCCAACCAGCCAAGGGTCAGGTCATTATATAAAGCAAACTAAACAAATTCACCTGGGCAAATTTCCAAGTGACTGCATGACCAGGCAGCTAGCTACAGGTGAGTAAAGTATACCTGGAGAATTTCAACCACACCTACCTGAACAAAGACCCCCTGTCATGCAAAAGTTGTCTGTAAATATATAGAATGAAATCATTTTGACAAGGCAGAGACCCCCAATGAACCCAAATCAATATATTCATGAAGGAAAATACACATCCTTGAAACTTACTACAACAGGGGGATTTTTATTCTATTTTAGATTGTTTTATCTGAACAAAATGTAAAGTTAATTCAGTGAACTTCCTTGATTTGACACCTCGGTAAAGCTGCATTCTATGTCAAATGGCTGTATATGTTGGTCCCAAATTGAGACATTTTAATACCAATTCAGACTTATTAAAGTGGCTGCCTGCATAAATTGGTCACATCTTGAAGTTTCATTATACTGTCCATTTTTGGGGGAGTTTATATATATATATATATATATATATATATATATATATATATATATATATATATATATATATATATATATATATATATATATATATATATATAAAGAGTAGTTTTAAGGGACTAGTGCTCTATTGGTTGAAAAGGATTTTCAGAAATCCAATACAAGACCATTTCTTATTTTGTCTACAGAGTGCTAAACCATCTCTAGCATTCATGACTGCTAATAAGATTTTCAATATGGCTGCTGTGGCAACCGTGTAAGAAGATACCAGTACCATTGTCAGTTATGACCATATAGACATCACTTTAAGTACTAAAGTAAAATCAATAAGACCATTCATTCAAAAGGGAAAGCTGTAATAGCAGCTGTTACGGATCTAAGATTGGCACCATTTTCATAAGACCAGCTAGACATTCTTTTGGTGAAAACACTATGTTATGGTCATCCATGTTGGAGGAATAGAAATGAGATTTTAAAGCTGGATGATGCATTGGACATTGGAATGACACCGTTTATTTCCAGAACCAACAAGACATAATTATATGTGATAATAAGATATTCACGATTACATATTGGATGTCATTACATATTGGATGTCGGAGTGGCAATATTTTGATTTAGGACTAACTCTACCTTGGGACGAATGCATGTTTAAAGTTAAATCCTCAAAGTAGTTTAGGAAGAGCAATGAAAATAATGCTGTGCTAAGAGATGGAGGAGAGATTATGGACAATAGGTCATCCCATCACCTCCCTTGGTTTTTGACCTGCAGAGTTAAAAACAGCTAGTTTTATATGTCACAAGAAGCCATCATTCCCCCTCCAAACTCTCTGATCAGTTTGAATGTTAAATGGGGATTCTATTTTACATTGTTTACTTTTCATGAGATTTTTTAAAAAATTGCATTAATTTTTTTGTAGTGGTCAATATAAAAATGCCAAGTTGAAGCATTAAATGGCAGGTATATGATACATTGAACACCTTGCCTGTATTCATAAAACTCGACCTGAGTGCCGACTCAAATTCAAAATTACCCTTACTCAAGTGATATATTTATTATTCAAACTTATAGTGTGTTTACTTGCCATAAGAGTTTTTAAAAAAAATTTTTATTTGATTGTGGGTTTTTTAAAAGGTCCATAAAAAATGCCATGTAGCAAATAAATATTATATTAAATACCTTGCTTGTATTTATAAAATTCAACTTGAGTGCTAACTCACTATAAAAATGACCTTTGTCAAAAGTACATGTATTATATTTTTCAGATTGATAAAATATAAAATATAATTTGACAGATATCTGTATCTATATGCATTGCTTCTTTCAAGTCTTGTATTTCAATTAACTTATTTATTGTAAGATATAAAAAATTATGTTTGAGTATGCTCTAAACCTGAGGAATTTCACAAATACAGGGCCTGTATGATGTCTGTATCTGAAATAGACTGGTACTGTATTCTATATCACAGCAACTTAAGTAGATTATTAAGTTTCAAGGCAATTGGTAGCTGACCCAGACTAATCCAATAAATAGTATCAGAACTTTTGCAGATTTGGTCAAGAGTCGTGTATTCTATCTAACCACTGTACCAGTGTGACAGCCGAGTCTGGAGAAGTATTCACTAAACAGGCAACAAACATCCTTTTATGTTGCTGACTGTGGAACATAACCTAAAAATTGGCAAGAAATTTCTTTAAAACCAGATTTTCTATCAGAAATAACCACTTTATTACAAAGTGATTCTTGGTTCAAAATTTCTTGAAATTTGATTCAAAGAAAGTGAAGTTATTACACTGTGAATTTATACATATTATACATTAGAATTGGATCACAATTATTAACTCTGGTAAGTACCCATGACTGTAATCCAAGTCCATTTCTAGTTGATTTGTTTCTCATATTGGTGGCAACAGAAGAGGTAGATTAAGACATTCTTGGTTATTATTAATAAGCTATTAATACTATTAATAAACTTCACAGATCTAGACCTGCTTGCACATTATGTGACAGTTCTGCAAACTGAACAGTCAAGAAAGGCATTGTAGTAGAGCAACTAAGGAAATACTGGAGCTGAAAGGGGACACAACTCTGCAGAATGGACAGGTAATCAAGACAGCATTCAAAAAGCCTGTGGATATTACCAGAGTAGGTTGGATAGGAAACAGTAGAAGAAATTGCATGCATAAAATGTTATTTGTTAACATCAAGACATTAAGTCCCCAACAACCACAGCCAAACTTAAAAAGATCCTCAACTTACACATCAAAATGTTAATGTAAATGAAAAAATGTTTGAACTAATGGCTGTAACCTGTGGGGTGCCTTAGAGCAGCATTCTGGGATCCCATCTCTTCCCTTGTTACATAAATGATACTATTATGAGCATCAAGTCAGACTGTAAACTATGTTTCTATGCAGAGGATAATTTAATGCTATTTTCACACCATGATCTTAATCCTGTCATATCTCAAAGGCTGGGATAAGAGTTTCTATATATTGGCTGGCTGATACTTTACTTCCTAGTGGTAAAACATGATATACCATTTTTTGGTTTAAATTGAAAACTTCAAAAGATCCAATACTTCATTGCTGAATTAAATGATCAAGTCATTGAATAAAAAAAAAATCAGTAAAATATTTAGATCTCTTTTTTTTAAATCCAAATTTGTCAGAAGAGGAAATAACAAACAACACTGCACAGAAAATTGATAATACCTCAAAGGTTTCATTATGAGGAAATAACAAACAGCATTGCACAGAAAGTTGATAATACATCTAAAGTTTCAATATGGATAATGTAATATTCAGAATGACACTTTTAAAAAAATCTCTGTGTTCTTCAATAATTCAATGTTATTAAGACTATTCATGTTCCTTGAGATTTTCTGAACTTGACATTGGAACAAAATTTAAAATAGTTTTTAAAATTATCATTATATCATACAATACATATACATGCCTCAACAACCCATCTTTTGGGGCAAAATGTACAGTGCTGATTTTGTATATCTTGATATGGAAATGAATAAACTGGCTACTAAAACCTTGCATGAACATCATTATTTTCCTGAAACATTGACCAATATACCCTAACACTCTAATCCATATTGACTGACAATTACCTACCCATTAACACTGTAATCCACACTGACATTTGTTCAATTTGCACTATAATCCAAAATGTGACAATTACTTACCCAATTACCACTATATTCAACATTGTCACAATTAATTACACAATTAATAGGATGATACACCCAATTAATACTTTAATTCCTATTGTAATAATTACTTACCCAATTAACACTATAATCCAAACTGGAAAAATCATCAAATATCCACTGTAACAATTACTCACCCAATTAACAGTAACTCTATAATCCACATTACTTACTCAATTAACACTATAATCTGTATTTCATACTGTTACATCTTAAAGATCTTTTCATGCCATTGAATTGTGTGACTTGTTCTGAGCTTCTGTACTTGACTGTCACAAATTATGTATCTTGTGTATATCATCTGTAATCCTTTAAGTATAGTGTTGTTGTAACTTATTCTTTTAATCTGCTTATTTTCTTACATATTGATCTTAAAGGTTTTATTCCTAAATATTGAACTGTGAGCTAGGAACCCATATTATGGGTAACCCTAGGTTTCATCAACAAGTCTTGTCTTGACAATGAGAACAAGTGGGAAAGAGAGTGAAATATATTTTTTAAAAAAACTATCTGCCTTTCATAGAGTACAGAAATGTTTAACTGTAAATACAGTTTCATTAAATCTTTGTTTTATAGATTTATAGTCAGGGAAGTGTAGCAAGCAGAACTTTGTGAAACATAATGGTCGTAGAAAATGAGTTACATTTAAAGGGGGTGGGTAATCCATAGTTTTACTGAATGGATCATCATATTTATATATCTTTTTACTTGGACCTATCCAATATCTTGTACAATGTATTCAAAAATCAAATCCAGTAACAATTTCTAATTTTTTTAATCCATGAACAATGAATAATGTCAAGGACATAATTATAACTATTGTAAACAATGCAACAAAAATGTAAATAACAAGGAAAGGGGTTTTCGAGTATGTAAAATTGTAAAATATATTTAAACAGAAATTTTCATATTTCACCTTCAACCACGAGCACATCTTACACATCTTCTATGTTTAATACTCATCTATGAAACAATCAACATTTTGTGCAGAAACCATTTTTCTTCTTTCTGTAAGAGTTACCCTAACTTTTGCCCTTAGGATTCCAAAGTCAATTGACTTTCTACTGACTCTAAATGCATGCCATCCATGAAGCTTGGTTAAGTCTGTGACCTTGACCTTTCAATCCACAAATCAATAGCAATCTTTCTTACCCTAAGTGCAGGCAATTCATAAAGTTTTGTTGAAGTATTTCGAACTAATATCACTGTACATAAACAGTTTGCTATTATTTAAGTCAAAATGACTTTGACCCTAAACTTTTATCTTAAAAAAGATCAATAGGGTTCTTCCTTACCAAATGTAAATAACGCAAAGTTTGGTAACAACAGATAATGGAGAACTATTCCATGGAAACCATTTTTCTTCTCTGTCAGAATGACCTTCTGGGCCAGTTGGATTTACAATGATAAATTATATGTAATGACCTTCCATAGTTGATAATCACATGAGAACATAACTCTCATCAGATGTTTGACCTGTTCAGTCAGGAAATGAAAATACAGTTATTAAAAAAACAATGGTGTTTGATGTGAATAATTGGGATTTTTTTATCAATTCTTGAACATCAACTTGTGTGTGATACAAAAGGGATACAAAAATTAAAATTGTTTTAATGGAAAAGGGATTGCCTAATGAAAACGTAAGGAGTACAGAATGATCATCATATCTGAAACTTGCAATATACTATATAAATCTAAGTTTGTGTTCTATTGCTCTCATTAGTAGTCTTATATTTTTAACCTTGTTTTTGACATTTGGTTAGCATAGGAGACAACTCTCACATGTGATGCTCAAAAGAATCTATTAATCTTGAAAGCTGGAACTTCATCCAGGTTGTTGATGATACTGGCTATAATCTGTGCCCGTGCATGTGTCATGCTGTTAGCCAATTGTGGAAAATGGCCATAATCTGTGCCAGTGTAAGCCTATTGCTGACATGACCATAATCTATACCAGTGTATGTGACAGGCTATCAGCCTATCACTGACAATGGCCATAATTTGTGCTAGTGTATGTGCCAGGCTATCAGCCTATTGCTGACAATGACCATAATCTGTACCAGTGTATGTGACAGGCTATCAGCCTATTGCTGACAATGGCCATAATCTTTGCCAGTGTATGTGCCAGGCTATCAGCCAATTGTTGACAATGGCTATAATCTGTACCAGTGTTTGTCCCAGGCTATCAGCCTATTGCTGACAATGGCCATAATTTGTGCTAGTGTATGTGCCAGGCTATCAGCCTATTGCTGACAATGGCCATAATCTGTGCCAGTGTATGTGCCAGTCTTTCTTCTAATACATGTACAGTCTGAGGCTATTTCTGAATAATTTACTGACCTTGCAATTGAGATGAGACAGCTACCTAGCCACATTTTGAGATTTAAAGGGTTAATTTCAATGTAAAAATTAAATTTTGTGACCAGAATATTTTTTCAGTTTTCAAACATGATGGATTTTAGTTTACTGAACAAATATTTAATTTAAAGAACATTTAAGTCAAAAAAGTTTTGGTTTTAAAAGGATTTTAGTTTATGGGATATTAGTTCAAGAAACAAAAAAACAACAACAATAGCACCTGCCTTGCCGAGTCTAGATAATGATAGAGGATTTTTTCTTGCTATTGCTCAGAAACAAATACAAAAAGTTTAATTTTATTACTGCATTCATATGACAATAAAACAAAACATTCATATTTTTCCTATAAAAAAAAGAAACACAGATCTCTAATAATCCATCCAGTAGAATTATAAAATGAAGGCAAAATTAAGAGAAAACTAAACAACTAAAATAATTTAAACAATGTCCGATAACACTATGCTTGGTAAACTTTAAAGAATATATTCTAAAGCAAACTAATGAATACCTGAAAACACTAAAATTACATTATGACTGACCATTTTAAAGAAATGGACCAAAGAACCATGCCTTCATTATTTATATTCAGTTGTCTACCTTACTGAGGTGACTACTACAGCAAGTCTGATTGTCAGTGTTTCTCAATGCAGTTTGGTTTTTTTCTTGCTCCTAATGTAAGCCATCTACATTGCACAATTAGAGATGGTGATGAAGAGCTAATGTAACAGTGCAAAATTCTTTTCTTTTAGTCAAAGTGACCTTGGTTTTTGACTTTTTGACAAAAAATCAAGTTTCCTTCTGACCCCAAGTGCAAGCAATCCATGTCAAGGTATGTGATGTAGAACAAATAGTATTGTGCTGAAATCATTTTTATAAACTCAACACCAATTTGATCTTTGACCTTTTAACCCTGAAAATGATAAGCATCTTCCTTACCCATGTACATTCCATCCAAACCATTTTTCTTCTTTCAGTCACATTGACAATGAATTCTGACCTTTTGACAATAAAATTAATAAGCTTTTTTGTCGCCTGAAGTGCAAGCCATACCCAAATTGTTTTAATTGTAAATGGTAGAGGACTCAGGTCATTGGACAACTCAAGTTATTATCTGGAAACCATGTTTCTTCTTTCAGTTACAGTTACCTTGACCTCAGACCTTTTAATTTCAATATCAACTGGCTTCTTCAATTCATGCACAAACCTATGCATGGTGGTAAACTAGTCACTGCACAAAAACCATTTTTTTTTAATCAGTCACAGAGATTTTGACATCTGAGTTTCTCTTGCTAAAACCAACTCATTCACAAAGTCAGGAAAACTGTAGATGCTAAACAACACAAGCTAATGTATGGAAACAAAAAGCTGGAAACAGGCTGATGAATGTAGAGAGGACAGACATCAAAATATGCTCCACCTTATATCATATAAAAAGAATCCCTCTTTAAAAGCATCCTTTTACATTTTAACTTTGACCTGACCTTCAACCTACTGGCCCAAAATCAATCAACCTACTGGCCCAAAATCAATCAGCTTTTACCAAGGATAAAAAGAAATTCAACATCTTGTTATACATGTGCCAAAGTACAATTTTAAATCAAAACATATTTAGAAACAGTAACTTTCAAATTCCTTGTATAAAATTAATTCATTTTTTCATTTGTGGCTTTTATAAACCACAAATTTGAAGATTCAACCAAAAATGAACCTCCTACACAAAAAAAGGATTTCATCCCCACTCCACAAATTTAAGTATTAATGAAATGTCACATTTTGAAAAACAAGAAACGTTGATAGCCATGAAAATAAATGAATTCACAGTAATTCTCTTGCTAAGTGGAATATCAATATACCATATTTCATCAGTCTAATCTCTAGAATTACACTCTTTTGAAAAAATGAAATTCAGAATCAAAATCAATATTTAATAACAGTGACCTTTACTTCAATGGCAGAGTATAATTATCAAAGTTGCATTAAAACCTGTCCACACTATTATCCGAACATGGGAAGGACATGTACCGCAGTGATTCTGTAAATTCCTTTCCTGTTTGAATTTCAAGAGTTCAAAGGAATGCCTTTCTGATAAGAAAAACCCATCTGCCCCTCAGTCCCCTAGTGGTTTTGATAATGAGAGCATTGATTTAGCTTCAAAATACATACATTATACAAGACAAGACTATCAACTTCCCAAGGGACAACCATTGATACTCATATATATGTAAGAAATGTCACTAATGCATGAAATATAGGTTCAAATGACTTACTCTTTCCAGAATGTTGGTGATCTCACCCAAGTGCTGTTCAAACGAAGTTGCATGGCACTGTAACCAAAGCTGACTTGAAACTGACAAAGTCAAAGAAACATGAAATATAGGTCATATTAACCTACATTTTGTGGAAAGGTGTTGTAATCTCCAAGACACATTCACATATTGACTTCCATTGGCCAAAAGTAACAAAAATGTGATGAAAATGCAAAACTTCAAGTCATTGAAACAGGAGATATGGGTGGAATTGACTAACTTTTGATAATTTTGTATTTTAGCCAAGATTTATCTATGAATTTGAATGACTCCTTAACCTAAAGTGCAAAAGAAACTGTTCAATGTAAAACTTTACTTAAGCCAGGGAAATGTGCAATGCTGGTTCCATCAACCAATTTGTTTGGGAAAAAGGCACTGCACACATCAAGATGTGTCTATATACAAAGTAACATTACTCTGACCAACTGTATTTAAGTAAAAAGAACAAAAAAACTTAGAAGCTTTAGCACAAGAATTAATTTGAATTTAAAATGAAACTACTTTGTCTGGAGTACAGTAATGATCAAACAGCTTCCCTATAACTCTTTAAAGCATGTATAGGAAAGCCACCATCAAATCGACCATATTTTGATCATCTGTGTGATAATCTACCATAAAAAGAAAATGGCATGGGAAACATCCCAGACCCATGAACTGAAAACTTTGCTGCTGCTTTGAGTTCCTGCACATATAGTGCCAAAATAAAGGAAAAAGGAAATTTTAACAGGAATGTCTTCTATTGGAGTCTTAAAATGTGAGCTGACAACCTGATATACTCAAAAACTACAAAAACTTAAGTAGCTAAGAACAAGAGCTGACCACCACTTTTAACTTGCATACTGGCCAGTCACATGGCCAATGCACCATCTCATGATGTAACTTATACAAAATGTACTTTGGGGATATCACTCATTACACACTACTGCTGCTGCTGAAAACCCATGATTTCCTGATCTGCCCAACAGCTTGCTAAATGGCATTAAATAGGACAAGATATTTATTCTTTAAACTTTGTAAAAAAAATTCAGGAACTACTACTGCATGGGACTGGCTTAAGTCTTTCTATATCTGACATACTACAGCTGTATTGTCATTCGGATAATAAACAATTTAAAAACCCAGATCTGTTGGCACATAATGTGATAGCAGATATCTGGGTATGAACAGTTTGCAGTTGGACCCAACATTTTAAGTAAGTATATATGGAAACATAAATTCTTCCAATAACAGTCAAATATGGAGGTTTCTATTCAGGCTTAGTTTTAAATTTTGTATACTCAAAATCAAAGTATTCATAGCTATTATAAATTTCTTTTGCATCATTTACAAATAATTGCTTGTAAAAGCATAACCCTCACAAAGTTGATACATGCATTACCTGCCCCAGATATATATGCAGAAAGACATTGTACCGGAAGGATAATTACGTTAATGTAGAGACTTTGGTATAGAGAATTGCCAACAAAAAAACAAGGATTAAACCCTTTGGAAATTTAACAAACTGAGGCAATAAATGCTACAGCTATTGTCAATCCATCTTGACAAAAAAAAAATGACAATCAAAGGATTTTCAGCAAACTATGCAAAAAAAAATAGAGAAACATGATCTCAGGTGTATTTTGCAACTTTTATTTAAACAGAATACATCACATCTCAATTTTCTGTCAACATTAGCAGCACTACTCTCTGAGAACAATTAAATCTCTTTAACATGGGTGATCCTGACCTCTCTCTTATTCCCTAATATCTTTTATCATGTTTGATGAAGATCTGTGCTTGTTGTTAAAATTTTCTGTATCCAAGAAAAGATTACTTGTTTTTAAATATTCTTCTTTACCCCATTTCTCCCTTATATCCCCCAATAACTGCCTGAACCATATCTAAATCTTTCTTTTTTCTATGCTTACATAAATCTGTGATGATATAACTGATAAATAACTTCAAAAAATATTTAGAACCAGCACTAGGTCCTACTTGGAATTTCCTAATACTTCCTGGTTCAACAAACTATAATTAGGAGACCTCTATTTTCAGCATCTTTCCTCATTTACAAATTAAAACAATGAAAAGCAATATTGTTTTACTGTTTTTTATTACAATATGTTGTCGAATACTGCACAAACTTTGTTATATTGACTTAAAAGAAATATACAATCTGTCAACATCAACATTAGTACCTCATAAAGCTTAATTCTACAGTGACATAAAACATAATACAAAACTTTGAAGTCGGAAAAAGGTTAATACAATAGTAGCAATCTAACTCTTCTATTATTTCTCAGCAGATTTTTGAGAGAACTAAACTGGAATGAATTTTCTGAGCAAAAATGATTTTTTGATCAATACATGATTTTGGGAACTCAACTGGAGTAAATTTTCCCACTGAAAATAATCTTTGATCTACACATAATGTACTACAAAAAGCATAAAATATTAACATTTTGAAGATTTTTGTTTTATTACAATATATCAAATTTTATTCCTTTTACAGACATTATAAAGAAAAATTCAGATCTTTATGAATATTAAATGCATGTTTTGCTAATATATTTAGTTAACCTATTTATCTGCTGCCAAAACATTTAAGATGAAGTTGACTTTCAAGACAGCTTACAAAATGACTTACTACAGTACACATTTCTGAGATTTCTTAAATATTAAATATCAAAACCAACGACAAAATTTCAAATGTTAAAAACACTCATAAGTCGCATATATATCCATTTTGGTTTTTTTTCTTAAAATATATTATTAAAAATACACTATAAAGTTTTGGTTGCTACATAAAATGCATTGCCAAAATTGTAATATATGACTTGTTCATATTTCTGTATCATGGCAGACATATGGTTTGTATGTTTTTATTTTTTCTGAAGTTATAAATTATTAATATTGGTATTTTGCTCATTTCAAAACTTTTCATCAAACTCTTCAGATAATATTTAAATCACATAACCCTTTTTTTCCAATTTAACAAATTCGTATAAACAGATGTCTAAAAGTCACAATACATGAAATCATATTTCTTAACTCAGATGCATGATGGATTAAGAAAGATTTACAAGTTGAGGCCATTACTAATTTGTTCCTGGAAATAAAAGGACCCAGCACCTCTTTGTCATCATATTACAGGGTTTATGGAGCCATCATTTAAATAAAATACAAATGTCTTACCTGGCAGAGAATGAACTGAGACAAATCGGAGAAAAAAGCAGTTGTTATTTTACCTGTGCTGTCCGACTGTCTACATCAATATAGAAATCTTTCCCACTTGCTTCTGGTGCTTGCAGATTAAGTTTGTGTGGGTGAAGCCATTATAACCTATAAATACATAAACACCAATCAATTCTAGCAAGTTGAAGCTTGAACACTATTAAAAGTCAGACCTGACAAAATTACAACACAATACACTAGTTGGCTGAAGTCTAATGTTCACTCTTACTGACGTACATTTTAATTAAAGGAGCTCTGCAATTTGGGTTCATATTAGAACTGAAAACAATGGATACCTTGTGCTAGACCATATAAATTTCATGGGTTGATGACCTTGAAAAAGACAAGAATGCACTTATTGCCATGCATAATTTGCCCCATTTATAAGGTCAGCATTATTTTATACAGCAAAATCCTATCAGCCTTTACATCATTATCAGTAACATACAGGTGTATTGGTGTAAAACTACTAATAATAATACTGCTTATCAAGTCAAAGTATAGGCACAAAGGTAATCACTAACAGCACACACAAATCATAACAGATTGAGAGAAGACCCTGACCAGTTGGCAGGAAAAACTTACAAGTGGGCATCTTGGCTGTCAATACAGTTTATATTTTATCTCTTGTATACATGTAGTCTAAATGGTCTAAGAATGGTTTCAATATTATATTAAATAATGCATAAAAAAATTTCACAAGGATGAACCAAGACTGGTATTAAAAGACATTTATTTTACACAAGAAAATATACATTATGTGATGGCCTACAATCCTCAATCACCTAAAGCTTTTCAAATAAAATGAAAGTAAATGTTTGTCAAGGATAATCAACAGTGACTGTACAATACAGAGGTAAGGTCTATTGGTCTTGAAGCACAAAGAAGTATTTATGCAACTTCTACTCAATCTAAAATCAATACTTCAAGTCACTGAAGAAGGATTTCATTATAAATAACTTATTCTTACATTTTCTTCTGGAAGTATGGAAGAGTATTACAATTTAGTTTATTTTAATTCTGTAAATTTTTTTTAGAGAAATGAACCTGAAGAATTCAAAACATAAAATCTGAATGTAATCTGTTCAATCATCCATCCAATCTAAATGCAAGCATCAAGTTTGAAGACTACTTGCCATACAAAAAGTAAAAGCACCAATGAAGTATCCTAAACAGGTCATTGTAACATACTTTTCTAACAGTGAGAAGAAATCAAAAAGGTAATGGCAAAAAAAGTTTCATGACTGCAGATACAAATGTCAGTGAAATCGAGGTAATAAAAACCCACATACTCAAGAACAACATTGTGAGATTCATTATAGTGAAGTTGTGTCTGATTTGTCTGCAGACAAGAGGAAATAAGAAAAATAAGTCATAGGTGGCATGACTGGGATTCTTTTTTGGTGGGATTTTTTTTTCATAAGCAAACTGGGGCTTGCAGTTCAGGAAAAATGGATCATTATCAAAAAAATCTTACATATGCGTCTAATGTAATTTAAATATTTTGGAAATTAAATCTAATATTATCTATTATATATTGACCTGAAGGGTTCTAGAAAAATTCCTGGCTTTGGCAAGATGTGGATAAATTAATAATTGATCAATAATCCCCTTCAGGCTCTGGATTGTAGTATAGGCCCAGTGTGACTAAGATGAGGCAGAAATAACAGTATCATGTTGACTTGCATTCCAGACTTGCAATGAAAATGGTCTGGGTTTGAATCCTACAATCGGATCAGCATGGGTCAGCTACCATGATGTGTCCTTGCATATGGCACTTCACTCAAACATCTGCCTGGGCAATAAATAACCTATCTGTGTTGCTGCACAATAAAACACCAAACCAAACCTGATGAGTAAGCACCAAAACCAAACCTGAAGAGAAAGCACAATAAAACACCAAACCAAACCTGACCATTATGCACTATAAAACACCAAACCAAACCTGACCATTATGCACTATAAAACACCAAACCAAACCTGACCATTATGCACTATAAAACTCCAAACCAAACCTGACCATTATGCACTATAAAACACCAAACCAAACCTGACCATTATGCACTAAAAAACACCCAACCAAACCTGACTATTATGCACTATAAAACACCAAACCAAACCTACTATTAATGAATCATTGATCATTTAGAAGAACTAATCAATGATAGTATATTCTTAACAGAATCCTGACTCCAACACACACACACACACACACACACACACACACACACACACACACACACACACAGAAAGTCTGGATAATAAAAAAATCCCCTAATACAGTAAATAAAATGTGCAGAAAATGACAAAAATACTGTGACCCAGCAATATCACATCCTCATGAACATTAAATTATATTAGCATAAGCATACTACTGATGTCACTGAGTACAAATATTTTAAAGAATGACTTTATACATTTTAAAATAATGGACTTTGGATCACAACACTATTAATTTACAAAACTTTATACACTTGGTAACATGTCAAGTCCAACTGCAAACTGCATTGACCCTGATCTGCTTCAAAATAATCAGCCTGCAGCATGGATCAACAAACTTTTTGTAGCAAGCAGTAGAAATAACAACATAAATCCTTCCTGCTGCATGATCTGATGGCACACCAGGTCTATGTTGTTTGTAGCTGGACTCAACTTGTAAGCCAATATATGTGGTACCTTCAAATTTATCTTGAAGGAGATACACTTTATGATTTAATCAAATGATATATATGGACTTCCTTAAGTTCTCTCATCTAAGTTATATATAAAAGGCAAACTATGGGTGGAGTACCCAGCTGAAATACTTATCTCTCCTTATCAAGAATTTAATCTGATTTTCAAATTTGATTTGAAAAAAAAAAGCCTGTTTAAACTTTGAGCAATACAAGCAAGTTGGCACAATGTAAATGATGGTGTTGATATAGAGAGTCTTCGACAAGTGCTCATTTGAAATGGAACTTATAAAAAAGAAGGAATAGTTTTGATCTTTGAAAGCCTTGTTGGGGAAAAAGTGTGAAATTATACTACAAGTTTTATAAATTACATTTGAAACAAACATGAAATGTTAGATTCTAGTTATCACATGAAAAAAACTAACTACTGATTTTATTTTACTAATGCAGAAAAGTGTTATGAAAAGACTTTGAAATAAAATTGGATGCCAGTCTTTACCCATTTCCTTTGCATAATGCTATGAAGTTATTACACATGTTACAGGTATGAAAATTATTACACAAGTACATTCACATAAACAATATTGAAGTCATGTGATAAAAACACTCATGAACACAGTGCAGTGCATTTTTTCAGTCATATCCCTACAATGTCTGCAGTGTGGCAGTATAAAGTAATGTCTAGCACTCGGACATCATGCCACCAATATGTAGCATAATGTCCCACCCAGTAAGTCATTATCCTGACACCAGGCCCACAAGTCCTAACACTAACTGCCTAATGCTGAGCGAAAAGAGGCAGCTGTTAGTACCATTTTTTTAAGTCTTTGGTATGACTTGACCAGGTATCAAATCCAGGTCCTACCAACTGCGGATGCTCTAACCACTAGGCCACTGGAGCAGTTAAACACAGTACAGTACTAGAAATCTAACTAAAATAGCTGATTACTTTTAATTTTGATACTATCCAAGTTTTAATTGATTAATATCCATGTAAATTTTTCAAATCAGTTTACTGTAGAGAAAACAAATGTCTTTTTCAAAGTTTGCACATTTTGTTACACAAAATGAGCTGAAAATAATAATTTAATACATGTAATTTGAATTTTTACACCCAAATTATTAATGAGATGTGTACATAGTATGATAAATATTGTCCTGAAAGGTGAACCTGAATTGAATCTTTATAATTATACAGTCCAGCATTAGAAATAGGTGTGGTGGAGCAGTGGTTGGAACTGTGAATTCATTTATTAATAGTATTAAAAGGTGTGGCTCTGGCCAGTTACCTTGTTGTGTCCTGGACTATTGCCTTGGCACTAAACAACCTACTTGAGTTGCTATGCCATAAAACACCAAACCAACTCAATCTTAAATTGACAAAGTCACTAAAAGCATAATAAACTGCTTCAAGATGGTTTTGTATGAAAAATCTGACACAATTTCCATCAATAAAAAACTCAAAGCTGTCAGGTTTTTCATATTAAAGCACATATTTGTAAAAACAAATAAACATGAACAGTCCTTTTCTTGCAACGAGCAAACAAAACTCTCTTTACTTGATCTCTGCCAACCAGGCATGCAGCATTTATCAATAGCATAACAACAATATGTAATGCAAACACTATAACAACCACATGCATAAAAAAGTAATTATAAACCCAAATACAACTGGATATATATATATATATATATATATATATATATATATATATATATATATATATATATATATATATATATATATATATATATATATATATATATATATACAAAGAATACAAATCATATGGCAAATAATAACCCTTTCAAGCGCACTGGATTCAGCAAAGGATCACGCACTGGATTCAGCAAAGGATCACGTGGGTCAGGAATTGAATTAAAATAGATGCAATAAACTGACCAGGAACAGTGCAAAAACTAGTAACTAACTGGCCTAAGCACTTTCAACTCTTAATGAGTCTTTTTCAAAGGCAAATACAAAACATATATAAAACAAACAAATAAACACAAAAACTTTGTGTTTGTAAAACTCTACATGGATGTCTCCACATGAGTTAAACCTATAGATACATTGTCTCAGCCAGCCTGTATAGACTTGTTGCGAATACTAAAAAATGTTTATAATTCCCTAAAAGTCTAAGAGCCAAAGTGACATTTATGTAACGCAGATTACATCCCAGATTTTATTATATATGGATATTTTATTCTTATAGTAGTAACTAAAGGATATTAAGAAGATTCAGAAAAGTTTTAAAAGAAACTGTGTTGGATACAAAGACTAATTCTACTAGTGCATTGTTTTCTTTTTCTAGTCTTCTTGGTTTAGACCCTTGGTTTCAATGTTCTAAGGAAGTGTATCCAGTAAGATTCCTTTTCCTTCCTGGTTTCAGAGCTCCAGCTGTGTTTGTTAGCAATTGTGATAAATGTTATATCACTGAAAGTGTGTTCAGGGGTAAAAGTGTTCTTCGACCTGGGCTTCTGTACAGATTCTTTGTCATGCAATCAGATCTATGAAGGTTTATACTTTTGTGTAGCTTTTCAGTTTCTCAGACATACTGAAGGCTACAGATCTTACATGTGATAAGATAAATAACGGTCTGTTTTTGCACTTTTGTTTGGACCATGTATGTTTAGTTTTTCTTTAGTCACTGTGCTAGTGAATGTCCTGGTCTCTAGGTATGTTGACAGGTTTTGCATAAGGCTAATAGGATACCATTTATCTTGACCTACCACCCAGACAACCCCAAAGTAGGTAAAATCATTGCAAAACACTGACCCATCTTGCAATCATTGGGTTGGACATACTAAAGCTAATCCTTCCAACAAACCTGTAGTAGCCTACCAGAGACAAAAAAAATTACATAATCTTTGGACAGAAAACAAATGCACTCCTGAAAATTGCAGTCTTAAAAAGTTAAACAAACTTAACACATTCACATACACTTGTAAAATAACTAAAACATGGTATGTGGGGGTGGTTTTATTTATTTTTAATAATCCAACATTTTTCTGAAAGTTGAATTTGGCCCAGATATGTTTCACAACATTCCATTTCACCACCACTTTAGCTTATGTGACACATGTAAAACATGTAAAACAAGCAATTAAATATATCACCATTATTTGTGACAAATACAACCATTTTGTAAAAACAGAGTCTATTAAACTTTTTGTCATGAATAGGAAACCACCAATATACAGGGATAAGTATTGGTGGGTGGGTGGGTAGCTTTTTGTATATATATATATATATATATATATATATATATATATATATATATATATATATATATATATATATATATATATATATATATAAGGGGTTCAATGGCAAATGAGCATAATACAAAGTTCAAATATCACAAAAAGGCACAAAACAAAAATAAAAGCAAAAGAAAGGTAAAAAAAAATCTTTAAAATGCAACAATTTTTAAATGTGAACAGCAGAATAAAAAAAATAAAATAGCTTACTCAATCAACAACTTCTTCATAAAGTTGCAAATTAACTCTAACTCATGATAAAAAAAGTAAAAAGACACTGGAGTATTTTATCCTGGACTTTTTCCACTGGACATACTTGCTACTGTAAGGCAGAGAATTAATTCAATTCCTATAGAGTACAAGGTCAATGTCTGATGAAATTACTTTTGTGGAAAGACAGTATTTCATGCCTATGAACACTGAAAGAAAAAACATAAAATCATGAAAATGCTGCACATCTTGTTATTGAGCCTACTGATGCATACATTTTACCCAAACACAAGTTTCTTCTGAAAATTTTTTTTTTTTCTGAATTTTTTTTTAGCCAAAACAGCCATTTTCTTAATTTTCATTACTGATATATCACTACACATAGCTCTTCTGTAAATCAGAGAGATTTTACCAGTATATACACAAATATGAGGCCCAAAATGGGCTAAGATTGCTTAACTGTCATAAGCACAATACCAACTGTACAAGAAACCTGAGTCAGATGGTTATTTACTTTAGAAGAATTTTCTGATTTTATTGAATGTATGTCATGAAAAGAAATCTTTTAAGGTTTATCTATTTTGTTTCTTCACATTTTCAGCCATAATCTGCTGGCATATCAGTATTATCTGCCTAATATTTAAAAGGCTTTAATGCCAGGAAGATGCCTTTTGAGATCGAGTTCTTTATATTTTTTTTTAATTTTATTTTTAGTTTAATAATGACAACCTTATTTTCATTTCAGATAGGCATCACTTGCACAAATGTAAAAGGCAATGAAACTAATAATTTTGATTTTTAATTTGGTTCAATTAAACTTAATGATTTCTGTGATTAGGTCACAAGAAGGTTTTACTATTTTCTGAAAATGCAGCCATATTTCAGAATTCAAGAAACATTATTTGCAAAATTCCTGAAGGACCCTCATGAGTAAATGCACTTTTGTCAATTTGGTCAAGATCTATTTAAAGGTTTTCAAGAAGAATGTTCTAACAAATTTTTATTTCTAGTAATGATTTCTTTTTCTAGTCTTCTTGGTTTAGACCACTTGGTTTCAATGTTCTAAGGAAGCATATCCAGTATGATTCCTTCTCCTTCCTAGTTTCAGAGCTCCAGCTGTGGTTGTTAGCAATTTTGATAAATGTTATATCACTGAAAGTCTGGCCAGGGAAAAAAGTGTTCTGCACTGGGCTTCTGTACAGCTTCTTTGTCATGCAATCAGATCTAGTAATGATTTATTAATAGACTGTCATAATTTATATAGACATAAAGGTCTCATTCCATGGTTCTGTCAAATTTATTTAAATCTTTTTCAGAGGGGACATTTTGGAAGTCCTTTAATGGTCTAATTTTAGTAAAATCCACCATATCTGAAGATAGATTTGCAACACTTGTCTAAGAATGAAAGGCCTTTGTTCCACAATTCTTACAGTCAATTTTGGGCAATGTCTGTTGAACAGATTTTGAGAAGGAATTGTTTCACGATTTTTCTATTTTTATAAATGGCACTCAAATTAGATGAAAGACTTGATTTTTGATTAGTTAGAAAATGCAATTACTGACAGATGTATCATACACAATGTATGCAGTGCCATACCACAAAACCAAGTGAACTAAAAATAAGAAAATTCTGATTAACTTGCAGAAATTTCCAGTTTTCTTTTTCCAGAAAACCTTGAGTCTGAATTGGTGTTTTCATGATAATCAAGTAAATAAGAGTTTATACTCAACAATCAAAGAAAAGTTGCAAAACAAAAATAGTTTATCCAACAATGGTTTGACACTGACCTGTAGGAACCCTGCCAACACAACTTCTTCAAATAAGGATGCAAACATAAAATCTTATTGGTTCCAAACTTGAATGAATATGTAGAAGATCTCTAAAAGAAGGTCACATCTCTTTTAACTCTTTCAGTAAAAACATTTAACTGATTATACCTGCATTTTCCAATCTGTGCTGTTTATTGATATGTTAAGTGTGAACAGACATCTAATACCTATGTATATACCTGTAATGATAGGTTCATAAAACACTTATCACCTACATAAGATTGCCAAGTTTTACCAAGCCACACCTTCAACGGAGGTTTCAATACCTACCTTTACCTATTTACCAAATACAGGTGAGCAATGGCTGATTACTTGTAGACTTCATAAATCCTGTAGTATCAGGCAAGCCTTACCAGACACAGTAAGGTCCATTCTATTAACACTGTGGCCTAGAAATGTCTTTTCCCCTTCAGAACAAGCTGTTGAGTAACTACACTTAGTGTGCCTTATTTCACTCATCTGTTCATGGTGAGGTGAAGCATTTAGATACATCCATAACATCAAAGTAAACAAGGATTCCAAACAAAACAATAATACCACCTGCATGAAATTTTATGCATAATTTATGTTGAAAACAATTGTGTATACCTCTGCTGCCACCAACATTACTGTAGACAAAGCCAAACCCATGGGTCATACTAATATCTCATATCCTAACCAAAAGACTTAAGATTTTTCAAGGACTTGCTTAAAATTTCTTACCCATTTTTGAAGTAATAAAATTTTCTTACAGTATATGCGTAGTCCTTCTTACAGTATATGCGTAGTCCATCTTCCAAATTATAAATTAAAATATGAATGTTTGTGTCTTGAAATATAAACATCAACATATTGTCACCGGTAGTTATACATATCTAACTTTCATTTGCATGTGTACTTTATGATATCACTGTATCTATTCCAAATTATGTTTACTTCCTTGATTTTACCATATTATCATATATACTCAACTATAAATTGAGTCAAACTGCAAGCAAAAAAGTGACCACTCTTCTGGCCTAGTGGTTAGAGCATATGCTTTGGATGCGGAAGGTCAGGTCGTGGGTTCTAACCTCAGCCGAGTCATACCAAAGACTTTAAAAATGACACTAACAGCTGCCTGCTTGGAGCTCAGCATTAAGAGGTTAGTGTTAGGACTGGTTGGCCTGGTGTCAGGATAATGTGACAGGATGGGACATCATGTCACATGTCTACAGCATGATGCCCCAGTGCTAGACATCACTATAAACTGTCACTGCAGACATCATAACGATATGACTTTAAAATTCTTAAAACTATGTTAAAAATCTAAATCACACACACACCCCCTGATATGCCTTCAAACAGGGTGTTTGTTGTTTGTTCTACTAAATACTCTAATAAAGTACACAGACCCAGATCTGCCAGCACATTATGTAATGGCAGATCTGGGTCTGTGCAGTATACAGTTGGACTTGTCATATTAGCAAGTACATATGGTATTCACTTTTCTTTGAAATCCTGGGCTTTTTCTTAAGGTTGTTTCTTAAGGCAGTTTGACTGTTCATCAAATGTTAGTTGCCCTGTGACTTCCAACTTAGGTGTCCACATTAATTGTAACTGCTTGAGAGCAGTCTTTGGCACTAAAAGGGGTTATTATCCTCCAGCTGTATAAGGAGAGGGATATGTTTTGGTCCAGTGACAGACTGAAGTGGATGTTTGTTTTAGAATCCATCTTCAAAAAGGTTATCAATGCTTACTTAAAGGATTCAAAAGTACTTGATAACAACTGGTATTTTTCACTTTTGATAGTGAAGGAACCAGCATATTCCATCATTTTTCCACAAATGTACTAGCTTCTTACTCCATGCATATATTACCATGGACTTGTCCCTTTGAAGTGTTGAATCCATCATCCATTTTTAATGGAACATGCATGATCCCAGCAGATAAAAAAGTTAACATTCACCATGATTCACCTAACATCTGCACTGACTTGATTACAGAAAGATCTAAATTATGCTTTGGGAAGGCTAAGTTAAAAACATGTCACAGTCTAGCCATTAGACAAGGGATAAAACATCTCAGTCTAGCTATTAGACAAGGGATAATGCCAAAGGTATCAGAATAAGTATAATGAGTGGTTAAATGTAGGATCAGACAATCTCAATTATAATATTGTGATACATCAATACATCAAAACTATTGGTAAATTAACACATTCAAGATTAAATTACATTCAAAACAACACTGGAATTCATTCAGAACACTCTAAACTTTGGGACTTGTGATAAAACTTTAAGGACTAACTATCTGGGAATTAACTCAAAATATTGAAAGTCCCTTTTAAATTTTTACTTTGTGTTCTAGGAAATAAATCATTTTGTTGAATGTTTCTAAACTTGTTAGTTTTATCTGTTTCTTAATTCAAGACCATAGAGTTATAACAACATATAGAAAGGGACAGCATGGATCAACATGTTTCCAACTGCATGCACCAATGACATGCACTGGCATCACTGACCTTGGTTATAGAAATTCTCCTGGCCTGAACAATGCATCTGATGACCCAGCCCCAAAATACTTGTTCTGGCAGATGAAGCACTTGAGATTAGCCATGTATGAAGGTGCAGAATCTCTGGGCTGCAACAGAAAATCCTTCATGCAAGGTAGAGCCCTCAGTTCATCAATCATCTGAAGCATGAATGATGGGGTGACAGTTTCGCAATGAAAATCTGAGCAGTGGGTGTTCCAACTTAATGCAGAACTTCTGGAAGCAAAGAGAATGGTAAAATGGTGCATGTGAAAAGTGAATCCCACAGAAGGCTGAAGGTGTCCACTGTCCATCCTCCTTGTTGTTGTTGAGCTTGGTTCTAAACAAGACCACCAGGGATATTTCCCACTATGAAAAGGGACTTTGTCAGGAAGCAGTGAAGACACCATTGCATGAGAATGTCTCTGCCATTCCTGGAATGGCTGTCCACTAATACATTCTTTCCCAGAATTTGGTGGACTTGGAATCTGCCCAGCAGAGGAGGTTCCAGACATCAATGCAAGAAGGGACATGTATGCCTCCCTCACATCAAAGACATGCTACTACAGACATGTTGTCTGAAAAGACCATGACACATTGACCCCTTACTCTGTTAATTTATCCTTTTAATACTAGAGATACTGCTTTTATTTCTAAGTCACTGATTCTAAGGGATGATTCAGCCAGAGTCCAAAAACTCCAAAGAATTATGCCCTCCTTTTCTAAATAAGCTTTCCAACAAGGATGAAAAACTAGTCCTAGCGGGATAGCGGCTGCATAGTTTCCAAGAAGAAAGAACTGTAGCAGTGACATATGTAGACATCCTCAGGAAAATAAAGTCTGCATTCAAGTTTCCCAACAGGGATTGGTACAGATGAACAAGAGAACAATGTCTTTTCTTAACACCTCTAAGAATACCAGAATTTGATCTATCAGATTGGAACAAACAACAAAGCAGATCCTGATGAATGAACTTGAATATTGTGGTTTAGCCAGTCATCAAAAATTGGCAGATGACTTCTGAAAGCAATTCACATTAGCACATTTCATGGCTGATTGATATGGGCCAAAAGTGCTTGTGAAAGATTGATGATCCTGCAGCCCTTAGAAGCTTTTCTCTTTGGCAAAGTAAGACCTTTGAGGAATCCAATACAATAGCATGACAGATGTGCAGTAATTCCACAAATAATGATATTGTGACAGAAAGCACATATTGGAACATCTTGGTCACAACTTCCAGCATGTGCTGGATTCATTTAGGCCTCTCTCTGCAGGCTAAACAAAGTTGGCAGACTTTGTTAGTGCCTTATCAAAGTTATGGCAGGGGCATTGGAGGAGAACTCTACACCAAAAGTTGTAATTAGGTAGATGCTCTATTGCCATCAGTTGAAGAGAGCAACAACACTGTCTGTCCTGGATGATGTGATGCCTCTTTCCTTCTGGGCTGATGTCACCTGGTGTGAAGGTGATGGTGGAACATGAGCATCATCACTGGGAGCAGGGTCCACTAGCACATGGGGGCAAATAGGACCAACGACCCTAAGGTAAAGGACTCCACATCCCATAATGTTTTCTTGGAATTACATGGGGGAGAGGTACCAATCTGAATGCTTTCCATAACCTGAGCATGGTGTGCAGATCCACAATCCTAAACAAGCTAGGATGATAGGCCTTGCACCATCTACTATGTGGGAAGGAGCAACACACTTCCCTAGACATGAGATGTGTGGTACACTACCTCCTTGCCATGGTCACAAAGTGTGCATTACATACCAACTCCAAAGGGGCTCGAAGAGTGGTCTAAATCACAGAGTGGTCTAAATCGATGTCTGTTATGGATCACTGCCATCTCACCTCTGTCTGTGTGGGTTGGAGTCTAGGATTCCGTCTAGGATTCCCAGAATGTGGATATGTGAGAAAGCTTGCCAGTAGCTTCTCATGGGTCAGGGGTTCTTTCAGGTGATTTCCCAGTTTCTTCCTCCACCATTAATACTGGCCACCATGAATAGCCTATGGTGTGCTGAAAAATGGCGTTAAGCTCAAAAACAAGCAACTCCAAAAAAATAGGGAGCAACACATCTCTGAATTTGAGTAGTCTCCAACTTTGTTTCATCTGAGGTGGGGTGGAGGAGTGAGAAGCAATGCTCTCCTTGAATTCCCAGTCCCTCCATCTTGCTGGGTCTCACAGGATACAGAATAGTCTTGTCCCATAAACTCTTGGATTCTGTAGTCTGAGTTGAAGAACTAGGCCTCATCCAAAACCCTGTAAAGAGTAAACAACTGAAATTCTGAAGACAAGATGGAGGAAAATTTGGAAATTTCTAGCACCCCCATAGCCATAGGTGAAGCTGGAATCACTAGATTCCAGGTTTCAAAAGGTAAAAAAACTGAAATTCTGAGAATGAGAGGAGGTAAAATTGGCAATTTCCAGTGGCCCCACCCCCTAGGTGAAACTGGAATCAGCTAAATTCCAGGTTTCAGAAGGTCATAATCTGCAAAGTATGCAAACATTTTCACACTTAAAAAAAATTGGGAGTCTCTGCATGTATCTTGTGGCTTTTTGTGATGATAGATCTCAATCTGTGCTATACATAAATTGTTAGTATTTTACAGGGATAAATATGGT